>OZ035997.1:40459935-40969935 GCA_964035015.1 Corallium rubrum
GGCTTAGATGATCTTAAAATAAGAAAATAATCTTTAATAAGAAACAATAAATTGTTATTGCTTTATATTTGTTCTTCTGCAGTCATCGGTATTTGCAATTTAATATCTGTGCATTAATTATTGGTGAGTTTGAGCAGCTTTCCTAGTGTCCAATTAATTATTTAAAGCTATCAACTGTACAGCCTCCTTCTTACCTCTGACTTCAATTTTACCAGCGTATCGCTCTTCATCGCAAGCTTTACAATAGTATTTCCCTTGATCATCAGGCTTTAATTTTGTTATGAAAAATACATTTCTATCTTTACTTTTTATGCGTTCTCCATCAGATATGTTTTCACAGTGCGGTGCTGTAAACATACCAACTTTACAAACTGTTGCATTAACGTCGTTGTTGTTTAGTCTACAGTCAACTTTCCACCATTCCCCGACGATAAGGCTTCTGCTTCCGTCATTTTTGTTGATCTCAGGTGCGAGAAACGTTAGGTTGGAACCTGGTTAAAATAATGTTTAGAATTAATTTCTTTGAGCTGTCGTGGAATAATATACACTTAATGCATGCTGCTCCCGAGGGAAACAGTTAGTTTTGTTTTCCCGAGAGTCTTGATATTTCCCGAGACGAAGTCGAGGGAAACATCGAGACTCGAGGGAAAACAAAACTGTTTCCCGAGGGATCAGACATTAAGTGTTTTGTTATATAGCTTGAATTTCGCTGAATAATTTCGACGCTTATCAAGGGAAAGTACACAAAAGACAAACGCTGTTAAGACTTAATACCAAAACGTTTCACCTGCACCGTAATTTCACTTCAACCAAACAAATATAAGTCTCAGAACAACAATACATTTCTCCAGTTAATCTTCACACATGCTTTGAAGACCTATAAATATTCTTTTTTCATACCAAACAAGCTTTTGTTTATAGGATGCCGTGAAGAGTTCAAAGTTCTACTAGCGGTCAACAATTGAAAACTTATTGACCGAGCGGGCAATAAGTTCTCAATTATTGCCTGCTCGGTAGACATTGAAATTTAGCTAAGGTCATGTGACCACAAACCAACCAATGACAGTCATCGTTGTATCCAGTGAAACTCTAGCTATATAACAATGTCAATTATTGTCATGGCTATAAAATTGATGTTTTAACTTTAGAGTCAATCGAATGTACGCTATAATAACTTATAGATTGTTTTCATCGATACGTCATTGCGGCCATATTTGTGTACCGAAACAATGAAATGGCGGCTATATTCGTGTACCATCTTTATACGCCTTAATGAGACCACCAATTACGTGAGTGAAAACGATGTATATGATCTAGATATTTTTAGTTCTATTGCATATATTCATGTTATATATTTCTAATCAATATATAAATGCGATTAAGTTCCCAAATGAGGTCAAATCATCGTAGCTACACTGGGGAGCCCAAGCAAGCTAGAACAACGACGGCAATCTAAAGTTCAGTATCTAGCAAAAACCACGACTCATTTACGTAGTATTGAATACTTGTATTAAAGTATGTTTTCCGACATCCAAAAACTTTAGAGTTCTAAAAGGATTTTGTCGCAAACTCAACAAGCAGGTTTTACCGTTTCACGAGTTAACGTCGTCCTGAAAACATCTAAATAACGTTGTATGTATAGAACTGGGATGGCGTTAAAATTACTCTTGGGACTAAATATTCATTTTCTTTGTTCTTTGAGAAAAATTCTATTGTATTAAGGACATTGTCCTTGACGTTCGCGTTGTTTTTGCTTAAGTTCCCTATTATCGTGGCTGAATGGAGGATATCTTATCATTATAAAGCCTGGTTCTCATATGTCGCCGATCGTCGGCGATTTGTGATTTAGATGCATGTTAAAACGGGAAGTGCAGCAGCATGTTAAGTAATAAAGAACAATGCAGAAAAGCAGTGCTTTTATTCTTTTACTTAACATGCATCTAAATCATGGGTCGGCGACATATGAGAACCAGGCTTAAACAAATAGCTGGGTATCTTACAGTACTCCAGGACCTACAATCCTGGACAAAACACACATGAACACAGCACGCGCTTTTGTATTATTATTAAGAATTTTAATCGGAACCAAAATTATACGGTCACCCCCCTCCCCCAGTCAATGTTGGTGAGTGTTGATACACAAAATCATCAGCATTTTTGGGCTAGTCGTGGAATAATACAACATTGATGTTTGAGAAGAGGAAGGAACGTTTTATTTAGTTAGAAATTAAAAAGAGAAAGAAAGTAAACAATTAGTGTAAAAAATTTGTATTGTCCACACAATTTGTTCAGGATTGTAGTAGGCAAATATTTAGCAACGTATAGCCGTTCTAATATAGTTTTTCTTCTACGAAGAAGAAGCGTTGCACGTGTAACTATTTCTACATGAAAATTATTTTGGAGCACAACACGTACAACTGTTCTGCGCATGCTCAGTAAAAAACACGCAATATTCGCTTTAAAAGCACTGTATATTCGTAACCAACCGAACGAATTAATGCAAACAGAATATAAAACGCTGCTAACTTGTGCAGAAACTGAGCATCAAAAACTGTTACCAAACTTACTTTTGACAGAACTTTTTAGAAATTGGCTTATTAATTGATTATTATTTTTGCAGGACTATTTGAACGTGAAATAATGCGAATCATATTTTTTTTTAAATAAATTAGATTGATTATCAGCTATTATCAGATATGGTCAATATACATATACCGATTATCTATATAGGCACGTCAAAAAAAGCCTAAACTCAATGGCGAATTGGGCTAAGCTTAACAACTGCTTATGTTGTGCGGAAATTTAGATTATCTGCCATGCAATTTAAACATCAAGGAAAAGATGATCACAGTTTAGAAGAAGGACTAACAATTTTTTCAAATATATATATAGATCTGTTTGCAGGTATATATAGATAATTCTTAATTTGCATATCCAAAATTGTTTCTAGTGTTGCCGGTGACGCTCTTTGCGACCTCAGATTTTTTAGTGTTATACATGCATGCAGTATAGTATTGGTAATCATATATGATAGTGAGCACAATTAAGGGTTTGTACTATGAGTCGTGTTTGAAAATTAAGATATATATTTTACACTTTTTTCCAACTTCCATCGTGTATCCATGTTTCGAAGGAGAACGCCTAACTATGAACTATTTAGTTTAGATTACACAAACTGGAATTTACTGTTGACTAATAAATTGCTTGGATAGGGTTAGGTTACCATGAGATGCATGAATTTAATGATTTAATTATTTAAATAGCTTTAACCACTACATTAGAAAAAATAAGTCGAGCTAGAGATTTCTTTACAGATATAACTCCAATTACGGCGCTTCCCTAATGAAAAGTAAATATAACTAAAAATTGCTCTATTTGAGCCGCTATAATAACATGCACAGCCTTTCAAGTACGAGGATCATTACAATTATAAACATTTAACACAAGCACTTTTGTATGCGTGTATATAGTGCGAGAGAAAAATAGGGCTGGAAACGACTGGCACACTTGCAAGTTATAAACTAACTTTTATTGTGCCACCTTTGATGTATGGCAATGATCAGCCTATTTCAACATATTTGTTTTTTAAATCGTGAAGCTTTAATTTTGGTTCTTTAACATTAATTAATATATGAAACGGTCAGTTGTCCTTTAGCAGCGTATATATATGTGAATAATAATAATAATAATCTAAAATGAAGTCGAATCACTGCTGTAGAGAAAGGTTTTCTGACTGCCCCAACCGGGAATCGGACCCAAAGTCTCTGGTTTAACGTACCAGCGCTCTACTACTGAGCTATTGGGAGTCCCAGCTGAGGCAGTCAGAAATATCCAAATATTAAATATATTTATTTCTCTACAGCAAGGATTCGACTTCATTTGAAATTATTATTCTCCACTTAATTAATACAATTTTAAGGATCTTAGAGAGCTACGGAAGGAGCGTATGTTATTTTTGTTAACTTTTGTCGCCCATAGAAGCATCATCAGATGCCTCGATAAAAACATAACTGATGTGACAACAAAAGTTTATCAGTATAGTTTTATCAGTAAAAATTAAAAAATTTCTGAAAGAAGCACGACAACATTTTTTTATGTTTCTTTGATGTATTATCAAAAAAAAAAAAGAAATAGACGAAACAATAATATGATAAAATTAATTTCAGAATCGAAGACAACCATGCAAAGAATATTGACCAAGTCGTAATTTTTAACTCACACATACTGGTCCAAGCGGGGAGGGTCCATGACCCAGTGCCTCGTATATTATAGGCGTTAGAGATCTGCGAAAGAATCAGAAAATACGAGAATAGCGCTCTTAAAATGCAAAAAATACCTTTTCAGAGCCTCATTAATTCATTTTTTGGGGGGAAGGCCTCCAAACAAGATAAGACTTCTATCTATTTATTTTGCCCGACGGGCCTGGCTATTGTGCTATTACATAGATAGTGTAAACTTTCCGGGGGGTAAACTTACCAGGTTTAACGACATACTTGTCGTAGTTGAAAGGCTAAAACCAGTGAAAATGTGAAACACTAGTATCAGTCTTTCATAGACGACAAATATTTATGTCGCTTAAAGCTCGTAAGCCCTATAAACAGCGATAACAGACAGGTTTGTACCTTATCTATGGATATTTCTTGAAAGACGTGTTTATCTTAATATACCAAGAATGAAAGAAGTTTCCCCCCGGAATATATAAGAATACCACTGCGCACGCGTGGTTTTGTTTGCGACTGGCGAATATGGCGAAAATGGCGGAGAAAACGTAAGGAGTGATCGATTTTTCTTCTCGAAGCAACGAATTTCTAGGCTTTAGTGCATGGCTAATTAAATATGGTCTGGGCGAAAGGATTTACTGTCTGCCTAGCGGAAGGTCAAAGGTGCGCGAATAAATATTAAAAGCTTTATATTTAACTTTAATATGGTGTGGCATGTTGACGATGTTGTGAAGTCGGTTTGTAGAGTGTTGTTGGTTCGTGTCTGTTATATTTTCAACTCAGTAACAAATTCTGTATACTGGAGATCGTAGACTGTCTTCGCATTTTCATTTGGCGTTCAATAAGTAACTGTACGAAGAACCCTGGCCATATAGTAAACATGAATGTTTAGTTCTACATGTATCTGTACCTGCGTGAACTTAGCGCGTGATTCGGCAGACGATTCGCAAGGCTATGAAGCTAGCAACATAATCATCAGGCGTAATAATTTGTCTATATTCCGTGTGTGAGTTCGTTCGTTCGTCCACTTGACAAATTTTAGTCAATTTTGATCTGGATTGACCGGACGTCACACGATACGTATTAGTATCGGAATTCTTGTGATGCGCCAAGCTTTTTATGCAAAAATTTCGAGGAGTTTAAAAATATCTTGATGTTATCAAACAGACCGGAAAACAATAGTGAAGGGCACAAAAGACGTCAGTATTCATATTTGTCGGAGTTTATAATTTTTTTTGCGTTCTTGAAGAGAAAATGACTCTTTAAGAATCCCTCGAGATTCTATTTTGGGTTGTTTGTCTGAGTCTTCACTTGTATTAATTTAACTTGGGCTTAATGCTCAAGAAAATGGGCTGGCAGGTTGCGGGGCTGGCAGCTCTGTCCGTACACTTGGCAAAAATTGTTATTACTAGAAACTTTGCACTATCCTTGAGATCTAGTTGAACGTTTATAGTCAATTCTCTCATGGTGAGACCAGAATTTTCTTTTAATTAACCGCACGCAAATCAGCGCACCAGCTCGGACTTTGTAAGTAACAGTTTACAAATTTCTATGCTTGTGGTCTACCAGTGTATCTCTTCTTTCAATTTACTAGAAACTCTTTGTATTTTAATAGACGCAATTACCTGTTTTATTATTGCAACCTGGCAATTGCACTATAGTCGGTGTATAGCAAAACATGATTGCTGAAATGAATAAACTCTGAATTCTTTGATATCCCATAGCCATGGATAGGGTAACAAATAAAGGCTGACTAACTAGAAGAAGAAAAAATGTCACAGTATATATATATATATATATATATATATATAACCAACAACATGCATATATAAGACCCAACATAAGAACATAACTGAAATAACAAGAAAGAATACTAGATCTAATAAGGATTGTTTTTATAATCATTTTGGAACTAAAAGATTTGAAAATAGTCCAATTCCATGTGCTATAAACATATTTAACTCTAGTAATGAAATTCCTAAAGTAATTATTGTAATATGCATAGTAATTTAGCACTTTGTAATTGTATGCATTTTGTAAACCAGTTTAATAATAATAATAAGAATAATAATAATAATAATAATAATAATAATAATAATAATAATAATAATAATAATAATAATAATAAAACAACTAATGGGCATAACTAAACACTTCCTAATAAGCGAGTTTTAGACCCTGTTCACACGATACCAATACGAAATGAAACCGTAATGCTAACCGGAACGATATGAAACCGTAACGAAATTATTCCTTTATCGGCATCGTATGAACACCTTACCGTAATGATTTCATCACGGTTTTACGAAACTTTTTTCTCTGCTTAAAAAATAACGGGGTAAAAGAAGCGTGATGGCGGGAATTTAATAAAAATGGAGTTAACTAAACTGTAAAAATAGTAACGGAATTAAATTATCCCGGTACCGTATTCTAACAGTTTCCTACCGGCATCGTGTGAACGGGGTCTTAATTGTGTATGGTCTATATAAAAATAACAAACAAAAGTTCCAAGCTTCTATTATTTACTACAGTCAAACCTCTATTAACGGACACCTATAGTAAGCGGACAACTCTATTAAGGGACATCTATCTAAGGTCCCAACAATTTTTTTAATGAAACTCTATAGTTGTAACCTCTATTAAGCGGACACCTCTATTAAGCGGACATCTATCTAAGGTCCCAACAATTTTTTTAATGAAACTCTATATAGTTGTAACCTATATTAAGCGGACACCTCTATTAAGCGGACATCTATCTAAGGTCCCGACAATTTTTTTAATGAAACCCTATAGTTGTAACCTCTATTAAGCGGACACCTCTATTAAGCGGACATCTATCTAAGGTCCCAACAATTTTTTTAATGAAACTCTATATAGTTGTAACCTATATTAAGCGGTCAACTCTATTAAGGGACATCTATCTAAGGTCCCAACAATTTTTTTAATGAAACTCTATAGTTGTAACCTATATTAAGCGGACACCTCTATTAAGCGGACATCTATCTAAGGTCCCGACAATTTTTTTAATGAAACTCTATATAGTTGTAACCTATATTAAGCGGACACCTCTATTAAGCGGACATCTATCTAAGGTCCCAACAATTTTTTTAATGAAACTCTATATAGTTGTAACCTATATTAAGCGGTCAACTCTATTAAGGGACATCTATCTAAGGTCCCAACAATTTTTTTAATGAAACTCTATAGTTGTAACCTATATTAAGCGGACACCTCTATTAAGCGGACATCTATCTAAGGTCCCGACAATTTTTTTAATGAAACCCTATAGTTGTAACCTCTATTAAGCGGTCACCTCTATTAAGCGGACATCTATCTAAGGTCCCAACAATTTTTTTAATGAAACTCTATATAGTTGTAACCTATATTAAGCGGACACCTCTATTAAGCGGACATCTATCTAAGGTCCCGACAATTTTTTTAATGAAACCCTATAGTTGTAACCTCTATTAAGCGGTCACCTCTATTAAGCGGACATCTATCTAAGGTCCCAACAATTTTTTTAATGAAACTCTATATAGTTGTAACCTATATTAAGCGGACACCTCTATTAAGCGGACATCTATCTAAGGTCCCAACAATTTTTTTAATGAAACTCTATATAGTTGTAGCCTATATTAAGCGGACAACTCTATTAAGGGACATCTATCTAAGGTCCCAACAATTTTTTTAATGAAACTCTATATAGTTGTAACCTATATTAAGCGGACACCTCTATTAAGGGACATCTATCTAAGGTCCCAACAATTTTTTTAATGAAACCCTAGAGTTGTAACTGATATTAAGCGGACACCTCTATTAAGCGGAAGTGGACACTTATCTTGGGTCCCAATGAGCAGAATACTCTCTATTAAGCGGACACGTGGAGTTGAAGATTAACGTTTTCTTTTAACATTAATGATTTTACAGGGCATGCCGACAATCTAAGGCGACATATATATAGTGTAACTAATATAATGTTGCTATTTTTTGTAAAAGTTGGTCCCAACAATTATAGATTTTTTTCTAGTTCAGTAGGTCAAACTTTTTTATTAAATAAATATGTGGGTTAAATAAATATATAAGTCAAACAGTGCTGTAGTAATTGTTTTACAGTAAAACCAAACTAAGTCTATAACAAAAACTTGTAACCCCTTGCGCGCATCCCCTATTAAGTGGACACCAGACGAAGTCCCGAAGGTGTCCGCTGAGGTTCGACTGTAGTTTGACAAAAGCGTCCAACAATCTGAACGTGCAGTATTTATATAGAATGAATACATTAATATAAACACTTTAATTTTTTTTTATAGTTCATTTCTTCGTTTTGATTATTATCGTATATTTTAGACATTCATGTTCATTTTGTTTTCTAACACTCACCGTTCGAAACGCTTTTTTACAAAATATAATAAAAAAATAATAATTCTTACTTATAAATTGGTAAAAGTTTATAACAACAAAAACACGGGGGTTACGCGAACGCGAACTTATAGTCGCGAATGTTTTTACAGTTTTCTTTTTCTCAAACATCCACAAGTGTTTTTATATTAATTTGATAAAGAACATACTTTAAGTTATTAAACAAAACCTGTAGAAATTATATATATATATATATATCTTTACTCATCAGAATGTAATTTTTAAAATTGGTATAGCAAAGTATATATACACATTTATAAGCACGGTTTTTAACTATAATTACTATGCATGCACGCACGTTTTGAAATAAACTTTATAAGTAAAATCAGTAAATGGTTAATGTATTGAAGCTATAGTTAACATTATTGCATTGAATAACACCCCACCCCACCCACCCCCAGCTAATATTAAACGTACCTTTGGACGAGTATTGCTGCTTCGAGAATGTTGTCAAAAATGCGAGAGGATAAATGCAAAATAATAAATGCATTCAAAATTTATATTCTTATATTGAACAACATGCACTTATGTGTTTTGGTGTACGTTGACGGAAACAGGTGCTGAATGATTGTGTTTTTGTTTATTATCAACATATGGCAATTTTTTTCATAACTAAGATTTTTATCAGCTTTATACTCTTAAGTTATCAGTATTTGACGTGGTCGCATTAATTCACCTGTCTGATTATTATTATGTTCAACATAACATATTTACATGCAATGATTAATATTTTCTATGCGCGTGCGCGTGATCTATAACTACGGTTTATCGACACATAAACTTCTACTCGGCCCAAAATGGAAATCGAAAGACTTGTTAACTATTTGTAAGATGTTCCAACATAATTTCTAAAAAAAATATAGAACAAACTAACCTCATGCATCAACAACACGCGCTTATCGGCAGAAAAAACAACTAAAGAAAAATAATTTTAAAAAACAACCAAAACGTTTAGTTATCAAAACTGTATATGGACTACTATTTTTTTTACACATGCAGTCGCGTCCACCGACAAAGAAACCAAGAGACATAGTCGAAATTGACACGCCAATCGTCATATGCACCATTCTATTCCTTTTTCTCTCTGTCATCTTTTTTTCAATTTACTGCTGCTTTGGCTTTTGGTAACTATATTTTCTGCTAATTTGAAAGGATTAGTTAGTAAATGTCATAATAAAATACATATTATTATTTTTTTATTTCTACATGTGATATTAAAACAAAGAACGTGTATGGTTTGGTTTAAACCAAACCTGTTATAATCGATCGTTATTAATTAATAATGCATGACCGACAGATGAAATCGATGCGAGTACCTTTCCAATGGTTTAATCTGTATAGCATCTCCAGCAGAATCATTGGCTTCGCTGTTTTTATCTTTTTTTATCCTTAATTTATACGCCGAATACATGTACACGTTTCCAGATGGTTCAAAAGTAAACCTCACTTTGATGCTCTAGTGATAACTGCAATTTAAAGCAAATTTTCGTGTCTACGTGGGTTTTTCTCTTAAGAAAATGCTTAACTGCATGGTATAATATTAACGCCATGTGAATATTAAAATCTGAACCGCATCCTTTATAATTATAATCGTGACAAAATTCGGTAAGAACTAACTGCCCAACCAAGTTCTAGCTGAATTTATAAAAACAGATATGTTAATTTAAATTAGAGTTGTACCCTGGGCGACGCTGTCGTTTCTCATGGCGTGCAACTAAAAAACATTGGAAATCATATCGGTAGGAAACAAGCTGACAGTAACTCGACCAGGTATATAGACTAGGCAATTCGAAAAATATAAAATTTCTACCGAAAAAAAGATATTGAACTATATAGTAAGAACAAAATGCTGAACATTTTTGAAAGCTTTCTGTCCATATGTGGATTTTTAGGTTCTGTTTTTTCAAATAAATTTCTTTTTTATCAGATCTGATATTAGTTTGAAGATAGAGATGTAAATTTTACGCGAGTTTAAATGTTGTTGTTTTTTCTCATGCATCATCAAGAATTTGCGCGAATTCGAAAATCCTCGGGGCAATTAGTTCACCACATTTATAGTTAAACAGTTCTGGTTGACATGATATGTTTTAGAACGAGATAAAATTTTGCAGTCATATTAACAATATTGAACCTTCCATCAATTTTACCACGGAATACGAAAACATTTTATGACATTTTTACACATCATTGTCGGCGAAGTTTCATATTAATATCCCAAAATTTTACGATAACCTAATCACTAATTTTAGCCGTAATCCTAACCTAAACGACCAATTTTCACAAACATGTACTAATCCTAGGTTCAAACCATTTACTTTATAGACTACATACTATAATACTAAAGTACGAATAAATCGAATTTAAAATGAAGTTCTAATTTTGAAATGAAGGATTATTGTAATAGTTATGACTATATAGGGTTAGGGTTAGACGGAGTTAGTACTGGGATGGGTGACCGCTTGGGAATCACCCCGTTGTCGAGCTTTGAACTTGCTTCGGGGTTTTTTCGCCGGGTTCTCCGGTTTTCCTCCCTCCGTAAAATCAACACTTAAATCTTAGCTGTGATCCGTGGTCTGAATTGTGTCGTATGGCGGCTCTCTCCTCCGCAGAGGCAAAATTTCGGAGATTGGAGGTTTCGGGGGTCGTCGGAGATGCTCGGAGGCGTCAGCTGGACACCCGACGATCCCTGACATAGCCGATCTCCGAAAAAACCTCTGCGGAGGAGAGAGGTATGGCGGCTGCCTGGAGCGCGTTTGATATGCCTCGAAACGGCCACGTTGATCTGCATCCTTCGTAATTCGGCCGCTGGGTGCAAGTAAGGACGATTAGCCATCCAACACCGCTGCCAAACGTTTTGCGCATGCGCGACGTCCGAGCTCGTCCCAGGCTCGTCCTCAGAAAAAGAGTGGGAAAGCACTGAAATATTTGGACTTGAGAAGAGTCCGACACAAAAGTTAAAATTATAAGCGTACTACCAAAAAGATAAGATAGGTAATTTGTGCATGGCGTCTTTGTCAATATTGTAACATATCCTGAATTTACCCCTTCGTAATTTTCTTTACCCTTTTTTTAAAACACAAATGAATAGTCGAGTCTTACTTAGTCTTCACTGTCTGGTTGTTGTCGCCACGGCTAGTTCCCAATTCTCTTGCAATGTTCCCCAATTCTCTAGCGAATTGGCGCATGCGCAAATGTTTGGCAGCGGTGTTCCTCTATCCTTATATTTACGTGTCTGGTTAACGATTGCGGTATGTGTGGAATCTATGGTGGGTGTTGTTCGTAGGTGGTGCTGTTAATTGGTATTTGTTTGTCGGTGTTGTCGGAAAAAAAAATTGTCTACTGTTTGTTTGTTTGTTTGTTTGTTTGTTTGTTTGTTTGTTTGTTTGTTTGTTTGTTTGTTTGTTTGTTTGTTTGTTTGTTTGTTTGTTTGTTTGTTTTTTTGTAAAGCGTTATGTATAAGTCTTCTGTAAGGTGCTGGTAATGGTTGTGATCGGTTTAATGGTTGTTCTTCTAAGTTTGTGTACTAACTTTCCAGTGTATAAGTCGTTGCCTGTAGTTAGTGCAATAAGTAACACACTCTGTCGAGTCCCAGTCAATATTGTGTTTAGTTTGTCGATGGTGTTCGGCAATGTGGTTAGTCCCGTCTCCGTTTTCTGTTGCCCGCGTTTGTGTTCATGCAGCTAGTCTCGTTTTTAGGTTTCTGCTGGTTTCACCGATATATATATATATATATATATATATATATATATATATATATATATATATATATATATATATATATATATATATATATATATATATATATATATACATCGCCTGGCAGTCGGCGCATTTAACCTTGTATACTGCACTCTGTCTGTCGTAAGGTTGTTCTTTGTCTGTAACGTTAGTCAGTAAATTACGTAGAGCTGTAATTGGTCTGTGTGCTGCGCGAATGTTGTAAAGGTCGTAAGATACGCGAGATAATCTCGGACCTACCTTAATTTGATGTAAGGTATCGTTGCTGTAATATTGCTGTTGTATCGTCAGCTATGTTAGGTTCGTCATTTTTGAAAACGTTGCGTTTGACGAAGTCTGGGCTGTATAGTTGAATTGTGTTTGTAAAACACACGTTGTATATAGGTATTTATTTTTGTTGTGTAAGGTGTTAGGTGTGTCGCAAATAAGTTGTGCTCGTCTCGTCAGTGTTTAATTGATGGTATAGTTGCTTTGTATGAAGTAGGATTGTAAGATGATTGGTCTATTAGTCTGTCAGTATGTGTTAGTTTTCTGAAAACAGTCGTTTGTAGTCTGTTATTGTTACGAGTTACCAAAAATGTAGAAAAGGAAATGCTCAATTCTCTTCGATTTCTTAATTGGTAAATTGTATGTCACCGTTTTGTTTGTTAATGTGATCGTAAAAATTGTCAATGTCGTTCTCGTGCAGTACACTAGTGCATGGTATCGTCAACGCGTAGTGTCGATAGGTGGCAAGGGCCTGTTCCTCTGGATTGCATCACGATTTCAATTCAGCAATCACATGCACCATGGTGATCCCATTGCCGTACCGGTACCGTGTAGTTGTTTGTAGTGTTTGTAGTGTTTGTCGTTATATTGAAAGTATAGGTAGAGGTTAGACAAAGTTTCAGTGGATTTAATTAGTCTGTGTTGTGCATGATTTGTTCGTTAGCGATTGCAGTATTGTTGTTAAGTACATGGAAAGTTCGTATGTGGGAGCCCCACAAAATTAAACTATGGGTCGCATATGTATTTGTGGTTTGTGAAGTTTTGGTAGTCCGTAAAGCTTGGGGCATGGTCGTGCTACCGATCATCTAAACCGGTATAATATGTCAGTTGATGGTGTTTGTCTGTCTGTCTCATTGAGAAAATTTTGTTAAGTTTGCGTTGAAGTGGCGTAGGGTCTCGTTTAAATAATTCGTAAGTTTGTTTGTCGTTAATTATAGCTTGTCCATCTTGTCAAAGTAATCATTTTTGTCCATAAGAACAGTTACCCATCCTTTGACCGCTACAATGTTCTTATATCGTATTTTAGTCGTTTGAGTGCTCGTTCGTCTCTCGTTAAGTTGTTGTCATGCACGTATTGAGGCAGATTAAATAGTGGAAGCTACCCTGCTTTTAGTTTTGTCTTTGGTGGTTTCAGACAAATCTCTTACAAGCTAATTTGCAGCCTCGACACTGCATTATACAATTGTCTCGGTGTCACAGAGTGTTTAAGTCCATACGACAGTACTTGTGTTTCTGTTTCTAAAGAACGGGAAGAAATGTTTCTAACCCAGTTCTCGTCCGGTTTTCGTCGTTTTCTTGTTTTTGGTTCGTTGTTGTCAGACAAACAGTAAGACATATACCAACTGAGACAATTGTATCCAGTGTCGAGGCTGCGTTAGCTTGTCAAAGAGATTTGCCTGAAACCACCAAAGACGAAATCAGTTTGTCTGTCAACAACATATCTGAAAAAGTATTAGATAGATTTTCGTGCAAGTTTTTAGAAGTTTTGAATATATTTGATTGAAAACTTAATAAACTTTTTTTATAAAAAATTTGTCTGCAATGCACATGCTGCATTTTTTTTGTTTGCATAAAGGACGGGTGCAGTCAAGCATTTTATACGTAAATGTTTATATGTCTGGCGAGCTGCATGGTCAAACAAGATGACTCGTCTCTTTATCAATACCATGCACCTAATAACACGCTAACGGATGTACGAAGTCTCTGGGTAACAAATCGCTCTGTTGAACTTCAAACAACACCTTTAAGCAAAATTTAAAAGTTTTAAAACAAGATTTTATTGGCAAACTTATTTTTTTACTAGAAAGATGTAAGTTTAATTGAGAATCACACTGGCGTTATAGTAGTTTAACAGTAGATCGATATATACGGGAGTAAATGAGGTAATTTTATTAATTTGAGTAACAACTCAATTTTAGAACTGTCCATGCATTTATAATTTAGAACTGCCCGTTTTGGAAAATAAGACGCCTTAGAATGGCCACTATTTTAACTGACTATACGTTACATTATAATTTTAAAGGCCACGATAGTCTTGTGAATTTAATGAACGAAGAAAGACTGTAGTCGTTATACACTTGTTTCGTCGCATTCATCAAGAACCGCTGATTTCATTCTTTTATGTATTTCTTCATTCTTGTCAATAAGGGAAATTTCAACGTCTCCATTATTGTTGAAAGATGTCTACGAGTTAAAAAGATTACCAATTGTTAAAAAGTTGCTTTTAATAATAATAATAATAATAATAATAATAATAATAATAATAATAATAATAATAATAATAATAATAATAATAATAATAATAATAATAATAATAATAATGGAAACTTTATTAATGAATTTTTTTTTTTGTTTTTTTTCTGAACAAACAATTGTAAATCTCGCTCACTGAGGTAATTTACAATCGGCTACTTGAATCACAACTAAGCTACTTAAAAACTTTAAAGTTCAGTAAGTCAGGATTCATCCATTCCTTATTTCTACAGCAAAAAATATAATAGGTTGTTCGGATGGCAATAGATATCATTTTTCTGACACAATAATTTTGATGCTTCACATCAACTCCTACATCGTTTAACATTGCTATAAAGGAGGTACACTCTTTTGCGAAAACACCGAGTGAACTAATCGAGAGATTGACAAATTTAACAGTGCTAAAGTGTTCACTTTGTTGTCTAACTATTTCTGCATATTTGGCTTTTTTGCACTCTACGTTGTTTTGAAGGTTGGATTCAAATCCCACGGTAAGTTCGACTATATATAGACATCCCTTTGAAGTAGATAGGAGTAAATCTGGACGATATGTGTCACCAGTGATTATTGAGGGGCTTTTGAATTCAGGAAGATCAACAAAAAGGTTGGAGCAATTGGCAGTTTGTAGGGTCTTGGCAAGAAAGTTCAGAATAGAGTCGTGTCTCCACGTAAAACGTTCAAGGTATGATTGACATCCGGCAACCACGTGTAGGAGAGTTTCTGGGCGTAAGCAAAAGGAACAGTCAGAACTTGATGATATACCCCATCTGGAAAGGTTTTTGCGGGTAGGAAGAGAGTTATTGATATAACGCATAGTAAAATTATAGATGTTTTTTGGTAGTTTAGATTGAGAAGCAGACCAGAATTTGTTTAGCTTTGGTAAGGAGAATTTCGTAACATTAGAGAAAAATGAGCCTTGACAGGTCAAGTGGTTTTGAAGTTTATAATAATAATAATAATAATAACAATAATAATAATAATAATAATAATAATAAATAATAATAATAACAATAATAATAATAATAATCATATATTTATTAAAACAAGAAGTTGTGTAGTTATTTTCTATAATAATAATAATAACAATAACCTCCATACCTGCGTATTCTTCACAATATCGATGCATTTTTCTAGCATTTTTACTAAACTGATAAAATTTGGTCGATTGTTTGGATTAGCATCCCAGCAGCTCGCCATCATCTGTGAACTAAATGACAACATATTTTTATAAAATATAGAATATATACTATTCAAGTTATGCCATTAGCGGTTGAATTGGGTAATATTTTCTTGTAACAGGACATTGTGTATGCAAATTATGCCTATATCACTGGACGAAAAATTAGGTTTATCTATATTTGTTAAAGTGTAAATGTGTAGCAAATATAATATTCACTCGAATTTGCTGCAAGGTAAAAGTGGGGAAGCCCATATTTACTCCGCATTTAGCAAATATGTAACAAACATGGGCTTCCCGTTGTTTGCCAAATTTCAATAAATATTATATTTGCTATACATCTACCTCGTCACAAATATGAGTAAGTCCATTTTTTCGTGCAGTGTATAGATGTCATTCTTATTACCATTTTGGAAGTACAAACCTCAATATAAGAACAAATAAGAGGTCAAATTAAAAAAATGTTGATATTCAACTATTCACGTACATAGAATCCATATCAGTAATATCGTATTTGGGTTTCTTACCAAACTCTATTGGGAACAATTAAATATGGGTGTGGTCGGTATGTAACTTTTAGTTAAATATACGTAAAGCCGAAACCCTTTCTTTTATTTCTTTGATCGGTTATTATTTCAGAATGGTAATAAAGACTACAATTACTCTCAGAATATCTGTTGTATACTCAGTCTTTGAAAATATTTTATGCCTTACATTTCTGGAGGACAATGCATCGGTGAATTCATCCGGTTTCCTTCTAACAAATATTTATACAGTTGAAGAGCTTGTATTCCTGGATAAGGAGTTCCACCTGTTGGGATATTTAAAAAAAATTAATCTCTAGAGCAAAGTAAAAAGGTGGTATTAAACTGCCGAGATTAGTTTTAATAACGAATACTAAGTAAACGTTTTGAGCGGAACTTTTTTAATACTGATAAATATTTATCCCGTTAAGCCGGTGTTCTACACGATTATTTTTTGAATTAAATAGTTTTTAATTAATTTTAGTCGAGAGCACATAAGACAGAAGCGAAAGACAATTATAAACACAAGAACAAGGTTGAAAAGGCTAATTTAAATGCACATAAAAGAATATAATTGGAGCCATCTTTATGATTATGGTGTATTACACAAGATGCAAAAACAACAATATGCATGACTTTATCTTGAACTCAATTACAGTCGTGTTTTGCTGACTCACTTTGATTTTATACAAGATTCTGTTATTTATTTTTTTTTATTTTTTTTTAGAAATTGCCGACCCCAAATTACTTGTTATAGTAGAAATTTACATTAATTTTATGTTTTGCGTATTTAACGTCTTGTTAACCGTAATTCTTATATTTTACATTTGATAGCTTTTTGCGTTTACGTTAACGTTAATTACGTTTATGTTAACGTACATGTATTACGCGTGTATACGTTTTTCCTTTCACGTTTTACATTGACATTTTACTTCGCACATCTTACATCTAACGATTAAATTTAATCATAGATAATCGCAGGGGAACTGGATCGGAAACTTAAAACGATGTTACGCCGTTAAAACCGGAAACGATGTTTGCACAACTTGCTATGGTACTCTGAATTATACACGTATAGATCGTTTTCATCTGACGTCACGGCGGCCATATTGGTGCACCAAAACAATGAAATGGCGGCCATATTGGTGTACGGCATGGGAATTAGCTCTTTCTTATTCAAATATTTCGTATTGTTTCACCACCCCAATGGGCCCACCGATCACGTGAGTGAAAACGATCTATAGGGGGCTAATGCCTAACGGGTGGTCCCACATGGCCAGGATCAGCTATTGCTGAATTAAACAATAGTGTAATATCACTTAAGTTCAGCAGTGTCTGATTTTAGCCATGTGGGACCACCCGTTAGGTGCAATTAGCCCCCTTATAAGTGTATAATTACCATAGCAAGTTGTGCAAACATCGTTTCCGGTTTCGTAAGTTTCCTATCCAGTTCCCCTTCCATTATCTATGATTTAATTCGATTCTACTGTATATAGATTAGACTCAACTTCAATCTGTTTCATTTCAATTCAACGCGATTCAATTTGACTTGCATCAGAGGAAAAACGTTTTGCACGATTATACGTAGCGCGAATTGAATTATTGAACTATATTAAACGAAATTTACATGATGAACACGCGGTTACGGAATATAATCATTTATAAAACATACCGAGTTAAAAGTAGTAAACCTTAAACAATGCACTTCCGTATTTGGAAATTATTGTGTCACCTTTAAGGTGGCTCTATGCAGTTTCTTGAAAAAATGGAAAATACAAGTTTGAGAGTCCAAAACACGTGATTAAACAATTTGGAAAAAGAATAAAACTAAATGTTATGCATAGTTAAACAGTCTGACAATCAAAAACTGTTACCAAATAAATAGCAACAGTTGTTGCTATGGCAACAATGACGTTTGAAAATGGCTGCCAATTACCCTTCAAACTAATTTAATTCGAAAAAAGCCCTTTTTTTTCATTAAAACTTTTCTTGAAGTATGAGTAATCAATAGGCCGATTTTAAAAAAATTCTGTAGAACCAATTTTTTTAAAAATTAACAAACATGATTTTTTCGAGAAAAAATATTATTCGTTCTACAGAATTTTTTTAATATCGGCCTATTGATTACTCATACTTCAAGAAAAGTTTTAATAAAAAGAAAATTGGGGGTCACCAAAGGTTTTTTCGAATTAAATTAGTTTGAAAGGTAATTGGCAGCCATTTTGAAGCGTCATTGTTGCCATAGCAACAACTGTTGCTATTTATTTGGTAAAAGTTTTTGATTGTCAGACTGTTTAACTATATGCATGACATTTAGTTTTATTATTTTTCCGAATTGTTTATGCACGTGTTTTGGACTCTCAAAGCCACCTTAAAAGTGATTAAAGTAATTTTAAAGTAATCTTACCTAGCGTGAAAAGTTCCCAAAGTAGAATACCAAAGGACCATCTAAAAAATGAATATATTCGTAAAACATATACACTACAATAAACTATTGATAAATTCAAAATTAAAATGAACTCGAAGATAAAATTACTAGATCAAACATTACACAAAAAATACTATAAACGTTGATTTATAAATTAAAACTTTACACAGTATTGTCAACATAATACTGTATTTTAAAGTGCCTATAAACTCAAATAAGATATTACTGATATAGATTCTATGTAACGTGAAGAGTTGAATGCCAAAATATTTTCTTGCACTCCTATTTGTTGTTATATTGAGGTTTGAATTTCCAAAATGTTAATGAGGATGACGTCAACGTAGGCATTTGTGTGTGTGTGTGTGTGTGTGTGTGTGTGTGTGTGTTTTTCTTTACTTGTGATAAACTGCTTAAACATTTTAATGAAAAGAATGATATAATATATAGGATATACTACTATTCAAGTATTCCATTAACATGTGAATTGGGTAATATTGCTGCTGTGACGGAATACTGCGTATGCAAATTATGCCTACATAGACGTCATTCCCATTACCATTTTGGAAATACAAACCTTAATATTACAACAAATAAAAGTTCAAATCAAAAATATTTGGCATTCAACTATACACATTAAATAGAATCCATATGCAGTAATATCATATTTGGGTTTATAAGCACTTTAAAACACAAATATAAGAAGTTAAGGTTGAACTTTTACTGGATGCTAGTCGGATATTATTGACTCACCAGCTAAGACTATTGTCGTGAGTAGTAGCTACACAGCAGATAGACATACACTCAGAAATGTTATTATATATACTGTTATACAAACGACATGCAAAATCTCGCATTAGTCAAATAAGTCGACTTATTTGCCTAGTGGTGGAATTCAAAATAAAGGTAAAATGTTATTTATATTTTAATGTTTTAACAGCAAAAAATGAACCTTTTGAACTAAAATTAAAGAACCTCGGGTTTAATTTTACTTTGCCTGTTAATGCCCAATAATTGACCATTGCCGGTTAATATAAAAAATAATTGACTAACACGTCTGTCTTTTCCGTAAATATAGAATCTTTGATAGACTCAACAGCCATCCATTTTAAAGGAACTAAACCCTGTAAAATGTTCAAAATATGAAAAAATCACATTTTAGTAAATTAAGCAGCTAAATTAATCAAATAGATAACCATATTCAACGTATTAAATTTAACCAAGTTAATTCGAAGGAAGGATGTGGGTGTGCTCCCACAACACCAAACATGTATATTCACGAGTGATTATGTTTCATAATATCAACGATATATAACCTTTGATAATTCATCATTACGCACGTGTGACGTGAAAATGTCTAATTTGCATATTAAACAAATTGAAGCAAAGCAAGGAAACGAAAAACTGTAAAATATGTTACTCTAATGTTCTTTCAAAAAAGACATTTTTGCTTCAAAGGCGCTTTAAGTCAAAATAAAATCAAATTGTTTGGAATTACTGTGGTAGTCAAAATAAAATACACGAGACTTAAATGTCTTCACGTCTCCTAGAAGAGTTAACCCATGATATATTTAACCCACGTTATACTTACGGATGATTTTCTCACATATGTCGCGTATTTGTAAACATCTCGAGCTAGACCAAAATCTGCTACTTTTGCCACATACCCATGTCCAAGTAAAATATTTCTTGCAGCTAGGTCACGATGGATAATCTAAAAGAAATTTAATCTTGGGTATAATGAGGGGCATTGTCAATAAATATAATGTTACAAATTTTTGATTTTCTGAATAGCATACTGGCCTATGATGGTAATCAAAGTACTGTAAACAAAATGATTCTTATGCAAAAACGTCATTATAATTTGGACAAACGACAATCTTGTTTTCCGCCATCTTGAATAATTTTTTATTGAAAATTTTATGGATAATATATATTTAGCTCTTCAGATATAGCATTCTTGATCCAGTGCTATTTACGAGATATCAATAGCCTCCCGACACTGATGAACAAGAACGTAAATAACATTTATAGAGCAAACAAACCAACCTTATTCCTGACGCTTAGAACATATTTTACTTATACAAATTCTGCAAAATAATCAGCTGATGGATTGGGACATTGTAGTAGATTTGTCATGACACGAAACACTTGGAATTACATGGCCAGCTTTGCCACATCAAGAGGCATGGTGATTTATTATTTATGTACCAATAAAAAATTAAATGTGGAAATATTTTGTGTCTATATATTACCCCCAGGGCTTGTATTGGGAATTGTGTAAAACTTCAGGAAACTATACTATCAGGATTTTTTGTTCCATTTCAGGCAGTATTTCCAATCGGATTTGACTAATGTAGTATATACTTTGCATAATTATTGAAAAACGTAAAATTGATATCAATTTACCTTTCTTGAAATAAGAAACTCCATTCCTTTAGCAATTTGAGTGGCAAACAAAACTATATTCTTAGGACCAAACCCATGGGAAGGATTTGGCGTTAAAGATGTTTCTTCGACATTGTATGAATCTCTTTTGTTTCGTAAAAATGTTCTGATATTTCCATTTATACAATATTCCATTATTATCCACAAGTCGGAACACTTTCCTGTGAAAATATAAGAAGATGCTATTAACAGATAAAACGAAATGATAAAGAAAAATAGAGAAAGGGTGCAAAACAGGATAAACGTTGAATAGGTAGATGGTGGTAGATGCATCGATGGGTGGGGATTAATGCATGGGTAGATTGAATCATGCACGGATGACATTTTATTCTCAATACTGTAATCCAAAAAACATAAAAACCTATTTATATAAAGATCATGTATAAGTAAATAGAATATTTTATATTTTTTGATAATTTTATCCACGAAATAAGAATATTTTATATTAAGTATATCTGTAAACAGAAAACCATTTTTTCAATTTATTAATAAATTGTAATAACTTACATAAAAATGTGTCCTAACCTTTTGTGCAAGCTCCAAGAATATTAACAATATTTTCATGTTCTCCAACGTGAATTAAGATTTTAAGTTCAGATTGTAGATCAACCAGTTTATTCCGATCCCAATTTTCTATAACCAGGGAAACACAAACAGTTATGGCAGTTTGGGATTTTACATATTTAGGATATTTGGAACCTTCGGAGAAGATTTCTTAATCGATTTCTTAAAGATCGTAATATATCTTCCTTTTCTAACATTAATTTTTTTATGGACGGACTTTTTTGCTGTTAAAATTGACGGAAGCGACGTTAAATGTATACAAAAACCTCCTTTGACGTCACTTCAGTCGACTTTAACAGCAAAAAAGTCCATAAAGATGAAATTTTAGAAAAGGAAGATATGTTTACAGTACATTTATATTTCATTTTCTGTTCGCAGTTACATTTCTTTTCAGAAGGTTCTAACTATTTTAAATATGTAGAATCCCCAACCATGATATAACCACTTTAAAATTATCCTTCGTTTTGTATAAAAGTATAGTTATATGCTTGATTTTATATATAATATTCCAAACCTTTAAGTTGTTTTACTGCAACTCTTGTTATTTCTTTGCAAAATACATAGCTGTTCCTTCTAAACGTTCGAAGGAATACTGACAAACGTTTTCGATTTGACTTTTGTGTAAGCATGTCTCTTGGACGAAACTCGGATATTCCAAGCGCTTCGGCAAGCCACACACATCCAAATTCCCCCATGCCAAGTTCAGCAACTGTTCGAAAAAATTAAAAACAACAACAACAACAAAGTGGCTATTGGTATCACCAACCTTCCAAATTATGTGCTTATATATATAGGCAAGCGACACAGTTGCGTATAGGTAAAAAAACAAATGCCCTTTTCGCTTCGCTGAAGTAAAGTTGTAAGAACAACCGTCTATAGCTGTGCAGAAAAGTTGGAATGAGAAAAAAGAGAAACTTAAATTTAAAGAAAAATTAAACCGTAATTGAAATTCACTTCCCAATCATAATCACCACTATAATAGCCATGAACGGCCTTCATACAATTTGTATTGTTATTCGTCAACTGTTTATATGTTGTTTTGTAGGTTGTTGAAAAGCGCATGTGGCGTGTTTTTGGTGCACTACCTCTCACAACTCAGAACCAAATTAAGCATGGTCAGACGGGTTTAATATTTGCATTGATGGTTAACTGGCTGGTCAAACGTGGGGCTTACGTGAGTAAAGTTTTCTTCTTAGCCTATCACCCCAAATACGATGTTACTTATGTGAAGTAAAATGCCAAAACATTTCTGATATAACTTTTTATTTATTGTGCAATGGAGGTTTGTATTTCCGAAATAGTAATGAGAATGACGTCAAAGCAAGTATTTGTGTTTTTTCTCTCTTTTCCTATAAGCTGCTTGAAAATTTTAATGCAAAAAAAAGAAAAGATAAAAGATAGAATATGCTATTCAATTGAAAAGCATATTCTATATTTCATATATGTCATATATTTCATATGTCTCATATAACCTGGAAATTGGGTATATTATTTCTTTTGGAATAGAACGTTGTGTATGCAAAGTATGCTGCATTGCCATCATCCTCATTACCGTTTTTGAAATGCAAACCTCAATATCGCACTAAATAAAATCACTTTACATATAATCTATATCAGTAATATCGTATTTGGGGTGATACACACTTTAACTGGTTCTCTTCAGTGCTTTGAGTTTTTTTCCCAGGTTCTTCCTTCCCTCAATTCCCACCCCCAACTTTAGCTTAAGAGATCTACACTCTAACGTTTCCGATTAATAGACATTAATAGGCTAAATACAGCTTGTAAAATAAAGTTACAATCATTTGCAACATACTTTTACCAAAATGTTTGGAAGTTCGTTCCGAAGTTCGCAACTTGATTGGCTATTTGGTTCCTAGTAGCCAATCAAGTGCGTACATTTATTTCAAAACGAGTTTACGAACTTCCCAATGAACTTGCAAACTACAGAACGAACTTCCAAACATTTTGGTGCAAGCATGATATGCATGTTTAATAATTTATGAGAAAAATTCAAAAGAAAGGCATGGTTAGTACTTCCATGGTTACAGTACTCTACATTTGATCAGTAGTTAGAAATAGGAGGGAAGTTACGGTCTAATAACATTTCAATCAATTTTCCTCATTCGTGATTGGTAATGACATCTGTATTCAATTTCAATTGTTTTACTAGGGGTATTTAAAAAAAAATACCACATGTGGTATTTTTTTTAATACCATACATCCGGGTGTTTTCAGTAAATACTTGTTTCCATCTACCAGACTGACTTGATACCGCAACGTTTTGATCATGATACGACATAAAATGACGTCATGTCATTTTGGCAGATGGAAACAATTGCTGACAGTAAACACGAGTGTTACTTAAAAAAAACAATTGAAAATTAGATGAAGACATTACTCAAAGATGCTGCTTATATCAATGTCACGCTGTGAAAGAACTCGACGTCCTTTTGATGTTTTATATAGTTTCACCGTATAGATGGGGGGGGGGGGGGGTGGTGTTAAATTTACTTTTCAACTTGTAAGACCAAACGTCTTATAAAATATCATATAACGTATCCCGTATATGACTACATCTTGTATGTCTTGTTTCTTGAAAGAGTATATGTTTGTATGTATCTGTAGTTTTAGTATCATACTTACCGAGCGTTATCCTTTCCCTTGGAAATTCCCATTCAGGGATAAATGGAAGTTTTTGAAGCTGCTCATGTACGCCCTTACTTGGATCAAGTTGTTCCATGTAGTCATATAGCGGAGGATAGGTAAATATGTAAAATCCGCCATATATTCTCCTCCTCTTGTACAGCACAAACACAACAAGGGACAACAAGGCTGTAATGGTTCCAGCAGCAACGGTAGTGAAAATAACAACGGTTTTACTATATGTGTTACCTCTGGAGGCAAAGGAATCTATTTTGTTTAAAAACATTGGAAATTACAGTTTCTATAAGTCAAGATTACCAAAAAAATAACACGTTTATCTATAAGGCAAAGGATTTACTTACGTTGGGTTTTAAGTACTTTAAAAGTAATTTCATCTGTTCCTGCGGTGTTTGTTGCCGTACAACGGTACATCTGTGTGACCTTAGTCTGGCTGGAAATAAATAGTTTGTCTTCTTTTGTAATTAATCTTTTCCAAATTGTACTATTGTTCTTGCATAACTGTTCTTGATCACAA
Source organism: Corallium rubrum (assembly GCA_964035015.1). Classification (NCBI taxonomy): domain Eukaryota; kingdom Metazoa; phylum Cnidaria; class Anthozoa; order Scleralcyonacea; family Coralliidae; genus Corallium; species Corallium rubrum. Next base: position 40,485,146 of record OZ035997.1, read on the forward strand.
GAATACCAAGCAAAACTTATGTTTCGGGGGTTGGCATGCTTTACGGTACAATTAAGTCGCATTCCTTTGAAAAACATTGGTGGTTGTTCTGGTTCCTCAATATATGGTTTTACTAAAGAAAATCAAGCGTATTCATCAGTACAATAGGATATATATATATATATATATATATATATATATATATATATATATATGCTACGCTCACTAGCCTTGTGGCAGTTTGAGCACTCTGGCCCAATGCCACTTCACGCTATCTAGATGTGCGCATGTCCAGTATTGTCCCACAAGCGGCTGTTACCGGCAGTTGCTGGAAGATAAATACAATGGCGTTCTTACATCTAGATGGGTTCCAAGCTACACTGATGAGCTGTAGAACAGCGAAACACGTGTCTGCATGTAGCCGTACAAAACTTAAAAACTATTTACACCTGATTTAGAAACTAATTACAAAAACTTACTAACTATACTAACTAACTAACTAACTTACATAAAATAAATATAAATAAATAATCTATTACTGCATGCATTACATTATATACATGTACATCTGTCTCTGAGTAGAACCCTGAACTGCCCTAGGGAAATATTGTCGTCCTTTAAAGACCTTGGTAAATTATTCCATGTTTTAGCACCTGAATAACTGATGCTTTTTTTTAGAAAATTTGTTTTAGGTTTTTCAATAGAAAAATCGAGACTGTTACTGCGTAAGCCATATGCTTGGTTATTTGCAACTTCGAAAATTTTGGAAATGTTTTCTAAATATTCTCCATTTTTTACTTTATACATAAATACAGCTTTATTTTCTCTAAATGTTCTCCATTTTTTACTTTATACATAAATACTGCCTTATTTTCATTTCTTCTCTCCATCAATGGTTGCCAATTCAATTCTTTTTGTAAATCTGTAGATCTGACTATATTTGCCAGTAATGCAAAACACCTGTTTTGCATTTTTTTGCAATTTTTCAAGCAGATAATTACTACAAGTATCCCAAACAAGGCTACAATAATCAAAGTGTGGCAAAACAATTGCATTGTAACATACATACAAACATACATACATACATACATACATACACACACACACACACACACACACACACACACACACACACACACACACACATACATACATGTCGTGTGTGACTTTGTCAATTATGGACATGAATGTTCTTCCGATGTTTGATTGAACGTTTGCCTTGTACGGGAGGTTGAACCAAACTATGTTTCTTTGGCAGTTTCTTCTATTGTTTTCTTGTCGGTCGTTGTTTACAGGGTTGAGAGGCTTTTACTCCTCTTCGTCGTACGATAGATTGGAAATTCGTCTGCTTATTGCTGCTGGTAGATGATTTATAATAGATGGAGGGTGCATGGTGGGATTTGGCGTTGATTAGCAGTTCATTGTCAGGCTTTCTGTACGGGTAGAACTTCGCCTCTCTCCTCCGCAGAGGCTTTGCGTGGATAATGAGGTCTAACATGAAGTAGCTACGTGCTACGATGGAAAACCGCTAGTGGAAGAAACGTGGGCGTAAGGTCAGAGGCGTGCGGTGAACCCTGGGAAGACGGAAAACGAGAAAAGAAGCCTCTGCCAGATAATGTGCCGTTCTCTGGACAAATCCGCGGTTCTCTGGTCATGGCAGACAGCGACGATAGTTTGCACGAAGTACATTGTTTTCTTCAAGATCTAAGGTTAGAATGTACTTCTGGATGTTATTCTGAATTTTTCTATGGAATCACCTGCCGAACGGGTCGAAAAATTCGAAACGCTGCCAGACTGACAAACGTTTCATCGAACGTTGTCAACTGCCTGGAAGCTTTCCACTCCTGATTAAGTATTAACTTGATAAACAAAGCCGACGAACAGCGCTAGAAATATTCTCGGTGCTAACTTTCTACGACATAATGGTAAGATCTATGTTTACAACAGTTCGTCCTTTGATGAATGATAAACTTTCTCATGTAGCGTTTGTTTTATACTTTTATTTGCATAAATTCAAAACCGGAAAATCCTGTCCTTGTGTTGCAGTAACATTGTCGAGTTGAGAAGTATCAGCGATTTAAATGTGTCTTTTGTCCACAGTTTAGTGATTTCCGACTTTTGCGTAGTAGATTTGTTGATTATATAATGAAATCCCGAGTCTGGCGCCTAGTCCATCACGGAATTTGGGCGCCATATTGACATCATTATCTGGCAGAGGCTCATTTTCTTTCCCTCTTCCCATCATTCCCCGCGCGTCTTCCCTCACCCGCACGCCTGCCCCTCCGAGCCTCTGCGGAGGAGAGAGGAACTTCGCGGTGGTTAAATGTAAAGTTACATCTAGGTACTTCACAACTTTTAAATTGGATTCGATAGGGGATGATCAAGTCATGGAGGAAATCTTTTTGGCGCTACTTAGACGCACTGCGGGCTTATGATTCAATAAGCTAGCTGTCTGTCTGTCTGTCTGTCTGTCTGTCTGTCTGTCTGTCTGTCTGTCTGTCTGTCTGTCTGTCTGTCTGTCTGTCTGTCTGTCTGTCTGTCTGTCTGTCTGTCTGTCTGTCTGTCTGCCTTTCAGCAGGATATCTCAAGAATCATGTAATGGTATAAGACAAAATCATATAGGCTAATATTGATTTCATTTCACTTACCATAAACTTGAAGAACAAATGATCTTGATGACTTTCCAAATACTGTTGCTGCTTCAGCTTTGTATGAAGTATTGTTGTCATTAAAATACGTGACATCAGTAAGTTTGAATATATTTTTGGTAATAGTCTCCTTGCTGTATAATGTGCAGTTGATTGACATTGGCGAGCACCAAGCCACCAGCTTAAATTCTTTGCCATTTGTTGACTTGTACCAAGTAATGTTTGGACTGGGAGTGGAAGATACGTTGTAGTTAAATGAAGTAGTTTCACCTTCAGTCATGGTCATAACATCTGAACCAAAGAAGTCTAGAAAGACTGGTTTAGGCATTACTAAAATGGAGTAAAGTAATGTAAATATATATATTAGGACATGCACATGTTAGTAATTACATTGGTAGTATATAAAAGTAATAGTACAGCAATATATAGTTTATGTTATAGGATTAGGGATTTCCATGCAACCTGGCCATAGCAGTTCCGCTATAGCTGTGCGAAAGTTGAGCGTCATGCAGTCAACCAGATGTCTGATTGGCTGGCCCAGTCATGCACTGTTGCCTCGTATCTGAGCGATAGTCAACTCGAAGTTTGACGAAGTTTGATTGGCTAGGACTTGGTCACTGTCGCTCTCTCATTAGGGACCTCAAGCAAGCACAACGCGAACCTCACGACGACGACCCAAGTATAATAGTATTTTTCAACCAAAGCGTTGAATAATTTACAGTCCCAAGAGTAATCACAACACCGTCCTCGTTGCGCATACAACGTCTCTAATATCTGAGCGATAGTCAACTCGAATTCTGATTGGGCCGGCCTTGATCCGTGTAGCTCATGCAAATGTGATCGAGCTATCATGCGTGTATAGGTTGCGTGTATTTGACAGGACTGTCCGACATACGATACTTGTACTATTTTAATTAAAAGTTGTAAACTCTCCGTTGGCGTTAGCCGGCTTGTTTGTGTGTGAATCCGATTGTTCATTTCGTGCTGTAAGTTACTTATTTAGAAGATTTTCTTCAGTTTTATAGCACTCTGTACTTGCTTAGACGTTTAAGTTTCTCTCCCATTGCGCAATATTTGGAATTTGGATATATTAAATGTGAAATTTCTAACTATAGGAGAAGAAGAATCTTTATTACCATAAATTTACTATAATTAATTTTACAAGAAGAATATATTTGAACAGGTGTTTGGTAAAAAGCCAACCAAAAAAGTCAAAAGACTAGTCTGGTTAGTTGGACTATAGTTAACAGAACATATACATGGTTTGGAAGCTCTATTGTCTTTCAATATGAAGCATGATCGTTGCTATAGAGCGTTTTCACTCACGTGATCGGTGGCCCATTGGGGTGGTGAAACAATGAGAAATATTTGAATAAGAAAGAGCTAATTCCCATACCGTACACCAATATGGCCGCCATTTCATTGTTTTGGTACACCAATATGGCCGCCGTGACGTCAGATGAAAATGATCTATTGGATGACTGCTTCATTATACAGAAAATACAATACCGTGAAATTGCACAAATTTCCATAAACTTGAAAAAAACATGTATATGTATATGTACATGTTCTATTAACTATTGATAATTGCGAATTTCGGCCTGAAATCATCCACGTCGATTCAAAACTCATCCTAGCTTACCCGGCTAGCCCGCTCCATGTAATCGTTTCGTAAACTCAGCCCGGTTAACCAGGCCAGCCCGGTCCATGTAATCACCCCCTTATTAGAGTACTTGATGACGTATTAATAATCTGACGGCGTAGTTCATCTGCCCTATAACATAATCTAATCAGAAATTTTCACTTCACAGACACTTTAAACGAATTGTCTTCCATTGTTCCGAATCTCCTAATGATGACGTCACATGTTATAGGGTTCGGTGTTCAGTTGGGCCTTTTCTGGGTCCCCGCGTTTTCTGGACCCTACGTTTTCTAGAGTCAGCGCTTTCTGCTCTCCTCCACAGAAGTTCTTTCACTGGAGATCGGATATTTCTGGGATCGTCAGAGATGTGTGGGATCGTCGGAGATGTGTCGGAATCGCTAGCTGGACATAACGAGTGCGGGCGAAACGGCTGGCGATTCCGACACATCTCCAATGATCCCCGAAATATCCGATCTCCTAAAGAACCTCTGCGGAGGAGAGAGGCTTTCTTACGTCAAAAACTCGAATCAAAAAATTCTAGGAGCCCCTCTCAAATTTGGCCCCCCTAAACATTTGGAAGAATTGATATATATTTAAGCTACGTTTGCGAACCTCATTTACTATATCCCAAGTTCAATAGAAGTTGCATGGTTTTAAGTGTAAACTCTATGCTTTATAAATGCTCTACTTCAGCAATAAAGTTTTCTTACCTTCTATAGTTACGTTTACTGTTTTTTTGGCAATATGTTGGACAGCAGGACGTTCTATCTCACACAAGTATGTTCCTGCATCTTTTATGGTAAGTGTGGGAATATTGTGGACTCGTACTTGTTGGTGGGCATTTTTATCCTTATAAGACCAGATATTTCTTTCTTTGGATAACGACGCCGGCTGCTCTATTCTGCCATCACTGGAAACCTTGAACCATCTCATTTGATAATAGTCATAACTTCCATTCACCAAGCACTCCAGTATAACATTACTTCCGTAACGAGATAATTTGGCTTTTGGCGTTTTTCTAATGATGGGTTTTGCAAATGGCTTACCTAAATAAAATTGTCGGAATAATAATTATTGCTAATTGTGTATGAAAAACGTACAGCTGCATTCTGATCAGTAGACTGTATAACTTATTTGATTCATCTAATCCCGATATGGCAAAATATTTAAGTCAAAAATTCAATATTGGTGGAGACAGAAGGTCGAGGATAATATTAAAATTTGAGACTTAAATATTTTCCATACCGGGCGAAGATGAATCCAATAGGTGTTTTATTATATCGAACAAATAATCGTGCAATTGACAAGTAATTATACCTTGTGCACGTGTCCAAAGGTTGCTGCCCAATATTTTACGATGTACAACTACATATTGGCATACTGGCACGTGACGCTAATGTAGAGATTTGATGGGATGATTATTTGCGAGAGTATAATAAGTATACGTTAGTTACTGAACCCGATGTAACTACGTCAGTTATTTACCGAGGCCCAAAAGAAAACTGAAATACTGTGTTCGTTATCACAGAGTTTGTCTAAAAAGCAGTTCAGTCGCGATGATAAATCTTTATCACATTCGTGACCATTGATTAACACTTATTTTCCCAACCACGCATAAATCAAGTTAATTGTCGCAGGTTAATATATATTAGCCCGGGGCATTTAATTAACTTGATTTATGCGTGGTTGGGAGTAATTATTATAAATAAACAACCGTGGTACATCATAGAAAACAGAGGTGACCGTGAACTAAGTATAGTTAGATAATGAACTCGAGTGTTCTATGGGATATAGTGCCGAGCATAGATAGAAAGCCACGAGGGCCGCAGGCCGAGTGGCTTTCTATCTATGCGAGGACACTATATCCCATAGGACACGAGAGTTCATTATCTAACCGACTTAGAATATGATCATACCCCACTCAGCTAATTCTGTGGAAGAATCTATATTCTATGTTTCTGGCAGAAAATGTATGCTTTTATTGGGTTAGAAAGAACAGATTTTTTTCGTTGTTGTTGATGTTTGCATTATTTTTTGGTTATGAATATCTTCTAGTGAGTTTATGTAACTAATTAGTATGCTCTATACACTCATTAGTATGCTCTATATAGAGCATACTAATGAGTATATAGAGCATACTAATTAGTTACATAAACTCACTAGTGAATACTATGGAATATAGAGCATGAAAATTCTGGGCGCTGATTGGCTGAGTGGGTATGATCATATTCTAAGACAATATGTTATATTTCTCAAACTCATTAATAATTCATAAGGAAAATACAATGAAAATCAGTTACCGAGACATTGTTGTGAAATGTGGTAATAAATTTCTAATTTCTCTTCAAATACTGATTCGTTTGAGAAGCTATACCATACACTCGAAAGCCATTTATCATCGGATTTAAAAACACCTTGAAGTGTACCAAAAAACTCGGCTATCGCCTCGTTTTTTTCAACTCACGTCTCGGTGTTTTCAAATCAGATAATAAACGGTTTCTTGTGTATGATATATTACATCATACACGAGGAGGAGTGTTTCGTCAGGATTTCCAAACACCGAAACTTTTGTTGAAATCCTGTTTGGAATCCTGATGAAACACTCTTCCGAGCGTGTATGATATAGCTTCTCAAACAAATCAGTATTTTAAGAGAAAATCGAAGCGAAAGTTGCTATGTAATTTCTTCCTCCGATATCAAAACCTCCTCCGTCTCGGAACTGATTTCCTTTGTTTTTGGTTCACGAATTATTAATGAGTTTGAGAAAATGATTTCATTGCCCAGTGTTTGTTCTTATCATGATTATTTATATATATGGCTTACTGGCTGTTTTAGGGGTTACGGTATTAATTAAAGGAAGAGAGCTAGGGTATAGCTATAGGATATGTTTGTTCCAACCGTTGGTGTGTCTGTTTTGGAAAACCAAGCTGGAAGAACACCTATCTCAAACTCATGAATAATTGGTGAGATAATCAGTCAATTACAATAGTTCTGGCACGTAATACCTAGACATTTTATTTTTCTACAAAAGTAACCACGGCATCAACATCCTCAACAAGACCACCATACCAACTCCTCAACATCACAAACAAACAAACAAACAAACAAACAAACAAACAAACAAACAAACAAACAAACAAACAAACAAACAAGCAAGCAAGCAAGCAAGCAAGCAAGCAAGCAAGCAAGCAAGCAAGCAAGCAAGCAAGCAAGCAAGCAAGCAAGCAAGCAAGCAAGCAAGCAAGCAAGCAAGCAAGCAAGCAAGCAAGCAAGCAAGCAAGCAAGCAAGCAAGCAAGCAAGCAAGCAAGCAAGCAAGCAAGCAAGCAAGCAAGCAAGCAAGCAAGCAAGCAAGCAAGCAAGCAAGCAAGCAAGCAAGCAAGCAAGCAAGCAAGCAAGCAAGCAAGCAAGCAAGCAAGCAAGCAAGCAAGCAAGCAAGCAAGCAAGCAAGCAAGCAAGCAAGCAAGCAAGCAAGCAAGCAAACAAACAAACAAACAAACAAACAAACAAACAAACAAACAAACAAACAAACAAACAAACAAACAAACAAACAAACAAACAAACAAGATCATCCAACCCTGACTGCGACAAATATCAAACCAAAAAATGTAATACTTCGACCTACCAAAAATCATACACAATTCGGACAACAAGAACATGGAACATACTGCCAAAAACTATTACAACAAAAAACATCACACTCTCAAACTTCAAGAAGTTACTATTCAACTACTACATTAACACACTTAACAACACATATGACGTAGGCGACCCACGAACATGGAAAAGCATATGTTTAAAATGCAACACAGCTCGAAGCCTTATGAACCCACCATCGTGTTGCTTTTAGTAGATATCGTAGTAAATTTAATGTATTTAATGTATGTTGTATATCGTTATGTAGTTTTTAAGTAACAGTTAAATCGTACTTGTTTTGGGGCCGCAGTAATTGGCACTAGCTGTTGCGGTTACCCAGCCTGTTGTCTTAATGTCTGTATTTATGTTTGTTACGTGTATGGCAAAGTTATTAAAATAAAATAAATAAAATAAAATAAGTTCATTCAATCACCTGATTGAAGTTGGATACTCCAGTAAAGGACGCTAAAATCGTATACCACCCGAGATATTAGATGAAAACCTGTGTTCATCTAATTCTTAAGATTTTAATTATCTATGCAAAGTAAACAAGTTGCTGTTGAATAAATTTTACATGAGTAAAATCTCATGAGAGTTTATTTTAATTGCATTTTTCAATTGAAATCGCTCGATTGAGATGCATATCAACAACTCGTTTATTAGTTGTGTTTGGATCCCCTGATGAAACACTCAAACTCGTTGTTGATAAATAACTTCACATCTTACCCCATTCTTGAGTTATTGGCTATGCAATTTGAACAATGACGTCACACGTTGTGTATGGGAGAAAACGGAAAATCAGTCTTATCTTTGGATTGGTTTATGTACACCAAACCACACATTGCAGATTTAATCAGACCATACCCCAAGGAAACTTCCAACGTTTGACTCAGTTTAGGCACACCAATCCAAAGATATGACTGATTTCCCGTTTTCTCTCACATACAACGTGTGACGTCATTGCTCAAATTGCATAGTCAATAACTTAAGAATGGGATAAGATTTGAAAGGCATGTAAAAGCCATTTTTCATTATCTTAGATGTTCTTCCAAATACAGTCTTAAAAAACGGAAGTGAAATTTCGTTTCATAGGCACTTTAAGGCAATCTGATGTATAGTTTTTGCGCTATTAACTATAAAAATTTTGCCATGGTTTATAGTTTGAATTTCGAGAAAATTTGGCCTTTCGGTAACAATGCCTTATCCTGACACAAGCAAGTGGACAACTATATCTGCATATAAGAAAAGTGGATTTCAGCATCGATGGTATATTTGCGTATATAACGCATATACCTGGAGCTCCGTTTTTTTTCAAAAAGGAGAACTACCATGACAAACTTTGAGTGTTAATATGCCAGATTCTCTTGAAAATTTTAGTGCGTGCTTCTCTTTAAGCTCCAGCCCTTTAAAACACTTTAAGTTTATATCATGGTACTACTTATATTAATCAGTTACCGAGTTATTTAGTTAGTTAGTTTCGCTTCTTAAAATTACATGGGAAATAAAATAATTAGGAAAAAAAAATAGCTGGGACACCACAACAGTTAAACACCAATTACAGTGGGCCCTTAAAAAGAAAAAGAATAATAGAATGAAAAATAAAAATTAAAACAAAAAAAAATAGATTAATACTCATAACTAATATAACAGCAAGTTAAGTGGTGAGACTTCGTGATGTGTTGCACTTTAGGCAAACAGTCTTCCAAGTTCGAGGATCGTCCACATTGTAACAGGATAGTAAAGCGTTAATGTAATAGTCTAATAGTGATTTCTTGAACCGTGTAAAAGACAAATGATCTAGCCTTCAGTATCTGGGGGGAGAGTTCCAAGTCCTATAGTTGTTCTAATAAAGAATGAGCGATTGTAAGTAGTTGTTTTACATGCATTTACGTTTACCGCGGAATGATTGCGTGCGTTAATATTTGCCGAGAAGATCTAGTAAGCCTTAAGAGAATAAAACGTACAGGTAGAATATCGCTCGATATAGATACAATGCCATTTATGGCCTTAAAGAAGAACAATAGATCAAGATACTCATGCCAGTAAGAAGGTGGCAGTAGTTCTATAGAAGTGAATCTGTCTCTGTAAGATTCTTCGCACATAAATGGCAGCTTCAAGATAAATTTTGATGCACGGCGTTGGATGGGATGCGCTCTGTTCGTTTGATGAGCTCGATGGACTGTGGGGACCAAACTTGAGTGGCATAGCCCAGGGCAGGTTGCACAACTGCTAAATACAATGGTCGGCGGATCTTTTCATTTGTGCCGGATCTCTGAAGCAGGCCTGCGCAGAAAAGCCAAGCATTTGGTTGCCCGTTGAAAGTAATTATTATGAAAGTAATGAATTTATTCATTAGAATTAAATTAAAAGTATAATTATTACCTTCTACAACATCAATTTTTCCCACATATTTCGTCCTTCCACAAACTTTACAGTAGTATTTTCCTCTTTCTTCGTCCGTTTTATGTAAGTTCGGTATATAAAAAACATTTTTGGATTCTTTTTTTATCTGTTTTCCGTCGATGGGTATTTCGTTATGTGGCTTGTCTGACCAAAGAGCGCCTTCCCATAATGTTGCATTGGCTATATCGTTGTGATTCACTCGACAATCGATCTTCCACCATTCGCCAATCAAAAACAAAGTAGATCCATCTTGCTTATTTGAAGGATCAACAATCCACGTTAGTTTGGAATCTGCATGAAGAGTATTTAAAATGTCCATCAATGCTTCGAACTGTCTATCATTTATAATGTACTATACTTATGTATGAGACATAGACAATAACTAAATATCACTGAAGATATTCTGATGTAATATTACTATAAACAATGACGGTCACAGTTTTCTCTTGTTTTTGTAAACATTCTCATGTTAAGTAAAGTTGATTAACCCTATCCAGACTGGGCTTTTTTGGGTCTTCTGGGACTGGGGGTTTATGAAAATAAACACGTTTTGTACAAGTTTTGTAAGTTTTGAAGGGCAACAGAAACTATAATTGGTAAGAAAACATAAGAAAAATGGTCTGCTGAAATTTGGTGTTGGTAGGTGTTCACGACTACGCTGTAACTTTTTTTTGGCGTAATATTTTTCACCAAATTTTCCACACATAAAGCCCATACATATTTAGGAAAAGTCATAAAATTTCAGAATCATACCTGTACTGGTTTAGGAGATATTAACTTTTAAAATTAGCACGGGCACTTCCCCCCCCACCCCCCCCCCCCCCCCCCCCCCTCATTTATTAGAAAACTATAGTGCATTTGGCATAATATTTTTTAATATTTTTACCACAGGTCAGTGCATTCATGCTTGCTTCAAACTAAGTTGGTGTGACAGACTGAGTCTTGCTTGTTGGCAAGTGTGTCACAAGTTATTCGACGGGGTTGCTCCAGATTTGTTGAAACTGTCTGTAACAGGCTTGTTAGAACAATTTGTAACAACCTTGATGAGTTTAACAGTCGACTTGTTACAATTATAGTTGTTCCGCAAACCTGTCGGAAACGCCTGCCAGTTTAGCATGCGGCATTTACTACATGCAAGAAATGCCGTAAATGATGTTGTTATATAGCTAGAGTTTTGCTGGATAAAACGATGACTTTCATTGGTTGGTTTGTGGTCACATGACCTTAGCTAAATTTCAATGTAGACCGAGCGGGCAACAATCGTGAACTTATTGCCAAGTCGGTCAATAATATTACAATTGTTGCCCGCCAGAACTCTTCACGGTATCCTATAAACAAAAACTTGTCTGGTACAAAAAAGATATTTTATAGGTCTTCAAAGCATGTGTGAAGATTAACTGGAGAAATGTATTGCTGTTATTTTGTTCTGAGACTCATATTTGTTTGGTTGAAGTGAAATTACGGAGCCATGCGAAATGTTTTGGTAAGTCTTTCAGTTTGTCTTTTCAATTTATATACTTTCCCTTGAAAAACGTCGAAATTATTTAGATAGCTATATAACAAAGCACTTAATGTCTGACCCTCGGGAAACAGTTAGTTTTGTTTCCCCTCGAGTCTCGTTGTTTCCCTCGACTTCGTCTTGGGAAAATTTAGACTCTTGGGAAAACAAAACTAACTGTCCCCCTCGGGAGCAGACATTAAGTGTACATTATACAGTGTGTATCAAAAAAACCTGAACCCTTAGAAAACAACCTATTGTAGTAGTTTGAAAGCCCTAAGCACTTCGCTGAACCCACAGATGCGTAAAACACACGGTCTTATACACCTGAGAAATTAAGATAACTTGAAGTGTATGCATGGTGAAAGTATATTTAAAAGCTTTTTCTCTTCCTGTTTAACTTATGCATGTGTGATGATTAATTTATAACGCAGCGCTTTTAGGGCTTTCAAACTACTACAATAGACCACTTTCATAATGGACACTAACTCTAAATATTCTTTTATATGCATCTAAATAAGCCTTCCTATGAAGCAAAGATTCTTTTGAATTGCAGACACACAAACGAGGCTAGAAAGGCTTATTAAGATGCACATAAAAGAATATTCAAATTAGTTACTATTATGAAAGTGGTCTACAGGTTGTTTTCTGAGGGTTCAGTTTTTTTTATACACACTGTAGAAGAGGTGCATGTAAAATTATGCCGAATAACAAAATTCCTTTAAAAACCTTAATTATGGGAAGTGTGTCGTGAACTTATTAAAGTGCCCATGCATGGAATAAAAACTAAGGCTGTCTTATTAGAACACTTAACCGTTGTATATGCAAAGCTTTCCGAGCTGACTTCTCCCCTTGACGAGTAAAATCGTCTGGCGTTAAGGCCCTTTTCCAATCGTCGCAAAAACCAGCACGCAGCTCGCTGCGAGTGTTTGCATCTAATAATTAAAAACAACTCCCAGTGCTTGTTTTCTCGTTGTGAGTTCTTTTTAATGAGATACAAGTACTTGCAGCAAGCTGCGAACTAGTTTCTGCAATGAGTGGAAAAGAGCCTTAAGACAGAGTAAAAAGATAAAGTTGTTCCACTGCACAACTGAGCAACAATGCGCATGCAAGGGTTAATCAACAGTGTACTAATCAACAGACAGTGTGCTTAACCCTTTCACGCATGGCTTTCCGAGACTTCTCCCAAAGTCATCTGGCTTTAAACAGAGTAAAAAGATAAAGTTTTTCCACTGCACAACTGAGCAACAATGCGCATGCAAGGGTTAATCAACAGTGTGCTAATCAGCAGTGTGCTTAACCCTTTCACGCATGGCTTTCCGAGACTTCTCCCAAAGTCATCTGGCTTTAAACAGAGTAAAAAGATAAAGTTGTTCCACTGCACAACTGAGCAACAATGCGCATGCAAGGGTTAATCAACAGTGTGCTAATCAGCAGTGTGCTTAACCCTTTCACGCATGGCTTTCCGAGACTTCTTCTCTTGACGAGTATAGTAAAATCGTCTGGCGTTAGACAGAGTAAAAAGATAAAGTTGTTCCACAACAACAATGCGCATGAAAGGGTTAAAGTGACAGAGTAATTGCCCCGGATGAGAACGAGGATGAGAGTTGATGAGAGTCGATGAGAGTTGCAACTTTCGGTCGCGTTTGACCACCAACTCTCATCGACTCTGATGCACTAGCTCTTATCAACTCTCATCAACTTTGAGCTGGTTCAAATTTTAATGAGAGTTGATGAGAGTTTTTGCTCGTTTGACCGGTCACGAGAGTTGGCATATGAGAGTTGATGAGAGTTTAGCGGCTAGCGGTTTGTCATGAAATTGTTTTGACTGTATTCGTGACTTTTCGTAACAAGAAAAGGCAAGAATGCAAAATATATTTGTCTATTTATTTGTCCAGTACGAGATTGTGAAAATACGAACTTTGTTTACCTCGAAATTCGTTCCTAGTCTCCCTGCTACGCGCGATAAATCCCATACAACTCTCAATGAGAGTTGAGAAAACTCTCAGACAAACTCTCGCTTGCCAACTCTCATCAACTCTCATCCTCGTTTGACCGGGGCATGAGAGTTGAGAAAACTCTCAGACAAACTCTCGCTTGCCAACTCTCATCAACTCTCATCCTCGTTTGACCGGGGCATGAGAGTTGAGAAAACTCTCAGACAAACTCTCGCTTGCCAACTCTAGATCTCATCAACTCTCATCCTCGTTTGACCAGGGCATGAGAGTTGAGAAAACTCTCAGACAAACTCTCGCTTGCCAACTCTCATCAACTCTCATCCTCGTTTGACCGAGGCATGAGAGTTGAGAAAACTCTCAGACAAACTCTCGCTTGCCAACTCTCATCAACTCTCATCCTCGTTTGACCAGGGCATGAGAGTTGAGAAAACTCTCAGACAAACTCTCGCTTGCCAACTCTCATCAACTCTCATCCTCGTTTGACCGGGGCATGAGAGTTGAGAAAACTCTCAGACAAACTCTCGCTTGCCAACAAAAAACAGCAAAAGTAAAAAAAAAAACACGTTAAGCCCCGGTCAAACGAGGATGAGAGTTGATGTCTCATCAACTCTCATCCTCGTTTGACCCGGGCTTAACGTGTTTTTTTTTTACTTTTGCTGTTTTTCGTTTCCTTGCTTCGTTGCATGTTGAGATATTTCAGAACGGTTTGTTTCATATGCAAATGTATGACTTATTGGAGAAGGTTATATATCTTTGCTATTATCAAATATAATTACTTGAAAATTATACATGTTTGCATGGTGTTGTGCATGGAGAAACACACCCACACGCTTCTTTCGAATTGATAGCAACGATATAGAACTTTCTCCAATAGATCGTTTTCACTCACGTGATCGGTGGCCCCACTGGGGTGGTGAAACAATACGAAATATTTGAATAAGAAAGAGCTAATTCCCATTCCGTACACCAATATGGCCGCCATTTCATTGTTTTGGTACACCAATATGGCCGCCGTGACGTCAGATGAAAACGATCTACAGGGTGTATCAAAAAAAAGGCTACCCTTAGAAAATATAATTAACATTCTTTTCAAATAACCTATTGTATATTGACAGCCCTGTGGTCAGTTGAACCATTTTTAATCGAACTGATATGAATATAATTAACATTTTTATTTCAGTTATGCTCCTTCATACGTTTAGAAGTTATCGTAATTTCCCAGGTGTATACGACATTTGTTTTTTACGCATCCGTGACTTCAGAGTGTCCAGGGCTGTCAATATACAATAGGTTATTTGAAAAGAATGTTAATTATATTTTCTAAGGGTAGCCTTTTTTTTGATACACCCTGTATAGTCAATATGCACATACCACGTCAAGATGTTAAATTTGCATATCAAAACAACGAAGTATGGAAAAGTGCTTTAAAGCTATAGTCACTAAAGTATACGGTGTAATTCGATCTTTCAATTGATAGCGAGAGAGCGAACTAGTCTGCGAAGCAGACTGCTGCTCGACCGCTCCCCCCTGGAAGGGACAGAACAACAGTCTGCGATCAATCGATACTAATGCCGTACAGCCACTGATCTCAAATAACGGAAAACCGTAGGCGGCATGTGATTGGTCGATTAAGCTTTCTTTGTATAAGCTGATCCATAGTTAATAGAAAATATACATGGTTTGGAAACCCGGCAAACTTCAAAGCGGTTAACAATCAAGCTACGATTCATCTTGAAAGGTACACGAAGGTGCCAAATCCTTTGTTTTAGGTTTATTAATATTTAAACAGTACGGTTGAGTGATTGAAGCCAAACGTTGCTATTGGATGATTGCTTCATTATACAGAAAACACAATATGTTGAGTAACCATGAAAGTGCAAAAATTTCCATAAACCTGAACAAAAACATAAAACAATGACTTTTGTGAGCTTCCAAACCATATATATTTTCTATTAACTATGGCTGATCTAATGCCAACAATTTCATAAACAGCTATCGAAATGGACGAT
This sequence comes from Corallium rubrum, assembly GCA_964035015.1. NCBI lineage: Eukaryota > Metazoa > Cnidaria > Anthozoa > Scleralcyonacea > Coralliidae > Corallium > Corallium rubrum. The sequence continues at coordinate 40,500,917 of OZ035997.1, forward strand.
TAGGCCATAGGAATGAAAGTATTAGAATACCGTCCGAAAATATTTGAAAAGTAATGCGGGCTTTTTTCATTATTCATTATTCATTATTTAGCAATTTTGATATAAAGTACATATTTTTGGTGCATAAAAGTGATTTTAAAGGTACATGCTCCCACAATAAAGTCATGCGCAGTTTGTCTTGGGAGATTATGCATGACATTTTATAGGAACTTGCAGAAAATACAAACCCCAAGAACGTTTTATATACTCATCTGTACGTTTTTAGAGGTGTGCTTTTGTTTATATTCAGACAGATATTAAAACCGCCTCTCCAAACAAACAAACAAACAAACAAACAAACAAACAAACAAACAAACAAACAAACAAACAAACAAACAAACAAACAAACAAACAAACAAACAAACAAACAAACAAACAAACAAACAAACAAACAAACAAACAAACAAACAAACAAACAAACAAACAAACAAACAAACAAACAAACAAACAATATATCCAACGAGGAACGAACGAACGCCATCAGTTATAAAACACGTGTAAACACCATTTCTGCGCCCACGTTCAATATTACATTTGGTATGCGTTGATGCAAAAAAATCTACCAAATCTTTCGAAGTGACACTTTTAACTTTTTATACACATTAATTTTGTATTATAACCTGATTTGGCTGATATACCAGTTTTATGTTAAAATACCTGAATCTTTCAGCAAATAATGAAAATTTTATAAATAATGAAAATTTTTGCGCGGGGCTTTGAACCGACGCGGGCGGTGGACGGTATTCTAATACTTTCATTCCTATGGCCTTACGAAGCTTCTCTAAACGCAGTGAAGGACGTTAAACGGGTATTTTCTATAATTTTTTTGAAACAAGAACAAGTGCCATCTACAAAACTTTTAAGTTTATAATTATAAACATACCGACGTGCGATTTGTTTACACACGCTCATTCGGAATGGTAACTTTTGAATGACTTCGACACTGCTATAAATTCCAGTTGCCGCGCCGTTTTTTGACAGTTGTTTACGACTTCACATGCACTGAATAGGCGTCGGATAAAAATGCTCCTGGGACCCGTTATTTAATTGCTTTCACGCAAGACGATTTCATCCAAGTAAAACAGCTCTCCTGACATCTATGGTCAAAGATTTTCCTCCTAAGTCTTTCAACTGCTGCTTACTTTCACCGTTTCAGCATCAAGTCCAAGGAACATACGCATAGACGAACTTAGCCTGCGAGCCGGCTCTCCTTTGGGGGATTGGGGAGAGGAGGAGAAGGAGAGCCTGCACGCGTACATTCTCGTCCCCAGAGCCTCTCCCGTGCTGGCGCGCTGGAAAGGCTCTGGGGGAATCCATAATCATCGCGATCTGATTGGTTGTTCAAATTCAAAGGCCTATATATAACGGAGCTTAGTGAATGTTTATAAATAAACAGTATTTGAGACACGAAATCTGACAACGAAGCACAATTCTAATATAGTTCTAATCCGAACAATTTAATCGAACGTTTTTCAAAGCAATCAACCCGTTTCCCCTTATATAATTAAATCAAACACAGAAGACAGACAGCAATTTGAAACCGATAGGCGATAGACGATAGACAGCACACTGCAGGCTGTTAGAAGTAAATATACAAGTCAAATATACAAGTCAAATATAAACGAACGGTGCAAAATATTAAAGAGATCTACCTAAACTAAAACAAGCCGTAAATACGAAGAAATTCCGACACGGCTCTATTGCCAAGCTCTGAAGCGAACTCGTAAATTTTAATGTATTTTGCCCCACCGAGTAAACGCGGCGATGATCCACACTCGACAATGACCTTCTTCGAACGGAATCTACCACAATCAGAATTGTTCCAAAGTCAAACGAGTCAATACGATCGAAAACGAAAGGAAAATTATAGTCCAAACAACTGTCGATGATCTCGTGTCCAACTCCCAAACCGCGAACTTAAACGCATGCGCTTTAGAAAGAACACCAAAGAATCTTGGTGTTCCGGTTTTGGATTCTCCCAGAGCCTTTCCAGCGCGCCAGCACGGGAGAGGCTCTGGGGACGAGAATGGCACGCGTAGTATTGTTTTTTGAGTAGTAGCGTTCCAAATTGGGACGCAGCTTACTGATTGGACGAGATGCTGATTGTTGACGTAATTTGTAATTAATATTAAGTGCATTTGTGTCTGAAAGATACATCCATCAGGTAAATATTTTTAATATCTTTTACCATTTATCAAGCTAGGGTTGTACGAACTGTAATCATATTATTAGGATAGACCCAGATCGATAGACCCGAATCATTTTGAAACGAAATACTGACGTTTCGAGGGGAGTTCTTCATCATTAGTGTGAAAGCACATCGTCGTCTCATGGATAAGTCAATTAATTGAGAATTTGGTATCAAAGGACAACTTCCTACGATTGAGAAAATATTATTTCTATGAAACTAACGATCAGGTTCGAAACACCATATTCGCCTGCAATACACACAGCTTTTTGTAGCAAACCGATAGCATTATTAAATCTTGCATGCCTATAAACTGATTTGTTGTTATAAAGCTTGCGGGTACTACAGAATATTTTTTGCCGTATTCCAACTTAATTATTATTTATATGACTGAAGTTCCTACGGCCAGGCAAAGTTGAAGTCTGAAAGACTCCGGCTCCTTCTTTTCAGTTCTTCCGCTCGATATGTGAAAATAGAGATAGGAAAAAGTCAGACAGGGCGTACCAAAGTGGCACGGCGGCTATACGGCGGCATATCATTATCTTGTCATTTGTGGAACAAGATGACTTAGTAATTTCAGAACTACACATCGTTGAAATATATTGTGCACGTATGCTGTTATATGTTGAATGAGCTTTCATTTGATGTAGAGTTCAAGATTCTGCGTTTTATGAAACTTGTTATACTGTCCAAAATGTCAGTGCGAACCACTGTTCCAAATAATATTTGATTAGCGTATTCGTCTGGCGAGGAAGTAAAACCGTTTTCTTTGTTTACATTGCGTGTCTGGTTTGTGATTGGTCACTTTTGACAACCCGTTAGAAGGGGCGGCATTCAAATTTGATAGCTATGCGCAGGCTCTATTTCACCTCCCGCTCCCAAGAGCCGGCTCGCAGGCTAAGACGAACTTTGATTACTTAATGCAGTGGTTGTTGCAAAAACAAATGAATGGGGTAACGTAAATTGCATGGCAAATCACAATTGTTTGTGTCCCAAAACCACTGTTGACAACAAGTGAACAACGTTCAAAAAACGGCTCGCGAGTGGCGCGAGTAGCGACTAAATGGCGCGAGTAAACTTTTGTCGCGGGCTTTTGTTCCGGCTTTAATTTTGCCTGGGTCTTTTTCTCCAGTTTTGCTACCGGGGGACAAAAGAACCTAAAAATATAGATGCAATTAACTCAAATTTCCTCAGCTGTTCAGTTGTTTACGCACAAGCGATCATGATGTATCTTCTAAACGCTGTAGTCGTCTGTATATCGCGCTCCGTCCAACTTAATACCAATATTACTTAGCCGACTTCTATCGACAATTGTCGACAATTATTGTGGCCGAATATTAATAGTCCATATTTGATAAATATCTTAGCTTGCTGTCATTGTATAATATGTATAATATATATATATAAAGCATGAAGTATAGTTACCTTAAAGTCTTCGCTACCAGAGGTTTCACCCTAAACGGGATCATCAGGCGACTGGAAAATATCGGCTAGTGGCCTGCTTAAATGCGTTGGTTGGGGCGTGGGTGAGGGCGTCGAAACGTCCGGCGCATTCCTTTGGAGCGTGGGTGTGGGTGTCGAAACGTTGCGCGCATTCCTTTGATTGTTCAGGTTGTTGATCCGAAATCTGTTTTTGTGCCGACAGGTCGAAACTATTTCTGATCTTTTGTTTAGTAAAAATTGTTTGTCTGCCGTCATGATGAAAAGTTTTTCGTCCAAACATAAATTGCATCTTTTTGATCCTCCCGTGTAAGAGATTGAGTGTTTTAGTATAGACCAGGTTATGTCGAAACTTTGATTTTTTTCTTTTAGATTCCAAATGTATTTCGAAAGTTCCGTCTCGTTTGAATACTTTTTATTCTGGAAAGATTTAGTATGGTTACGATATCGCTCTTTAAATGTACTTGCTGTCATGCCTAGTGATGTTCGTGTTGCTTGTGGAAATAGATGCCTTGTATACTATGTTGTTTGTCATGCATTGCCCACGTAGGAGGCAATTGTCCTTAATCCTGCAATTGCAACTGCTTGTAACTATGCTTAGTGGCTTGTTTTTCCTGATTATGCGTGAATTATGTTTCGTGATAACAGACTTGACGTTGTTCATGCAACTATAGCTAATCTTGACTGTGTTTCTGTTAAAAAGTTTGTGAAGCTTGTGTCCTGGTGGAAAGTGCTTGTCAATAAGGTTAAGAAAGTTGCGTCCTATGTTTGTTTTGACATTTTTGTTGAATGGAGGGTTAAACCAGATGATATTGCGGTGTCTATTTCTGCGTGTTTGTTGTGGTGCTTCTTGTGTGTAGTTTAGCTCATGGTTGAAATTGCTGTACCTTAGTGCATTTTGGTAAATTGGTGCGGTTTCATGGAATGTCCGCTCGTCAGACGGGAGGAGGGAAATGCGCTTGTTGATTGATGTAGGTAGCTGTCTTAAAATGCTTGGTGGGTGGTTTGATTGCTTGTTTATGTATAATGGATCGTCATTGGGCTTTCGAAAAGGTTTGTATTTTCCATTGCTTAGGTCGAAAGTAACGTCTAAAGTTTTGTCGGCGAAAACAAAAATATTGGGTGACGAATTAATTTTCTTCAAATCGTTTGCCAAAGATTCCTGAAATTGATTGCACGTATGCCGAAATTTGGTGTTTTCAATGAGTTTTATTAAGTCGTCTTCGAAAGGTTTAATATCCAAAACAGTGGGAGGTGTTTTGTTAGAAGACAGTCCGAAATGGTTGTTTTTTGACGGGCTTTTTATCACCATTAAGAAAAAAAACGAGCTTTCCATCTCATACGTTTTATTACGCTTTCAACTTTTTCGATCAAATCTTTCAAATACGCGTCTTGTGGTGGTATTGGAATGTTTTTCAGTGAATGGTCAAACCGAAATTTTATAAAACTACGTAAACAAGAGTGCACAACCGGTATATGGGTGCGAATATAAGTGAGTTTTGGTTCACGAAATGTTAGAGAGTGCTCAATACCATATAGATAGAGCAAAATATAAAGCATGAAGTATAGTTACCTTAAAGTCTTCGCTACCAGAGGTTTCACCCTAAACGGGATCATCAGGCGACTGGAAAATATCTATTAATATATATATATATATATATATATATATATATATATTATATATATATATTAATAGTCCATATTTGATAAATATCTTAGCTTGCTGTCATTGTATAATATGTATATGTATATATATATATATATATATATATATATATATATATATATTCTTACAACACTTTATATATATATTAAAACACTTTATGACTTTATCCATACAAATAAATGCTTGATGAGAACCATTAGCTGTACATAGCTAAATACATTGACACTTAAATAAAGTTATTCATAAAGTTATTCATTCACTAATATTCGACCACAATTATTGTCGACATGTTGGCTAAGTATATTGGTAAGTTGGACGGAGCACGATATAAAGAAACCACAGACGATTACAGCATTTAGAGGATACATCGCTGACCATTCTCTGTGCATGGGTAAACAACTGAACACACGTTGAGGAAATTTGAGGTAATCTATATTGCATCTATATTTTTACAATAGATTCTTTGTCCCCCGGTAGCAAAACCGAAGAAAAAGATCCAGGCAAAATTAAAGCCGGAACAAAAGCTCGCGACAAAAGTTTACTCGCGCCATTTAGTCGCTAGTCGCGACTCGCGCCATTTACTCGCGACTCGCGAGGCGCTCCTGGCGCGGCCAGAACCAATCAGAACTTCTTCCAGACTCCAGTTAATTTATATCCGAAATATTTATGTATGACGTCACGGTACGGCATTAGTGTCGATTAATCGCAGACTTGAAAGCGAACATGTTGACTTTTTTAGTTTAATAAAAGGTACAAAACAATCTGTGAGTGAAGTAGTTTTAGTCTAAACATTTGTGGGAATGAAATTTTAATCATCACAATAGTAAATTATATCAGCTCGCAGCCGTTGTTAGGGTCGCCGTCCCAAACTCGCTCAGCTGGTGGGGAACGAGTTTGGGACGGCGACCCTAACAACGGCTGCGAGGGAGACTATTTAAAATCTGACCTAAAGTAATTTTAATCTCTTGTTTACATGGAAATTTCAGCTAGCCCCCTTACACGGATTGGCTTCATTATCACTCAGTCGCAATTGGGCTATATAGACTGGTAAATAAACTACTAGTAAAGTAAAACAGCGATTTAACGAACCCCTTTATAAAGGTTACAGTAAATTATATTTATTAAAACCCCTTTGTAACGAACCTCCGTTATAACGAACCTTTTTTTCCCCGGAAAAGTTAAAGCTACCGTGAGTAAATTATATTTAAAACCCCATTATAACTATAGCTTGTGCACAGTCTGAATATATACGAACCCTTGTTATAACGAAGCAGTTCATTATAACGGTATTACATTATCACTGTATGTTTAGTAGCATGATAGGGAAGTGGGCGAGAGTATATAGGAAAATAAATTAACTTCTTGGCGAGGTCTAAGTAAATTCACATCAAGGAAAATGCGGAAACACGTGTTGTGAAATATCGTTTATATTGAGCAGTTATCAAACTGCTCCGCCTTTATTCAGGTCCCGTTTACACTAGAGCAAAAGTATCCGGATTCACATTGTTTTTTATTCCCATGAGGATGAAAAACAATGTGAATCCCGGATACTTTTTCTCTAGTGTAAACGGGGCCTCAGTGAGTTGTCCTCTGCACGAAAATTAATTGGACTCTGACTGAGAGATAAAAGGTCTTTCTCTCCCTTCATTTGATCATAGGGAGCATGTGCCTCCATGATAAATATTTGCTCATTACAGTTACAAGGCTAGCTACGCCATTCCACTTAAGTCCTTAATCGCGATCATCTGTGTAGGAAGAAGACTAAAACTCTTTGCTGGCAGGTCTAAAACTTTTACCTTATCTTATCTGATCTTATCTGATAAACCTGAGAGGTAAAATGCAAATGTAGTAAGGCAAGCCGATTTATATACTTCTCTCTATATATAGTAAATAAATAAAAATAATGTCGATGCATGCAATTATGTTGAAAAAAGTTATATATTTACCAGTACTATTTAAACAATTATATTTATACGATTGCACTCCTTTTGATATGAAGCAAAATATGACAATGATTCCATATCTTCCAAAATGCATTGCAAATTGCAGAATCTGGTGGAAACCTGCATGATAGAAATTAGAACGCGTATAAGTATAGATTATAGAAGCGATGCATGTAAATTATATATATATATATATATATATATATATATATATATATATATATATATATATACCAAGTAAATATAATGTTAGTAGTAGATTGAAGAGTGCTCGATACCTATAAATTAACTGGCTGTTTTTACTTAAAACATCATCGTAGCTACTCGAGTTTCACGCGGTTATGCGATCATCAGGCAACTGCAGAAGATTCGGCTAGTTATACTAACCGTATGACGTCGTTCGATTTGAAAACGACCCTTGCCGGTGTTAGCCAGATCGATTGCTATTTGAAAAGTATTCTTATACAGATCCTTTTGCCCACAAATATAGATACAGTATATATTCAGTGGTATTATGAAGTTGAACTGCTAAAATCAAATACTAAGAGATTCAGTACCTTGCAATTTACTCTGATCAAGACCTTTGTTACTTTCTTTTTTGTTTTGGTAGCACGCGATTCAAGTAAAACCCGCCCAATATTGCCAATAATACTAATTTTTCTTTTCACCTTTTCATTTTATTTTTTTTTGAGATTTACTAACCTCATGACGACGATCTGTATGCTCATGATCAATCATAAATTTAATAATGTAGATTTTTAGTACAGCGTTAGCGGAGTTACTTCAAAATAAGAAAAACTTTTAGTTTAAAATATGGTATAGATTCAACTAAAAAATTGGCAGAACTTACCAGTGCAGCTGCGTCTTTAATTTGATGTTATGGAAACCAGATGATCTTCAAAATAAGACAGACGCGTGCATGTGTATTATTTTATCAAGTTGTTTTCTATATATACCAAAGTGTTAAGTGTTGTAAGTGTTACCGACAACTTCAAGATCAGTAAAGAATCAACAGTAAATTCAACATGTGACCAGTTAATCAAGTGTGAACCTATTATTTACATACTCGGGGGCTGCAGCACGCCTACATTAATAATTAAGGAGCTATTTATGCATGAGCCATGGCTGTCTAGTTCTTGTCACGAAATTCTTTCCTCGGCCACAAGAGATTTGAATCATCGTTAGGTTTCGTTTACATCTAAACTAAACTAAACTAAACCAATTCTTCTTTGTACATTTAGTTTATGCGAGTTTTAAAACCACAGTACGATCCTAACAAGACAAGTCAGCCTGGTTAATTTAAGACTATTAGTTATAAACAGCTTGACCAGTTGGCTTGTATCTTGGCTATTCTTTAGTCCCCGCAATCTTCCTTTTAAAGGCATATATATTAATTTTATGGCCAGTATACATGCACATGCACGCGATTATAATTAGCCTTCACAACATACATTAAGATTTTGAATACTTTTCTGCTCATATTTTACCAAGTTAATAACACTTCTATCCCTAATTAGTGTTTTATCTTCCATGATTCATGAGTTTACAAAAACAAATGATCAATTTCGAACATGACGCAGGTACCCCGCAGACATGACTATATGTGACTTTTTCTTGACAAGTATAGTTTTATTTGTTTGTGTTTGTGTGTGTGCGCGACACAAATTGGCAATATTTTTTTTGAGAAAGCTTCCTTCAAAGCTGGTGATGTCAACTGAACTTCGAAGCAGGCGCGCAACGAGAGGGGGGTCGCGGGGTGCGAAGGCCCCCCCTTTTTGGGGGGTGCGAGGGAAATTTTGGAGGTCAAAAATTTCTTCTACTCTCTCTGACGCCTAAATCATGTGATTTAAAACCTTTATACGTGGGTCAAAAGTGTCCTCAATGCAAAAAATGCCATTTTACAGATCCAAAGTTCAAAAAATTTCCCGCGGGGCTATGCCCCCGGACTCCCCTTGATTTGTGTCGTAACTTTATCCCAAAGACGACCCCCCTTTCAAAAATGGTTGTGCCCTTGCTTCGAAGGACCACAGTTTGCACAGAAAGAGTTGTTATTCTCAAATTTAAATCTTCGAAAGTTTAACCCTTTCATGCATATGTCCTCTTGACGAGTAACTGAATCTCCTGGCGTTAGACAGAGTATATATAGAAAGATAAACTTGTTCCACAACTATATACAGTGCACTTGAAACAGTCAATCCATTGTAATGGAAATCATTTGGTCAGCCCTGCATCTGTTAGCCTACGTCATAGCCTGTGTCGATATATTTTGGATTCAGTTTCCGCTCGCGAGAGCGTCTGTGACGGAGACTTTGCATCTGTTGTCGTTAAAGTAACTTTGTCCAGCTGTACACACGAACAAGTGAAACTTGCGGAAAGGAAAATTACCGGTAGAAAACGACTTTTTATTGCACACACGAAAAAGTAAAGCTACTTCAAAGAATTTTCTAAGAAAAACTCAGTTAAAAAACAACCGGGAATTTTATCGAAAATAAAAATATGCATAAATAGATAACGAACGACCTGAAAAGAATCGAAGATTATCGAACTCTTGAGACAAAAATCAATGCCCAATTTAAAACACGATATCTCTAAATCAGCTCTAAATAAGAATATTTTAGTAATAAAAAATGTGAGAAAGAATGACTGTTTAGAAAAGTACTACAGCACAGTACAGGACATATGTTGCAAAAAAGGCAGAAGTCAAGCGGAAAATTCTTCAAAACAAAGAAAGGGGAAGGGTATAGGAATAGGTAAATATACACGTGATATACGTCCACTAAATACTGTTCATTATATAAGTCTTATATTAAAAAAGCCTATTTGTCGATCTCGGTCTTACTTTGCTATTGTGGTAAAAATAGACGGATTGTCTCGCGCGGCCCACGCGGTAGCTGCGTCACAAACGCTCGCGGCCCAGAAGGCGCCATGTAGCGTCTCAACTCAGCAATACTCGTGTCAACATATCTTGACTGTCCACTTAAGAATTCGTATAAAGAGAAAAACACTGATCGATTAATAATTAATAAGACATTCGAAGCCTCAGTGAAAGGTATAAATAAAGCAAAAACGAACACCAGCAGGTAGCAAAGAGCTGACTAATAAAATAATAAAGTACCGTAGAATCTCAAAAGTAGCCGGAGGGCAAGTTTTAACCACTACATTTGTAAGATGTTCTTTTTTACGATTCAGATGCAGAAATGGAAGAGGACGTGTGAACGATGAACAATTACAAAGGCAAACTGACTACTGTCTGAATCCTGCTATAAGCTATACTGTGTAAACTTTGATATTACTGTTTTGTAGATGTATTACATGTATGACATTGAGTGTATGTATATTCTCAAAAAAATTGTTAAACAGATGTACATGTTACAACTTACAAAAATAGACACCGAAAGCGGCTACTTTCGAGGGAGCGGTTACTTTAAGAAGGGCGGTTACTTTCGGGTTTTCATAGTAATTCTTAAAAAAGGTAGCTACTTTCGGAGGGGCGGTTACTCTCAGGGGGGCGGTTACTATCGGGGGGGCGGTTACTTTCGAGATTCTACGGTATCGTATATCATTGTGAATCGCAAAACATTTAAAATGGAAACCATCGCGCATTAACCAATTGAGGTGGCTCCATACAGTTTTTTGAAAAAGAATAAAACTAAATGTTGTGCATAGTTCACATTCTGACAATCAAAAACTGTTACCAAATAAATAGCAACAGTTGTTGCTATGGCAACAATGACGTTTCAACATGGCTGTCAATTACCATTCAACCTAATTTAATTCGAAAATAACTTTGGTGACCCCCCAATTTTTTTTCATTAAAACTTTTCTTGAAGTATGAGTAATCAATATGCTGATTTCTTTTCTTTCTTTTAGAACGAAATTTTTTAACAATTATCCAAACACGGAAAACCATATTTGGTATTTCTTTAGTGATTGTCAGACTGTTTAACTATGCATAACATTTAGTTTTATTCTTTTCCCGAATTGTTTAATCATGTGTTTTGGACTCTCAAACTTGTATTTTCCATTTTTCAAGAAACTGTATGGAGCCACCTTAAATTTCGTGTAGTAGACTTGATTTCAAAGATGAGATGACCAATCACAGTGAACTACTTAAATTCCGTCACTCATAAATACGAAAAACCGCGCTGGTTCATAGTCTTGTTTTCCAAAATATGTAGGCAATATAACCCTTTTGTCTTTGAAGCCGATCGAACTACAGGCCATGACGCGGGCTACCCACGCGGCGGCCGGTCGCAAAGACAAGCGTGAAGGTGTTAATAAAGCTACTTACACGCAAGTTCGAAAACCCGATGCGAAAATAGAAAATCTATTTTCGTTTCGGCCCGATGTAAAATATAATATCTTAATTGTATTGTTAAGTTTAGTTTTGCGTGGTTTTCTGTCGGCAATAAAAATAACTTTATTTAAAGTATCCCAACAATTATAAACATTATACACCAAATAATAATTCCAGCTTCCCATGATACAATTCCGTGATCACGGAAATGATATCTAATTGTGAAAAGCCACTTGCTCTTGCAACCAGACAGATTACAGTACTATACTTAAGACCCTGCCCTCAAGAAATTTGCTAAAATGGCGTTTTGGCCTTCGGGACATTTTGCGCCTGAATTTCGAACTATACCGATCCAAATGCCCTGTAGCGTTCAAAATATCGCGTTAAAAATGTCTCGTTAAAAATATACTATTGATTCCTAACGAACTCACACACAGAATATAAAGCGTTTGAAAGTTAGCTGCGCCCGCAAGCCAACTTTCAGGGCACCGCAATGTTTGCTCAAAACCGTGTTTTGTGCCGTAATTAAAATAGCCGCAATCAGAATAACAAACTGAGTGAAATGTACAAACTGACGATTATTTGCAAATTGCATGAAAAAGAAATTAACTGTAGCAGTAAAGAAAAACTTGAATTTGTGGGAAGAACTTTAAAAGAGAAAAAAATAATTTTCCCCATAATATCTCATTCTAATTGGCTCTCTCAAGAAAAGTATTAAGCCATAAGGTGGATTTTCGGCTACGATAAAATGTCGCGCGCTCGACTTTTTTCTTTTGTTTTGTGAGTTTTCGTGTCTAATGAGGTAGAAAACTATTCAATTGGTTAAAAAGAAGTTGCACGCGCGACATTTTCGCCTATAGTGGAAATTCAGCTTTAAGGCGGTTTTCCACTAGGCGATATTTGTCGACCGACTCGACACTTCTCTTTTATCTTGGCTAATTAAGCCGGTTTTCCACTAGGCGATTTTTTTCGCGCGAAGCGACTTTCTTTTGTTCGAATTCAATAGATTTCTGATTAGTTCTAGCTCAGAGCTCATGAGACAAAAGAAAAAGTCGCTTCGCGCGAAAAACATCGCCTAGTGGAAAATCGGTTTTAGTTCCACTCGAGAGCTTGCGAGACAAAAGAAAATGTCGCTTCGCGCGACATTTTTCGCCTAGTGGAAACCGCCTTCAGGCCGACTAGATACGACGCGACATGCAAGCTCGACGATACGCGGACTTCAAAACGTTAATTATAAAGTGCATATAAACCCAAATTTTTTATCATCTGAATACGTTCTATAGGGCAAACAGTTGTTCAGTGAAATCTGTTTTTGATTGGAGCTATTCTTCAATATGTTTTTTGGCGATTCGCATTTCTAGTATGCATGGTAATGAGATGACGTCTATCTAGGCATTTGGCTTTCTTTCTCTTTTTGGCAAGATAAACTACCTGAGAATTTTTGTGGGAAAACTCATATATACAATATGGAACATGTTGTTCAAACACACCATGAATGGAAGAATTGGGTGATGTCACTCCTGCATGCAAATGAATATTGTATACATAATGATACAAAAATCTCTATTAAAGCAATAAAGGATGCTCCAATCTAAAAGATATTTCGTTGTTCAACTATTTGTCAAAGGTAGAACGTATTTAGATGATAAAAAATTTGACGTTACATACACTTTAAAATGCAATGTGAATTGAAGCATTTAAACTGAGAAGCTGGTTAGAATGGAAATTATTAATGGTAAGGTCGTTAAATTGTTTATCTATGTTCGTTTAAAACGAAATAACTGCAAACAAAACACATTTCAAAATTACGCTTGCTGTTGACAAGATTTCGTGATGTAAATTATATGTTAAATTGAATGTTTCTTTCAACTTTTTGTCACTTTTACAAATCAAATGAGTGGATATATATTGTTTCAATATTGTACGTGAAAATTCATGCTAAATTATGCAAGAAAACTTTACTTTTCCATCAGTTACTGTCCGGGCCAAGGAGATGTCGGAAATGACTGTTGAACGTTTGTTGTTGGCAGTTGAAAAATGTATTAAACGAGCGCCGAAGAATATGTTATGGTCGAGAATTTATTTAACTTTTGTGACTAAAACAATTTTCGCCTCGTTGACTATTCGCTCTTAAACGCCAATGATAAACCTTTCCCTTTCTTTCTCAAATTCTGCAGTTAGGCACTTGTAATGCATGAATTAAGAAACAAAACATCGCGATACGCCGATACCGGTATACTTCCGCTCGTGTGTAGCGTAACTGAGAGATAATCTGGTGAATGGGTAAACGGGTAAATGGTGCGGGTAAACTTTTGTCGCGGGCTTTTGTTCCGGCTTTAATTTTGCCTGGGTCTTTCTCTGGGAATAGTTCATGGTTGTTACAAAGAACCTAAAAATATAAAGGCATTAATAGATTATCTCAAAATTTCGTCAGCGTATGTTCAATTGTTTACGCACAGAGAATGGACAGCGATGTATCTTCTAAACGCTGTACTTGTCTGTCTTGTCTTTATATCGCGCCCATCCAACACTCTGATCATATATTTAATGTTTATAGACTTGTCAAATTTTTATTACGTCGCCGTCGGCCAAGATGGCTTGATTATCATTTTGCGTTGCTTGGAAAAATTTTAATCTATAAAGAAATCTCATCTATATGGGATATGTTGAACTTTTCATATTGTACATATTTTCGGCTTAGCAATCAGATCAGAAGAGTACCAATATTGACTTTCTAATCGTTTATAGTTTTTTGTTCATGAGTAGAAATGAGTTAATGTTATATAAATTAGTGGATAAATATGGCACTTTGCTACGTAGTATTTTAAAAAGTCGCTCTTATTTTCCTAGCTATAGTATAATTTCAGAGATGAATTCAAAGATTCCTGCATTTTAATTGGTCTACTCAGCAGTGCGTGACTATTTCATCACAAGAAATTGTTCTTCAAAAGTAATTTCGGAGAAGAAACTGGTACTTATTCCGGTCTCCCGTCGGAGTTGTCTTTTTGAAGTATATATGCGATTTTATTGAACTGTTCAGTGTGTTTTTTTTTCAAAATGGTGTCTCGTTTTTGAAACAAACAAAGGAGCATATTTAATACTGAACAAATTTATCACTGAGATGTTGTGCATATCAATATCGTAAAAGCAAAACTTTCTAAAGATGAGGAAGTATATTTCCTATAATTCTTCGCATTTTGTAAAACGGTTTTGGTTAGATTTTTGTCGTCGCGATGTTTTCGAAAATTTAGCCGTCGAATGAAGAACATATTGACATGAATTAAGCAGTGCATAATAGTCCGTAACACAGAAGTCAAAACTCCAGAATAAAAGTCGTTTCAGCATATATGTGAATGTATTCATGTACAAATTCAGTTCCAAATTAAGATGTTGTCTACTTTTTTTGAAATTATTCACTGACAAAGACTGTGGCTTGCTATAACATACATCGTCTGCGAATAAACACAATCACCAGACTGTTAAAATGAAACTGAGCAGTGGTTTGAAAGTTTTTGTTTCAATCAACTTTACGCAATATTTAAAACACGAGCAGGAGTGTTTTATCAGATTGTATCTATTACTTAAACCACGAGGGCGCAGCCCAAGTGTTTTAGATCTGATAAAACACGTGTTGCG
Source organism: Corallium rubrum (assembly GCA_964035015.1). NCBI lineage: Eukaryota > Metazoa > Cnidaria > Anthozoa > Scleralcyonacea > Coralliidae > Corallium > Corallium rubrum. Next base: position 40,516,126 of record OZ035997.1, read on the forward strand.
AGTGTTTTGAATGGCTTCAAAAACGTTAACTCGTTATTGGATGTTATGTTCATTAGTATTCTTTATATAAAATTGTATGTTCATTACTAGTATTTCTGACGTCAAGAAGTTTTATCAGGTATAAAACCACGGCCATGGTACTGATTTCCTTTGTGTTTTCCTCGTGAATTATTAATGACTTTTTGAATGGTTTTTCATCGACTTCTGGAATTACACTATGTAAAACAATTAGTCACCTCCCTCTCTGACGAAGGGTCTTCGCTCGTACGTTAGACTTTCGGTAGTATATCTAACCTTACTATATATTTCGATTGTTGTTTCAACACTGCCTACGCAGCACGCTACTTTTATTTCACTATTTGGATTATTTTAATACCTCGCCGCTTTGCGGCTAATTATTATAGTAAACCGATAGTTACCTCGACTTCCAAATTATAATACGCTCCACTTCCCGAAAACAATGCTTCAGGTAGAGACGTATAATTCTAGGGGGGGGGGGGGGGGGGGATCAACAATTATATTAAAACAAGTAATAAATATTAAGTTTTGATTATGGAACACGATTTTCTTTTGCCATAACTAGAGCGTAATTCAAAAATGCCTATATTGAGAAGTATTATTTTAATACATCAATTCACAATTTATTAAATTTGAAGGTATTTTCAGATATATTAAAAACCTCGTGGCTAGTTTGATCCTTATGCGTCTGTTATTAGTAAAGAGTGTTTATTACTGTAAGATTAGACTTAGTAATTACTTCTACAAGTTATCGTTGTCAAAGAATGGTATTAGGACACTAAGCTAATACATGCAACGTGGAAACTGTCAATATTTGAATACTCTGGATATGACTCTGCTCCTTCCAGATTACAAGGTAGAGTCCATAAAGGCGCTACGTTCAAGCTTGCTCGGTCAAACAGAGCTTACAGTCAGGGATTTATCGCAATTAATAGGGAAATTGACAGCATCTATCCAAGCAATTTTCCCCCACACCTTTGCATTACCGACACCTTCAAAACCTGAAACATCAGGTCTTACCATCGCAGGAAGCCAGGGAGGAAATGCAATGGTGGTTAGCGCACATAGAAGCATGGAACCGCGGCCGGGCAATTTTGGCTTCTTCTCCCGATCTCACCATCGAAACAGATGCTTCCAAGTTGGGATGGAGGGCAGTATGCCAGGGAGTAAGGAGGGGGGGTTATGGTCCCAAATGGAGAAGAAACTGCATATCAATTGCCTGGAACTCTTAGCCGGTTCATTTGCAGTGAAAAGTTTTACAAGGGACCGATTGTGCGTCCACGTGCGACTACGAATGGACAACACCTCGGCTGCCGGTAGCTTATGTAAACGGCTAGGAGGGACCCACTCTCTTGTACTTTCCAATCTGGCGCTAGCTCTTTGGGAGTGGGCCCTGAAGCGCAAAATCATTCTCAGTGCCGAACATTATGCGGGACGGCTCAATACAATATCCGATTGGGAGTCTCGCCATTTCAAAGACATGAGCAACTGGCGCCTAGACACAGCGGTGTTTTGTATTTTTTTGTATTTTTGTGTTTGCGCGTGGCATGTATTCAAACAATCTCTGCAATCGGAAGGCATTTGTGAGGACGCTTCCAAACTCATCTTGGCGGCTTGGATGCCAGGCACAAACTCAGTTTATAACTCCGCCTGGAAGAAATGGCATAGCTGGTGTATCGGACGGCAAATTGATTCATTTCGCCCCACTTTGGCAAATATAACCAGTTTCTTAGCTTATTCTTTTAATCAGGGTTTGGAATATAGAACGATAAATACATATCGCTCGGCGTTGTCCCGCGGAGTGCTCCTTCCAATCGATGGTTTTGCGATTGGTCAACACCCATTAGTTACTAAAGGGAATCCTAAACAGTTTAAGACCGGTAATGCCGCGGTACCAACATTCTTGGGGCGTAAATTTGGTGCTAGATTATTTACCAAAAAATCTACGCGTTAGTACGCGTAAGATGTCCATGTTGCTCGCTCTTACGGCTCCAAAGCCTACATCAGAGCTTAAACTTCTCGACATATGTTTTATGCCCTCCCTGCCTGAAGGAGTCGAATTTAAATTGCCTGCATGGAATCACCAAAACCTGTTCGAGCATAAGTTCTGCTTTCTTTGCAAAGTACGAAGAGAATGAGAATCTTTGCGTTATTCGTTGTTAGCAGGCTTACCTTAAGCGGACAGAGACATTTCGACCCAATAGTGACTCGGAGACCCCAAATCAACTTCTCGTCAGTTACCATAGACCTCACCGACCAGTTAAGGCTTGTTCTATTGCACGTTGGATCAAATCGGTTCTAGGTAGTGCAGGAATCGACACAAACATTTTCAAAGGCTATTCTACAAGATCGGCATCGACCTCGAAAGCGCGCGGGAAGGTGGGGTATCTCTAGAGGAGGTTATAAGAATGGCTGATTGGTTCGTCCAAGCTTTAGTGCTTCTTATGCTAGGGCCGTTCTCACGGGCCCTAAGTAAGCGTTTTCCCCATTATGTTTTATAGTGGGTTACTTAACCTGGTTCTGTGTTTGAAATATAAGTAGATGACCCCCCCCCCCCCCCATATAGCATTCAAAGGGATGCCGCCTCATTGAATATTCCGTGTGACGCCCGGTGTGACACCCGAAGGGTCTGAATTGGCAGAGACATGCAACTGCTCTGGTGAAACCTGAATATTATTTGAATAATATGGAGACTTTGAATATTATATTAGTTAGAACCTAAATGATCAAACAGTCTTATACACGTTTTGTGGCAATAAGTATTAACAATTTTAGAGAGTTATCGTTTACTTTGGCCTAGTTTGTAGAGGAACGAAACAGAAATGGATAGAGACACTTTATATTTTTAAACCCCGCACTTGTAAATCATGGCCAGAAATTTGCGACATCTGAGCCCACGCGCCTGTCAGCGGTATCCCGAATTTAACTAGAGAATTGCAACCAAAATTTATATAATACATAGAGAGGTGTAGATATTTGTCTAAATATATCGAAGGAAATGTTTTAAATGCAAAATGTCGGGTTCACTATTAATTCTGAACAACATAACGCAGTGAAATATCATACCTTTAAGCATCAGCGCTGTTACGTTGCTCTGCTTTTGAAACGCGACGAAATCTGCTTTGCAGCACCACTCAGCCAGTGTATTTCATAGTACATCTTGCTCATGAGCAGTTTTTAAAATCCCTGTATACGCGAATTGGCGAACATTTTGAAAAATGTCGGGTTCGCATCATGGATATAACAGATAGTACCATAATTAGCACTTAAATTCCCCTGTGTTTCTGCCGTAGTTGCTCTGCTTTTCAATGTTGAAATCTTTGTATTTCCACACAATTCGCGTTGGAAGATAAAAGCGGAAGTAAAAAAATGCTTTGAGCCAAAATGCTTGGGTTGTTCTGCAATTTCTACGCGAGTTTCCAACAAAATTCATCATCTTTGGTATCGTTCGAAAGCTCAGAATATCATCTTTCTAGCCGTGCAGAGTACTGTGGGATTAAAACAATATCACCCTTCCTATCCCACACAATACCAACACATATCCAGCAAAGTCCCTAACTTCCTGTTTGTTCACTCGCAGCCAAATTAAAGTAAATTGCGGCGATGTGGCAATACTAATCATACTATGGGTATATTTCAATATTTCCTGCAGTTTAAAATATGATCAATGCCCTCTGTGGCAAAGTTGAAGTATTGTACTACACAATGATTCTTCGTTGTACTAAGTCGCGCGTTGTTTGACCATTCCATTTTGCTTCTGAATATACAGTATTTTAAGGATGATGAGATGGCCCGCTGTATTAAGTCAAGTCAAGTAGCGCGAAATAGAAATCTATCTTTGTAGAATATTTGACGTTGTATTTGGTGGATTTCTTTGGAAAAGGTACCAAAATATAACCCTGACGACGCGCTTTCTCTTACATTATCTTACTGGGCATTTCTATATTTATTTCTTGTCTCTAAAGTCTCTTGCGTTACTCAACGTGAAATGTGATTCCTCTTCGTTTTATATTGCGCAACGGGGACTCCGTTTCGCAATTTCGATCCGTAATTGCCAATTGAGAGCATTTTCCTTGAGTTTAAGCGACTAAGAAGTCAATTAGCGAACGTTGAAGATTTTGAACAAATCAATAATCACATTTTAAGAAAGAATGAAGGGTTGAAAGTGGAATGTCTGGCCGCAGTCGATGCTCACGTTGTAACCAGTAAACTACTGTAATTGTAAAGCATTGTATGCAGTAAGTTACTGGAAATTGTTTAATAAAGAGATTATTAATGAAACCCTTCCCCCCCGACCCCCCTAACCCTAACCCTCAAAAATGTGAATTTCCCGGGGGTAACCCTAACCCTAACTTGAAAATTGTCGGGGGACCAATTTCGTTCGCAGAGCCCACGTTCCCCACCCGGGAAACGAGAGACTCTGGGATAATCCGTTTCACATCGATATTTCATTGGCTGATGAACACAGTGAACTCTTCTTGCGGATAACAAGAATCCTGTGATGGCGTGAACGGATTATCCCAGAGCCTCTCGTTTCCCGCCCGCTGGGTAAGGGGAACGTGGGCTCTGGGAACGAGATTGACTGGGTCCGACATAAAAAACGTCATAATATACCATAGAGATCATATAAATACTAGAGGGGGCATTGGCGGGAAAATTTGGTAACCACATGGGGGCCGCCATTACCTATAATATTTCAGTCAATTGGTTGGCAAATGTACTAGACCCAGTCCTTTGCCAACCAACGCGCCTAATGTTTGCCTCTAAAAAAAATCCAAGATGGCGGCGTTCAATTGGTTACCCGTGGTTGGCTGAAATTAAGATAGGATGCCCCCTCTAGTATTTATATGATCTCTATGGTCATAACCCCTTCATCAGCTGTATACGGTGTTTGTTGAGGAATAAAGCATTGTTATATCTCACTTCTGTGTTCTCATATAATCTCGACTTTACTTCAGGCGCTTCGCGCCCTTGCAAAATCTTCAATTATCGTTGTAGATGAGCACGTAGTCTGCGAAGCAGGCTCTCTGGGAGGCGCGGAGCCAGAGAGACTGCGAAAGAGAGCCTGCTTCGCAGGCTAATGAGCAACGCGGAGGCCGGTCACCGCGCGGAATTATCTGGAAGGAGCCTGGGCTAAAAAAAAGTGGGAAGTGTCTATGATTTCCGGTAAAGTGTCGGACTCAACAACCCAAACCGATGAAGAGTCAGTGACGGTTAAACGAACTTTACTTTATTAAAACTGATATAAAAAATGCATTCTTGAATTTAATAGGTTTTATACCTATTCTTTCTATGGAATGATACAGTATTTCCGCACAGGTAAGGTCGTATTGTTGTGGTTTAGTACTCGTATTTTCCGTCATCTTGTAATCTCCAGTCGCTCATACACTATTAACCTTTTTAATAAATCATCTGGGGACGCCTCAAAAGACATCTTTTCTTTCTCAGATCTTGTAGTTAAAGTTTATGTGTTTAGTATAAGTCGATTTTATTCTACTTTAAATACAAGGCCTTGTGATATGCAGCTTCAATGTATGTTTATTATTAAAATATACCTAACATATTATTGCGGATTGCCAAATGCCGGAGATGGATCAACACTTTTAAAATAACTAGAAACAAACTTAATACACAGTCTTTACTGTTGATATAAAGACACTTTTACAGGCTTGGTTTCGATTCGGAGATATTCCTAGGTACTCGTTTTCTTCGGAAAGTCGTCGGCGTTTGTACCATCTGCTGAATTTGCAAGTCATTAGCAAATGTATGAACAGAACCTTCGCACGTCTCTCAATTTGTTTTCTTTAGTTTAATTTCCTGTTTTAATGGTCTTCGTTTAATCATCAGCACTGGTGTGTAGTATATCCGTCTACACCTTTGTCTTGTATTTAACAAGAAAGCTTTCAGTTGTCAGTACTCAGTAGTGCATATCGATCAATTCAAAATGCTGCACAATTTTGTGTTTTGTTCCACCTTTAAAATTATTTGTTTATGGTCGTGTTGCTTGTATGTGAATTGTGAACGCAGCTTCTCATATTACAAAGTTGAGCAATCTCGTATATTTGTTTTCAGCCGAATGCGTTTGTAATTATTAAGTGAGCAACATTTTGGTTATGAAATGAGCAACGTTTTGCATTTATTAAGGTGATATAACATATTAGCTGCTTTATAGTGATTGGTGAGTAGCATAGTGACCTGTATAATTGTGATCAAGGTCATTATCTCATGACTGTCTTTGTCATCAGGAGTAGTTTCCCAATATACTCCCCCCTGAGGAAATGGCAAATGGGTCCTCCCCTCCTTTTCAGACATCCTACAGTAATTTAAGTAAATCTGTAGTTAATCCTTTGGACAACACAAATTTCTTTTGTGGGGGGAGCATGGAACTTTTCTGGGATGAGGAGATGGCCCATTATAATTTGCATATTACTTATTTATAATATATTTATTTGTTGATGCGTATATTCTTGATTTGCACTTGATGACTTGAAGTCATGGCAGCCATGTTGGAGGAACTTTAACAAAAGAATCTCATTAATAGCAGCTTCTATTTGGCATTGTATTTGGAGTATGTTTTCCTCCAACATGGCTGCTGTATCTTTGTCTTCTAAATCTCAAGGGATTGATTGCAAAGCATCAAACGTTTGCCCCCCATGTTGGGGAATCCTAGCCCACCCTATGTATACTTTATACATGTATTGTGTAGAAACCAACATTAATAATTAATTCTGTCTGCAATATTGAATGAAAATGGCAAAAGTTAATGACCACACTAGGTGTTCCAAAAATTTTTCTTTATTGATACCTTGAAAATAGATGCTGTAGTTTGTAATTATTGTGATAATTTCACGCTGAGAAAATGGGAAAAGCTACTACCAGTAGATGTTCAAAATATTTGGAAAATGTTCCTGGGGAGAACACCCCTGGACCCCCTACTAGCCCCCCTGTAGGTGACCTTAGCCCCTGTGTGAGGGAATTCCACCCCTGCATTTAGGTTGGCATGGTTTTGTGAGACTATTCATGGTGACTGATGTTTGGTGGTGGTCATCTTCTGAGTTAGGTGACATGTTTGCACAAGGTTTGTATACTGTAGGGATAGCAAGGTTGACAATGCATCTTGGAACTGTTTTTGGGGGATGGCTTTTTTATTCACATCCCCAAAAACAGCCCCATAATGCATTGTCAACCTCGCTATCCCAGACCTCTAGGCTCTAGCATGATTCTGAGATGGCTAATAGGCATCGCAAATCTGACAGGCATTTCTCTTGGCTCTGGGATTGCTTCTGCTGCTGGGCTATCAGGGCATCAGTTCCTGCCACTGGCAGTCTAATGCTTAAAGCCTTAATCAAACAAGAACACAAGTCATTGCAAGTTGGCAGTCACGCTATCTCAGCCAGCCCCTCTGAATAATTTCCTGAAAATATTATGTACCATGACAAAGTTAAAACTTGTTTAAAACACTCATGATGAAACTTTTATTTTGTTAATTTGGGTGTTCGAATGACCACCACAGAAATTTGTGACTGCCAACTTGGTTTTGGCCAGGATGGGTGGCCTTTGCAGACATGCACTACAGCACTAACATAGTATGTATTATAATATATAGCTGACCCTTCTGTTCAATGGGTTAAATCTTAGAACTGTGTTTATGTAGAGTATCTAATAAAGCTGTTAAAACAAAAGATGAATCATCTGCTGTCAGTGATCCCAGTTTTACTCTGACCAGCTGTATTAATGTCCAATAACCATTATGAGTGGGGGTGCTGGTTTACCTCTATTGCTTTCTCATATTACCAACCATCTCAATTTAAGATCAATGTACTGAATAATTTCTTATATCTAAAATCAATTTACTGAGAAGTCACATTTTCCCTACAGAACCTTTGTTTCACCAACCAGTTTTCCAAAAAGCAGGGTGTGTTGCACCTCACATAGTATGCCTCAGACTCTAGTTATTCCTGTTATATCATTAGGGAAACCTGTAGGAGTGAAGGGATCATGAGACTGAGACAGTACACTGTACATGTAGACTTATTAAAAAAGTTGGAAATATACTTATATAAAACAGAAGTGACATCATGTAAAAGCAGGGTCAGATAAGGGTTGCACAGGGCCCCACAGCATATTTTCAGCACTGGGCCCATTGATTCCCCCCCCCCCCTTTCCCGTGCTTTGGGGACCCCCACAGTTTTGGTGGCCTTGCACTTTCTGGGCCCCCTGCACTTTCTGGGGCCCAATGCTTTCTAGAAAGGAGAACAAAAAAATTGTTCAATCAGAAAGCCCAGGGCCTGCAGCAGACATATGTCACTTTTGCCATATGGTTAATCCAGCACTGTGTGATCAAAAGTAAAGAATACACTGTAGTATCACCATAGATGATAGAAGGGGAGCTGAATAGGAAACTTACAAAACCAGAAACAATGTTTGCACAACTTGCCATAATGGTAATTATACACTCATAAGGGGCTAAATGCACCTAACGGATGGTCCCACATGGCTAAAATCAGACACTGCTGAACTTAAGTGATATTACACTATTGTTTAATTTCAGCATTACATTGGTAGCAGCCCCTACATTGGTATAGGTACATACATGTACAGTTACTATAAGTACCATGTAGGATCCATTTTTGCTTTCTGTTTGTGTTTTCTTAAAACAAATTACACTTTTTTAAATTAGATTTACTTATAGATTATAAACATTGTTTTGTCATACCTGCAGTTACTATAACTGACTTATTTATTTTAGTTTTGTTATTATATTTTTTTCTAGGGGTTGTACATGATGATTATGGAATCTATTTGTGATGGTTGACCGTGTTATTTGTGGCTTGTTAGCCCTTATAATAACCTTCTTTGTTATCAATATATTGGGAATCTTTTTTCTTTACCTTAAAAAAGTAGCCACCTGAAATTTACAGCAGTTGTGGCAATCATTATTTAAACTGGTAAGCATCATATATACTGCCATAAGTGCCATTACTAATTCGAATTGATAACAGTTCAAATAAATAATTTTCTAACTTTGTTAAGTAAACATGTTATTGAATGTACAGTTTAGTATTTAAAATCTACATGTTTTTGTAAATAATACTTAATAGTCTGTTAACTCATTGATATCTGAGTCTTTCCATTTGACTGAAATAAAATTGTCTGGATCTGATGTCAGACAGAGTAAAATGTTAAAAGGCCTATGTAGGTAGCTATATTTTGGGTCCATCTCAATCTCAATCATCAATGGACGGAAAGACAAATTATTATAAAGAGAAAAGGAGGAAGAGTGATAGGAAGGGGAAGGCTTAGGATGACATAGAGTCAGGTGATGGAGAAAGACATGAAAGAATGGTTTGTTAAGAGAGGATGGCAAGAGAAAGAGAAGTGGAAGAAACTGCTGTGTCAGGGAGCCATAGGTCAACCCTCGGCATAGGTGAAACGAAAAAAGCTGTTTCTCGTTGTCACAAAACAAAAATTACTGTAAACATTATTGAACAGTAAAAATTGGACTGCCTCATGCCATTGAAAAACTTAACGTAAAATATCAAACGTGTTTTTTTTAAGACTACTGAGCATTGTGTTTTTTGGTGCTACATAATAAATGCCCAATCTACAGTACATAATACGATTTGTTGTATTAAAGGGTATGGGCAACCAAAACAAAACATTCCAAAAGCAAATGGTATGACATGAAGATACATGTACATTCTAGTGTGTTATTTAGACCCAAAGTATCCCAATAAAACAACTTAATTGTACTTTTAAAGTTGCTAATCTGAATCAGTATCTGCCATCTTGGATACATTTTTGATATGCATATGACGTCACAAGCTGGGTAAAGCGAAAACTTTAGTTAGCCATACTTTCACATATATAAGTCTGAAACTCATTTTTTGTAGATGATTTTCATTCTTGATTAACTCATTCGTGTCTGAGGGCTTCCCCAGAGGTGAATAAAGTCGTCTGGCGTTTAGCCAGAATAAAATACTAAAGACCGATTCGGACAGGAAAGAATTAAACCACAACACTTTAAGAACATACCACAGAAATTCAGCTGCCAGAAGAATAGTTTCATCATGTTTACACAGCTTGTGACGTCACTTAATTATAGGCAAGGTCTTACAACAAGATGGCGAATTGCAAGATTGTCTTTTATCGAAATTAGTGGTGATGTTTGGCACAAGACTTGTTTTGTTTATTTGGTTTACCATCACAAGACAGTTTGTTAATCAGAAATTATAAAATGTGTACTCTTATAATTTTTGTTGCTCTTACCCTTTAACTATTATCATCTTGACATTGGCTGAAAATTGGCAATAATTTATTGACGTTTGCAGATCTTTTCACTTCTTTAAAATTAGACAACAGTGAGTTTTGCCTGTGAGTTTGCTACGGGTAAAAGGCACTAAAGTTTAAACTGTAGTCGAAATATGCATGCAATAGGCCATGTACTGTATATAGCACAAGCATCGTTTTAGAATTCAGGAATGCAGTAGTTAGCCTGTGCGCAGGCAGTTACCCTGTGTCAGGCTGGTCAACTGAAGAAGAGCCTGTCCAGAGGAACTCTATACAATTTTGCCTTTCCGCCCTAAGCTTAGGGCCGCGTCCACTGACACGGAAACGTTTTTCTGCGTTTTTCGATTGTTTACTGTTCTTTAAGGGAATCGAGAACAATCAGCTCATTCTACTTGAAACAATGCAAAAACGCAAAAAAATCTTTCCCGCGTGGACGAGGTCTTAATCTCACTTATTCAATTGATAATACCGAAAAAGATGGCGCTGCGCAATGCATTGTAGGAATATTGACATAATTTTCAAATTATCTGTGCGTAGATTTTCATTTTTAGAAGAGACAATTTATGGTGCTAAATTATATAAAGGAGTAGAAAAAATAATTTGTCTCTTAGTTGTTTTACGCCGCTGAGCTGACTCAAATTGTGGCATCCTCTACACTGCAGCCACCTTTTGGCTTCATTTCCAGTTATTTTTTCTACTTCTTTATTTAATTTAGCACCATAAATTTCCTTTTCTAAAAAATGGTACTCTCCGCAGTCCGCAGTCTCTTAACTGTCGGTCTCCGCAGACAGATAATTTGAAAATTATGTCTATATTCCTACTAACAATGCATTGCGCGGCGCCATATTTTTTTGCCGGTATTATCAATTAACTATATATTAAGCAACATTTATTATATGGTTAAGCTTTTTTTTTTCGGTCATGACGCACGCTGATTGGTTGCTGAGAGGTCCAGAAAAAAGAGTATTTCCCTCCTAGGACATGATGTGTTTTTTTCCGACCGCTAAGTTTTGGCGGGAAGATTTCCGAGTTGATTTGAATGAAAATAACAGAGCCTGAAGATTAGGCATGTTTGTTGGAACGCTTTTCTTGAAAGCGTTCTTGCTGTTTACTGCTTGCTGATTGCATACGAGCGCGCCGATTTGCATGATGACTGAAGTATGAGTTCAGTCAAGGTTATTTTTAATGCCCGTATCGATTTCTCTAAAAAGTTTGACAAATTTACCCGCACCATATTCGATCTGTAACTGAACCAGCTTAACGATTTACTTGCACGAAAAACAAACTATTCAAAGTATTGTAATAAAAGTAGCGTGATGCGTAGGCAGTGTAGAAACAACAATAGAAATATAGTAAGGTTAGATATACATGTACTGCCAAAACAGAGAACGTATAGGAGTCTAACGTTTCGAGCGAAGGACCTTTCTCTCTGACGAAGGGCCTTCGCTCGAAACGTTAGATTCCTACGTTCTCTGTTTCGGCAGTATATCTAACCTTACTATATTTCGATTGTTATTCAAAGTATTGTTATTTCTTATTCTGTGCTTTTACCGTGTGCTTTTAAGTGAAAAGTGATTGGTTTACAGTACCACACCTTTAATTTAACGGACAAAGAACTTGATTCGACATTAAAAATAACCTTGACTGACTGACTGACTGACTGACTGACTGACTGACTGACTGACTGACTGACTGACTGACTGACTGACTGACTGACTGACTGACTGACTGACTGACTGACTGACTGACTGACTGACTGACTGACTGACTGACTGACTGACTGACTGACTGACTGACTGACTGACTGAACTCATACTTGACCCGTGTGAACTCATACTTGGCCTGGTGTCAAGTAGGAGTTGACACAATGCAAACAACGATCAGAATTCGGTGTACATAAAATTTGAATTCAGAATTAAACGTGTACAAAATAAAACTGTTTGCTTTTCTTCTATGTATTTTGTCTCTTTTAAGTCATTTATCATAAATAATTAATTTCAGATTACTTGCTGCCAAAACCATTTGCCAAAATGCTTCGTCAAATCTTGAAAGATATGTACATAGACCCGGAGTTGCTTTCTGAACTATCTGAAGAACAGAAGCAGGTGTTGTTTATAAAGATGAGAGAGGAACAAGTGCGAAGGTGGGAGGAACGAGAAGCAAAACTGGAAGAAAATGAAGATGTGATAATCTCAACAAAGAATAAGTCTCAAAGTAGTATGTTGTTATTTTTTTAATTAATTTCCCCCTCATGCTGTACTATCATCTTCATTATCATCAACATGCACCATCAATCATTACCATATTCAGAACACCATTGAAAAAAGGATTAACACTTTGAAGTCTGAAGACGAGTCTTTAGTATTTTATTCTGCCTAACTCCAGTCAATTTTATTCAGCAAAGGGAGAGGCCCAGGCCTCAAAATGTTATAACCTATCTCTTTAACACTTTGAAACCTGTAGGCGAGTATTTTATTCTGGCTAACTAACGCCAGAGTATTTTATTCTGGCTAACGCCAGACGATTTTATTCAGCATAGGGAGAGGTCCAGGCCTCAAAGTGTTAAATTAACATACTAGAAAAAGAGGGTGGGTTTTTCTTGTTCTCTTCAAAAACACTATATGAACACGCCATATACTACATGAAAAAAAAAGGGCCTGCTACGTCGAGAGCTTTAATATACAGAACTTTAACGAAGTGTTGACAAGAGAAAGATGATTTTCCGTCGTCTAGCCATTGCCGAATAAAACGTTGCTGAGGCAACATTGGGACGGAATATTTCTGGCCAATAAATGACTTAAAACCGCTAGCCAGTTAGAACGGTATTCTTGGTTTTCATCTGACGTCACGGCGGCCATGTTGGTGCACAGAAGCAATGAAATAGTGGCCATATTGGTGCACAGTCTTTATCCTATGGGAATTTAACTCTATTCTTATTCAAACATTTCGTATTGTTTCACCACCCCAACGGGTCCACCAATCACGTGAGTGAAAACGATCCATATACGATGTCTGGACCACTATATAGTGAAAAAGATTGCATAACCCATCAGAAAACATTCGACTAGTGAAGAAATATCGTGCGGCCATTGTTGGCTCGGATATTTGAAACGTACGAGTAGGTTTCTTTTTTCAAATATTCCGAAGCATAAAATGTGCTGGAACATTACTGCTGGTTTTCTTTAAAGCTGTTTACTTAAAAACACTACAAATAAAAGCCGATCAGGCGTAAACAAGAAGGCGACACGAAAAAGTCAACAGGTAAGGTAAACAGCATACTCCGAAGACAAAAACAACGCTCGAAACTTAAAAATAAAATGAACCAATAGCGATATAATAAATTCCTTATTAACCTCGTTTGCTCGGTCTGTACGGGAAAGTACAAGGCCCTGGAAACGAGGATGCTCTGTTTCATTATCCGAAAAAAGTTATCCAAAATATTTAGACCGCTTGGTAACGGAGAGTTAATAACCCTAATCAAACGACAACGCAAGTCGTCGCAAGTTTTATCTTGTGCTTGCTTGTGTCTCGTTTGACCGACAGCTTGCGATGAATTGCGGTGACTTGCGTTAGCTTGCAACTAATTTTATCTTGTTCACATTTCATCGCAAGCTAGTTTTCTTCAACTTGCTAGAGCTTGCGAAACATTTGAACACAAAACACAAGTCGATGCAAGTCTTTCGTGCTCCGTCGCCATAGAAACTACCATGAGAACTAGCGAAAAGGCGTGGGAACTAGCGGAAGTGTAGAACTTGCGACGACTTGTGCCGACGTTTGACTGGTGGCATCGCAAGTTATCGAAAGCTAAGTTGCGGTGACTTGCGTTCTCGTTTGATTAGGGCTTTAAAAGTTAAGCAACATTATTATACAACTGCATTAAAAACTGTTCAAATAACGCTAAAATGAGTGCAAATATACAGCGATATTTGGATAGTTAGTTATTTGGATTGTTAGCCAATCAAATTTATCACACGGGAGACTACTTCATGTATGCTTATTATTTTGTCCTGGTGCAAGTCACGCTTACTTCTTTGGCCTTTTTAGAGTTTTCTTTTTCCATAAAAATTTGTTGATCAGAGCAGTTGTATAAGGGCTCGTCAAAATGTGGCACAACTCGTAAAAATATACAGCAATACTACACACCAAAACCTCTAATAAGATATATGTATTCAATCTTTTACTACAGTTACAAATATATTATAAGTAATATTTGGCATTTCACTCAATTACATAGCATGTTCTAAGGATTTTGGGTGAAGGAAAATTCGAGTGTAGAATATATACATTTTAAGACCAAACCGGGACCAGTTGCGAAAAATGCAACTACACAGGCCTTCCGGCAGGAATTGAACCCACGACCTTGCGATTCTAGTGTAATGCTCTGACCACTGAGCCACGGAGGGCGTTGCCGAGAGCTTGATCGCGAGTTCTGTATATAATAAGGTGGTAATGCCAGGAGAGAATTGGGTATATTATAAGTAATATTTGGCATTTCACTCGATTACATAGCTATCGAGTGAAATGCCAAATATTACTTATAATATACCCAATTCTCTCCTGGCATCACCAGCTTATTATATACAGAACTCGCGATCAAGCTCTCGGCAACGCCTTCCGTGGCTCAGTGGTCAGAGCATTGCACTAGGATCGCAAGGTCGTGGGTTCAATTCCTGCCGGAAGGCCTGTGTAGTTGCATTTTTCGCAACTGGTCCCGGTTTGGTCTTAAAATGTATATATTCTACACTCGAATTTTCCTTCACCCAAAATCCTTAGAACAAGTTACAAATATACTTGTTTATACACGATGTTCCGTGTTAATAGTGTTACTCGTGTTTTTTTGTGTCTGTTTTTAAGAAAAAGGAACGAACGTTCATTACTTGCTGGCTCGAGATGGCAATCCTTGGGTCTGGGTACTCGGAGAAAGTGACGAAGATACTTCTGAGGATGAAAAAGAAAAAAGTGAGTTGACGAAACGCTGCTTTTGAAACACTGTTATATAAGTCGTATACTAGGCTAAATATACATTAATATTTTTACTGACAACATATTAATAGATGCGAACCCAAACGTATTTCCCCGCCCTCGTTGCCTCCCGCAGAAAATAGCGTTTGCGAACCCGAGCCAAGATTCGATTTCCGTGACGTATTACCTTTTGTCTCGTGTTATCCAATCAAATTTGATAATATATTTAGCTAAAATTGCCCACACGTGGACACACGCTGAACGAAGTCAAGAAAGCTGAAATTCACCTTCACCCGTTCGAGCAGCTTCAGAAACTCAAAAGAAAGAGACTAAAATTCATCTTTCTGTAGAATATCCGAGGAAAACAATACGAAAAGAACTTGTAAATGACCTTTGCGGTCCTCAGAAAAACAATTGTTCACGGCTCTCATCTGATACTGATGCGTCCTGGAAAATGATTTAAAGCTTCTGACTATGGCTTATGTTCACGACGACAGCCTTCAACGCTCTGAGTAAAAACAAGGGCGATGTTAAGGTGTAGTTCTAATAGGTGAAGTTTAGTAGCCTCGACCGAGAACCGATGTATCTAAGTATGCAGGGCTCAAAATAACGGCCGGTCAATGGCCGGCCAGATTTTTAATGTGACCGGTCAAATTTGTATAACGCCGGTCATATTAACTTGCAATTAATTTTATTACTTGCCTTTGAAGGAACTTCAAATTATTGTTGTGCTGTTGTAGACCTGTTTCATAATGTCTGATATATATATATATATATATATATATATATATATATTGAAGTGAACTATGCATGCATTTCCTTTTTTGATAAACGTTCATATCAGTACTAAGTTATATGTATAGCGTAGAAATATAGTAAGGTTAGATATACTTCCGAAACAGAGAACGTAGGAGTCTAATGTTTCGAGCGAAGGCCCTTCGTCAGAGAGAAACGTAAAGAGTGTAACAAACAACTGGCAGACGTTTATCTGACAGGTTTGCTGAACATCTTCGTTCTGTGAGGAACAATGATGTTGACAAGCCTGTTGCCCGACATTTTAATAGTGCCAACCATTGTATTTCGGACATGCAAGTTTGTGCCATCTTCACCCATTTCTGGCGGTAATGTCAGCCGCAAAAGACTAGAAAAGCGTCTCATTTTCAAAATTGGTACCATTCATCCTCACAGACTCAACGAACGTTTTCCTTTTATTTAACACCTCTGAAGACATTGTTTCTGTTCAGCAAGGGTGGACATAAACAGCGTTTTCACTTTATATATTTATCTATTTTTACTCTCGCTCATCCTTTTTACACCCCCTCCTTCTTGCTCATCGACGGTATGAATAGCAAATGTCTTTCGCATCTCATTATCGATTTGTTATTGTTATTTTGATTTGATTGGCTAATTTTTCGCATCTCATCAATTTATTGTCATTTTTATCTGATTGGCTTATTTTTGGTCACGTGATTACCTTTCGTATATAAGCTCATTGTTTGTTTACACTCTTTACATTTCTCTCTGACGAAGGGCCTTCGCTCGAAACGTTAGACTCCTGCGTTCTCTGTTTCGGCAGTATATCTAACCTTACTATATTTCGATTGTTGTTTCTACACTGCCTACGCAGCACGCTACTTTTATTACACTGTATAGCGTAGAATATACTTTACATGTTTTTGGTTGGGTTGGGTTGTGTTGTGTTGTGTTGTGTTGTGTTGTGTTGTGTTTGTTTTTGTTTTTGTTTTTGTTTTTGTTGGGTTTTGTTTTTGGTTTGTTTTTTGGAGGGTGCGTCGTGAAATTTGACCGGTCAAAAATCGCCTTTGACCGGTCACAATTGGAACTGACCAGTCACCATGACCGGTATGGGTTAATTACATTAGTATTACAGTTTTAGTGCAATATAGTATAGTCGTTTAGTAGGCAAGGTGTGATTGGTTGATTTGATTGATTGATTGATTGATTGATTGATTGATTGATTGATTGATTGATTGATTGATTGATGTAGCAAGGTTTCTTTAATGAATGTAGATGGCTGATATATTTCTCTGAAAAGCCCCTTTGGGGATTGGGAAATAAAGTTTGTATGTATGACTGTCTGACTGACTGACAAAATTCTAGGATTAAATTGAGGCTCAGTCAGTGCTGAGTACTAAGCAGTGACCGTTTTACCATCTTGGGAGATGTTCCATCAACTTCTTGCTTTATACAGTAATAAAAGTTGTTTATTTAATATCTTACCTTAAGTGAATTACTAATTACCATGTAGGCTTACAAGAACTAGAAGATAAAGAAGCTGAACGTAAAGCAAAAGAAATTGCCGAGAAAGAAGCTGTGGAGTTAAGAAACAAAGAACTAGCTGCCATTGAATTAAGGGCTAAGCAACTCAAAGTGGAACAAGAAAAAATCGAGAAAGATCGTGCAGAAAAGGAAAGTTTATTGAAAGAAAAGAAAAAGCTTTTGGATACAACGAATAAGCAGGTGCAGGTGTGTGTGCTATATATATATATATATATATATATATATATATATATATATATATATATATATATATATATATATATTTAACAATTATTCACCGAAGTGGAGGTGAATAGTGCTGGATATTCACCGAGCCGCTTCGGCGAGGTGAATATCCACACTATTCACCGACACTGAGGTGAATAATTGTTTTAGCATATACCTCATAAATGAAATGACAAGTTTAACATTCTTAACTTATATTTTTCGGTATTTTATACAAGACACGACCGCTAGCAACTTGGACACTTGGCGTACTCGATATTTGTCGACAAAACAGTTTTTTAATACAACTTTTGAATATATTAATGGCTAGAAAATTGTAAAGAAACATACCTGTGGACACTCTTCTACTTAATTTTGTTGACTTTTCTCGTTATTCTACAACATCAGCCTTGTTTATCAACAAAATCTCCTGCGTCGGTAAACAAAGCAAAACTGGCCGCCATCTTGTTTTGCCGGCAGGTGAATAGTGCAGGATATTCCGAGCTAGAGGAACCAATCAGATTGCTTGAAAAGCATTATTCACCTGCGAGGTATATGCTAAATATATATATATATATATATATATATATATATATATATATATATATTTAACAATTATACCATGAGCTCGAGTCGTATATGAGCTCATAGCCAACGAGGCGCTTCGCCGAGTTGGCTATGAGTTCATATGCGACGAGAGCGAATGGTATAATTGTTTTATAATATAGCAAAATAAAATAAAAAAATATAATTATAAATAGCGAAAATTACGCGTTGTTTTTCAATATTTCTAACCTGAAAGAATAACACAGTTTTTATCCATCTGAATGATTTATTACTTCAAAAACCCACTTTGCTGAGTAATAATAATGGTTGTACTCATAAATATGTGTTGTTAGTTCAATTCTTGTGGATTTTAATTTGTCTGACAAAACATTATTGTCAACCTGACAATTCAAAACGGGTTTTGTAAACTCTTAAGACAATTTTTAAAGTGGATTTACCATCTTAACTTTGTAAATTGTGCATTTGGGTTATGTATGTTGTGTTAAATGTTAGTTTCCCCTTCTTAGCTCAAGTTTTTCTGAGCTATACGTTGAAAAAACCAGCCAGTTTCATCTGCAATAGTTTAAGAAAACTACACCGCCATTTTGTTTTTCACTACTCGCTGTATATGAGCTGATATACAGTTAGTAATGCAGCCAATCAGATTGCAAGATAGCTCATATATCATTAGTAGGTATATTATAAATATATATATATTATAGTGTAATAAAAGTAGCGTGCTGCGTAGGCAGTGTAGACTCAACAATCGAAATATAGTAAGGTTAGATATACTGCCGAAACAGAGAACGTAGGAGTCTAACGTTTCGAGCGAAGGCCCACGTTTCTCTCTGACGAAGGGCCTTCGCTCGAAACGATAGACTCCTACGTTCTCTGTTTCGGCAGTATATCTAACCTTGCTATATTTCGATGTTATATATTATACCTCAACTGTAAATTGTCCAGTCAGAAAGCTTGATTTGTACCATGTGACCAGTCAATTAATCATCGAATTGCCTCCTCAAAAGTAATATTCCCACTGCAGCGGGGAATATGCTTCGTGTGCCACGCGTGAACGCCCCGAACGCACGATTCAACGAAGCTGTCAACAATGGTGGAGTTTGGCGAGACAAGAAAACGTTTCGCCTGAACATTCAGATGTTGACAAGAAGATTGTTAGGTAACAAGAAAATAAGGATTCAGGGAATGCAAAGAAAGCAACAAACAATGGATCCAGAAGCCCTGTTTGTTGCATATTCTCCTCGAATAATCCAGGGTTTCCATAACTCCGATCATAGGAATATATAGCTCACATGAAATTCATCACAACCAGTTTTAAATCGCCAAGGTTTCTCTTCTTCAGCTTTCCTAATATTTCAGCTAACAAAGCATTCAAACCTGAACGAACCTCATTTCGAACAAAAATAAAGAAACAGAGCACATGCGCCCGCGATTTTTAGTCAGTTAAGACAATTTTCCCACCTGTTTGTCCAGCCTAGACATAGGCCTTTCCGTGGCTGAGCTGTGGTCTATGGGACTGGTAACTAAATTCGCTTCATGACGTCAGCAGAGTAATGCTCCGGAAAAGCCTAGTAGATTTGCCAAATCCCAGACCATTTTATTGATTCATTTTTCTCACAGTTACAAGTCTTTCAACCATCGGCATCGAGCAACCACTTAAATATAAAATCTACATTTTACAACATGCATAATATTAAGTTAAAATTATATTTAGCAATTGTCCTCTGATCGATTCCTATCAACTTTAATTCGACTATTAGACACATGAAAATATGACATCTTTCAAGTGTAAAGTACTCCTGGCAAATATATTACCATTTCAGAATCATCTTCAGAGAAACATCAACAGAAAATCATGAAGCATTGGCCATCCATGTGGCGAACGTTTACACTACACTCACGAATTCACCTTCATTTGACATAAAATGCATTCGATTCGTTCGGGAAATCAAATAACTTCCACAGAATGCCAGGAATACTCATTTATATCGTAAATGCTTCAACAATACCTGGAACTTCCATTAACTCGACAAAAATATTAATAACTTGAGATTAGGCGCCACCAACTTTGAGAATCTAGAGTGGGGCAGTTTTGGGGTAGTTTTGATTGGGAAATCTACTCGGCCTTCTATTTCCCGTTGTCTCTCCCCAGTCTTCTCGATCATCCCGGCCTCAAAATTTATAGCCCCCATGATAGGAAATAGAAGGCCTAGGTCTAGGCTGATCAGCGTCTATATCACATTTATATACAGGTTAATGGGTTTATATCACACTTTATAAAATAAGGTATCCTCTACGCACGCTCTGATTGGCTGGACTCCGTGCATTTATAAGAGAACATAGATCATGAATGACGTAAAATGGCGTAGAATAGCGTCAGCTGGCCGGAAAAGCCCGCCAAATTCCAAAACTACTTTTTGGAATTGGTTTTGCTTCTTCTTATTTTATAAAACAAATAAAACATACCGCTCCTGTGCATATGTACTCTTATAAAGGTACGTTTGACGTGATTTGAACACGAAAGAAGTGTAAAGGCACTTGTTCGGCTATCGCGTCGTGCCTCTACTCAACTTCTTTCGTGTTCAAATGACGTCAAACGTGCCTTTATAAGAGTACATACGCACGGAGTTTTATGTTTTATTTGTTAAATAAAGGCACTGATTAAAGATTAATTTCTTTTGAATTTTCCTCATGAATTATTAATGAGGTTTAGAAATATAGATATATTTTATATATATATATATATATATATATATATATATATATATATATATATATATATATATATATACATACATACATAAAGTATATATATATATATATATATATATATATATATATGTATGTATATATATATATATATATATATATATATATATATATATATATATATATATATATATATATATACACAGTATATATAACATCAAAAGGAAAACCAATTGAAAAGCTGATGTAGATCAGGGCGAGTTTGTATCCGATTTACAACACCTGATTTCCCCATGTGACTGTTGGGGAAATTTACCCTTGCCTGTACGTCCAATTATTCATGGCAGCTACATGTACAAAAACTAAAAAACTAACTAGTCTAAAAAGTTGTTGTTTTATTTTAAGGGACGTAACAAGTTTGTTATAAAACTGGATGAAAATGAACAAAAAGAAATAAAGAATAGAGAGAAAAATAGAAAAGAAAAAGAAGAGGCGGACAGGAGAAAACTAGCGGAACTAAGAGAAAAAAAACGCAAAGAAGAGGAAGAAAGGGAAGAAGTACAAAAAAGAGAGAGTGAAAGAAAGCAAAAAGAGGAGGCCGACAGGAGAAGAAATGAAGAACTTCGAAAGAAGAAAGAGCGCGATGAACAGGAGCGAGAACAAGAGCTTGCGCGGAAAGAGGCCGAGGAAAAACGTATACAAGAGCTGGCGAAACAGAAAAAAGAGGAGGAAAATAGACTATTAGAATTAAAAAAACTTAAAGAAAAAGAGGATGAAGAGAAAAAGGCCAAGGAACGAGAACTAAGAGAAAAGCAGGAACAAAGAACAAAGGAAATTTATGAAAAAATTAAAAAGGTTTGTTCTTATGAAAACATCTTACGTCAAAAAGGCATAAATGAAACCCAAGCCCATTTTGTGTAGGCTTAGACTGGCCATTTAGCCTTGGAACAGTGGGCAGCCATTGCTATACAATCCAAGCCTGCATGTGTGCGGGATGATCCTGTTGGTGCATGGCTGAGCTAAGCTTTGGATGCTTCTGATATTTCTGGTACGTTTCGGTAAAACTGTTGGGAATAAAGTTGCCTGGTTTGGTAACAAAGGACTTGGCTTGAGTTGAAATACGTAAAATACTGCACACCATTTAGGCTAGTTTCTTCTGGGGTAATTTCCCGCCTTCTTTGCCCAACTCTTACTTGCTGGGTTGCACGTAGCGTCATGGCGGCCATGTTGGTTAGTAAGTACAAAAGAATATTTTATTATATCCTATTGCACCAACCAACATGGCCGCTGTGTATTTGTTCTCTAAATCTCAGGAAATTGATTGCAACCCACCAATAGGGTCGAGCTTGACATTAACCGAATTCCTATATGTGCTGCAATATAAACCTTCTGAGCGAGCTGTCCCTGCCTTAATATTGATTATATGCGTATTACCGAACGTTTATGTAGTGAATATTATAAGTATAGGTTGTTTTTCTTGTAACAGTTAATCTCTGTTTTTTTAGCAAAACATGGAGGAGCGGCGTTGCGAAGAAGAATCAAAAAAGAGAGATTACGAGGCCTGGCTCGAGCGCGAAAAGAGAGCAAAGGAGGCAGAGTTCCAACGTAGAAGCTCAGTGAGTATGGCCAGAAAAGAAGTCAAACGACGCGAAGAGGAGGTGAAAGAACTACAAAAACAAGGTTTTATTGAGGTGGCTAGTGGGCTATACCGTCGATTTTCCCAATCTAAGTCGAAAGTACATCGTGTCGATCTTAAACAAACAGAAAGTATGAAAAAACAAAGACCAGTTATCTCATCTCCTGAACTTATCAGTGCGACTGGTGCAACCATTCCTGTTAGATCTATCAAACCACCCAAACCAGAACGTTCACCTCCCTCAATACCTAGAAGGTGAGTTATACTTGTCGGATACAAGTTGATCATGTTTTATCATTTCATGAGGACCAGGTATTCCCTTAAAATAGATTTGGTGTATGTTTGAAGTCTATCATTTCCTTATAACTAAATGTCATATTCCTAAATGCCATGGCAAGCTCTCGATTCTCTAACAACGGAAAACTAAAAGGAATCTACAATCTTGGACAATAATAGTTGTAACAGTCAACCCCTCCCCCCCGATTCAATGTTGTTATATGAAACTCCGTTCCAGCATTGTTTCATTTCGGTCAACATTGAATCGGGGGGAGGGGGTGTTACAACATTATTGTCCAAGATTGTCCTTGAGTGATTTTTCTTAATATTGTTTAAAATACAGCTAAAAGATGCTTTCTATTTGTAAATTAAAGTCACTAAACAGTGGTGAAGTTTGAGACTGTTTGGTGCAATTAGTAGAAAGATATTTGCATTTAAAATGTATAGATTGCGCTCTACTACGCACGCTTCTCCGCCATATTTCTCTGCCTGAAGCCCTTTCTTTGTCACTCAATAATATCTACGTCACTAGTATTGCGAGAGAAAGTGTGAGAGTTGGTAACTTGGATAGGATAACTGTTGAAAGAGAGATGTATTAATAATATTACTATTGTTTCGATATGACGCTCATATTCAGCCGTTGGGTGATTGATATCTGAACCCGCTTTAACTAAATCTATATCTGACATTGTGATGATATTGGGGGAAAATAAGCACGTACGGTGTATTTCATTTCATAATAGAACGTTTTATTTAAGTTTAAAAATTATTTCCCCAGCTAATACTATCAATGAATTGTTAATGGGAATATAGTTATTTTTATATTAAGATTAATAGCTTCGAAAACTAAGAAGACCCGCCGCTACCTTGTCGTTGAAATTTGAGAAATTATCGTATTGCCGCACGTGTTTTAGACGAAGCGAAATCTGGAAGAGGTTGAAATCATTCAATAAATAAGTGTAAAGCTTAAGCCTCTTTTATAGAATGCTTGTAAAGCCACATTTATTCATAAGCAGTTGGTTTAATTTCCCCTGCGCAACTATATACCGCCTTATGCCACGGTCTACCACGGTCTACCACGGTCTACCATGGGTTTCAAAGGGATTTACATGTATATTAATTTTGTTATATTGTAGTGGTAGACCGTGGTAGACCGTGGTAGACCGTTGGTGGATGGTTCAGATAACTATTTATTATATAAATTATAAAAACACGATGAATACCGACATAATTTTAAGATATATTTTAATGTCCAATCGTCTTAGTGTTACTCTACATGTCAATACTTCAATCTCTGGCCTTTCCTTTCCTTAATATTTGTTATTCTTTTGCCCATGGAAGAGATTATGTTATTTGTAATTTGGATGTCCAAACTACGGAGGGTATTTAATACTTGATATTGAAAATTTGATGCCAACTAATCTTTTAATGCTGTACCACTACCGTAACATAAAAAAACTAGTTGTTTTATCAAAATTAGGAAAATTGCGTCTTAGACAATCTTGGACAATAATAGTTGTAACAGTCAACCCCTCCCCCCCGATTCAATGTTGTTATATGAAACTCCGTTCCAGCATTGTTTCATTTCGGTCAACATTGAATCGGGGGGAGGGGGTGTTACAACATTATTGTCCAAGATTGTAGCCATCAGAGATCATAAACAATGCGCAACTCTAAAATGCTAGCATGCACAGCCTGGAATATAATTATTTTAGTTATACAAATTCTCCAAAATAATCTGAAGTTGGTATATTGCTGTATAATTTTTTAGCTATACATTTGTCATAACACAAAACACTTGGAATTGCGTTGACTGTTTTGCCACAGCAAGACGCATAGTGATCTATTATTTGTATACCATGTAATACATGTAGTGTTTATCCTGTCAAAACCCTTGCCAATTATGATATAAAGAGTAATGTATAATTTTAAATCTTATAATTAAAAATAAACGTGTATTAGATATTCTGTCTGTAATTAAAGGGCTTATTTTAGGAATTTTGTAAAACATCAGGAAACTAATCAGGCTTTTTGTCGCATTCGAGGCAGCATTTCACTTGTGGTAGTAATTTCTAGTAACTAAATGTCATATTCCTAAATGCCATGGCAAGCTCTGAAAACTAAAAGGAATCTAGCCATTGAAGTGCCTATAAACCCAAATAAAATATTACTAATATGGATTGTATGTAACACTAAAACATTTTTTGATTTGAACTTGTATTTAGTATCATATTGAAGTTTTTATGACGTCAATAGTCATTTCTGTTTCTTTCTTCCTTTTCGTGTAATGAACCCCTTAAAGATTTGAGTGAAAAAATTAAAATAGTATAGAATGTACTATTCAAGTATGCCATTAACATGTTGGGGAATATTTCTCCGCAACACGACATTTTATTTGTAAATTTTGCGTACATAGACGTCATCTTCATTACCATTTTGGAAATACAAACTTCAATATAACAATAAATAAAAGTTCAAATCAAAAAATGTTTTGGCATTCAACTACTCACGTTACATATAATCCATATCAGTAATATCATATTTGGGTTTATTATATAGATGCGAGTGTTTTATTAGAAAATATGCAGTGTCGTATTTTCCATATCCTCACTAGTGAAGATGTCGATGACGTCATTAAGAATTTTACCTCTTTTTGCATTGAATCTATATAATAAAAAGAAAATTACACGCTGGCTTGAAGATATGAATTTTATCTTCTCGTGGTGAAAACGATATTTTACTCATTCGCTACGCTCATTCGTAAAATATTGTTTTCACCACTCGAAGATAAAATCCATATCTTCGCACCACCGTGTAATATCCTCTATTTATGAGCACTTTAAACATCATTGTTATATAGCTAGAGTTTCACTGGATGCAACGATGACTGTCATTGGTTAGTTTGTGGTCACATGACCTCAGCTAAATTTCAATGTCTACCAGCGGTCAATAAGTTTTCAATTGTTTCCCGCTAGTATTTCGAACTCTTCACGGCATCCCATAAACAAAAGCTTGTTTGGTACGAAAAAAAGAATATTTATAGGTCTTCAAAGCTAGCATGTGTGAAGATTAACTGGAGAAATGTATTGCTGTTCTTTTGTTCTGAGACTCGTATTTGTTTGGTTGAAGTGAAATTACGGAGCCAGGCGAAATGTTTTGGTAAGTCTTTCAGTTTGTCTTTTGTGTACTTTCCCTTGATAAACGTCGAAATTATTCAGTGAAACTCTAGCTATATAACAAAACACTTAATGTCTGATCCCTTGGGAAACAGTTAGTTTTGTTTTCCCTCGAGTCTCGATGTTTCCCTCGACGACTCTCGGGAAAACAAAACTAACTGTTTCCCTCGGGAGAGGAGTATATATTATTATATACCAAGTATGTTTTGTGGTCCCTCAGCTCCGCTTCGGGAAATATCGGCGGTCTCGAGTCCACAAAACATACTGTTTCCCTCGGTCCCAGTCAAGAAGTGTTAATTCATCATTGGTAAAATAACGATTAAAAAATAGCCGCCTTATTTCTGCGGTGTTCAACCGTCAATGCTGTAAAAAATTGTTATCTCAGTTGTGTAGGCCATGCAGCAGCAGGGCTTCTTTTTACCAAAGAAAATTCCTTTTTTTAGAAATACTCGTCTTGGTCCTGCTCCCCCTCCTCCTATAAATAACGGTAACATTGCTCTTCAAAAGAGAACAGATCGTCCACACAATCGACAGCAGATAATAGAATGGTGGCAAGAAGTTGAATTAGTTAAAGGTTCAGGATTTGAAAATGATGAAGTTTTACCCTGGTTTCATGGTGAGTTTTTTCTTCATGCATGCAGCATTGTTGTCATGTTAGTTCAATTGTGTCTTTCAAGTTACAATGCATGCATGCGTGTTTTTGGCTGTTATAATAAGCAATTACTGGACGAGGCTACATGGCTATGACATGAAGAAACGAGGCTGCATGGCTATGACATGAAGAGTTCTTCATGTCATAGCCATACAGCCTCGTCCAATAATTGCTAATGTAATAATGCGGACTGAGATGGGTGTTTTCTGAGGGGTGAGAAAAGATGATTATCTGCTGAAACCTTATAGGCAGATAACATCAATGAGATTTCCAAATTCTTCATATTATATAAGTACTGAGATTTTTTTTTTCAATTAGTAAGGTAAAATAACCTCGTATATTTTCGAAGCTCTCGTTGTCCGTAAGATATTTCTTGGCTAGTGGAAAAGTTTTATATCGGTTATTTATAGCCGGGGTGGGGGAAGAGAAAATGTCTTCGATCACAAAAATTGTATAACCCCACCAAAAAAAATGCTTTAACCACACCACGCCTATTTTGTTACACAAAATCACATCACTCACATGTTAACCCTTTCACTACCATTGGTACCCTTTACATAATAATTTACTCTGGCTAAAACCAGATGACTTAATTCATCAAGCTAAAATCTGCACGACAGTCAAAGTGTTAAACAAATTATGGATTTTATGACAATGCCTGGATACCAGACCCTGGGCAAGCATCGAGATTTTATTTGTGGGCAAGCATCGAGATTTTATTTGTGGAGACCTATTTCAAAGGTCGAAGGTATGATCAAAGAAACTGAGTCGATAGCACTGGATATTCAGCGTGTCCTGCATCAACTTGAGAACAGCCTGAGGTTTGACAAGAGTGCTATTGACAGTGGTGAAAGGAAAAGGAGAGTCAGAAGAAAAATCGAGCAGAGGTTTAAGAACAAAAAAAGGAAAGCAATATTAAGTCAGAAAGAGTACTAAGGAGCCTGAGATTTGTAGCAGCAGCAGATGATGAACAGTAATTCCAAACCTATTTTGGTTTAATTCTGCTGTACGCCAATAAATATACACCTATAAAAATATTGTTAATTTTTTTACCCTACTTTTTCCTCTATTTTTCTTTTACCCCACCTCAGATGTGTTCATTTTTTCAGTTACCCCACCATTTTCTCTTCGGCCCAACCCCGGCCATAAATAATGACCGGTCCCTGGGGGAAAAGGACTTGATTAAATGACTTAAATGATTTTTTTATGATACATATATTTTCCCCATTTTTTTCTGGTTATGTTTTCTAGGTATCATAACAAGGCAAGAAGCGGAGAGTTTACTTGAAGAAAAACCAGTAGGCAGTTTTTTGGTTCGTGTTAGTGAGAGAGTTTGGGGCTACACGATATCTTACAGGGCTGTTGATCGCTGCAAACATTTTCTCATCGATACCAGTGACAATTCCTACCAATTTTTTGGTCATAATCAAATTGCACATGCATCACTTGACGACTTAGTAAAATTTCACCAAAGCAAACCAGTTTCAGGAATCGGAGGAGAACTTTTGATGAAGGCATGTGGACAGAGAGAAGGAAATGAACCTGATTACAAAGAACTTGTTTCTCAAACGACAATGATTTAAAGAGGAAACAAGTGTCAGAATATTTTTTAAAGAAATAGGAACAAAAAAATATTATTTTTGTACGTCAAAAACGTAATTGTTTACATTCCATTCACAAAAAATCCTTGACTTTTCTATACGTAGCTATATGTATCTTTCCAATTGCACAAAACATATTGACATAAGATCGCAATAAAGCGATATAAAAATGTACAAAAAATAGATAATTTAATGACAGTAACAGTCTGTCACCAAAGCCCGTTATTTCTTGCATTTCTGAAAAATTTTAACCGAAAAAGATATTTTTTGGTGCATGGAACAATGACGAGCCACAATGAAGTACCGTAGAGTTCCCAAAGGACACCCCCCCCCCCCCCCCCCCCTCCAAGTAATGACTACCCGATATAACCTTTAAAATGAAACAGATAACTCTATAATTCATGAAAAACACAAAGAAAATCCATGTTTAACGAGGGTCTATATATGTGATATAGGTTCATCTTGATTTATATAAACTTTAGCTTTGATTTTCTCGACTTAGACAACGGTTTTTTGTATCTGCGCAGCAGATATATTGCTATCGTGTTGTGTTTGTGTGTATGTATGTGGGTTAGCTTTTTTGGGTAACCACTGACCTGTAGTGTGCTGTGGTGTAACTCTAACCAATGCGCGACAATTACATCAGGGCCAATCAAAGCTCAGAATGTTTTGGTGTCACCTACGAGCTGTCAGTTTGAACGATGGAAACAAGTATTTTTAACCGATCGTGTTTACAATATTTCGTCCGCCGTATCACGAATTCCTCCGAAGCGACAAAGTTTTTGACAAAAACGCTATGAATTTTCCGGGTTCTATTCTATACGATTTTTTTCTAATTCACATATGTTGTAGAGTATTTTTAACGCTCTATCTAACTGTAGAAGACAGTTTCGAATGGCACAACCTAGACGATTCAGGGATGGCCAATGGAACTGAGGTTTCAGTTTACCGTCCACCGCCCGCATGGGCTTGAAACTACCGCATGAATTTCATTATTCAAAATAATTTTCATTATTGGTAGATTTTCCACATCAGGACTTTCAAATATACTATTTACATCATTTGCACAGCGTGTATATACTTTTTATTAATAAATAGTGAGGCCTTCGATACGTGGTCGACCGCATCAGCGATGATCGGTCACCATTTATTCGACGGTGTCAGTGCGTATCGCCGCGTGGTTTTTAAACCATGGTTTCACACTGTTTTGCCTGCTTTTTGGACATTGGACAAGTATTGATGTGCCGCTAGCAGGTATGCATGTATTTGAGATATGAATACTTATGTGATATAAAACACGACTTGAAATGAACGTACGTCACAAGAAGTTTTTGGTTGAGTCAGGTTGACAAAGAAACCGTCGGGCCGTGGGCTGACGATGGCCCGATAGGTCCACAGATCGATTTCATTATATTTTCGGACAAGATAAATGAATATGATTCAAATAATGAACAAAAGCCACATCACATTTTGAAAATCCTCGGACGGTAAACTGAAACCTCAATTCCATTGGCCTATTTGCCATTTGATAGTTTGGCGCCCATCTCAGTTCAAATAGATTTTTCTCCGTTGCTTATTCTACGATTTTTTTTAATTCACATTTGTTGTACAGAATTAAGGCTCTATCTAACGGTATAAGTTTCCAAAATGGCAAAAAACTACAGACGATTCAGGGGTATACTTTAGACCCGTGGTGTCCGGCTCAACAGCCGTATTGGGATATATCTTCAGTTAGCCATTAAATTCTATATTTCCGACAAAGCTTTGCACTAAAACATTTTGGAGACAGGGGATATTGCTGATAAAACTGGTAAGTATTTTTAACGTGACAGTAAACTTTTGACTGTGATCTACCACAGTTTTTGTGAGTCATGATAAAACATCTTTGTACGAGGATGATTCTGAAATAGAATTGCAACTTGAAGTGGGGGTATGCTTAATATGAATATTAATATGAATTTTACTTTTTTCTCTTTATTTCACAGTTTGACACAAAATATTGCAACATACAGTATAATCGAAGCATGATGCAAAATTCGCAGAGCACGATGCAGTTCGTATGCTCATAATATATAGAAACTTAGCAAAACATGTCAAAAGCTAAGTACGTTGCATGGAAACGCTTTACAAAATTTCAGCATATTTTGTTGCTATATACGATTTTGTTCTACAGTCTATACACTGAATATGGCATTGATAAAAGTTTAAGACACTAAAAAGCTTAAAACAAGTACACAATACACAGATACATGCAGTAGAATACATTATTACGACAATTGTTCTTCAACAGCAGCCTGTGAAACGATTATAGCTTGAGCCACAACAACAGGATTTTGTAAAGTGGCTGAAATATTTTGACTTGCTGTATCGGCTTCAGGCAGTCTTGAGTCACTCTGTATGCTTACAGCCATTGGAGTTTCACAGACTTCTTCCCGATAAACACTGCTCTGAACAGGCTCACTCTCGATTACATCTGTAACCATGGATGGTGCTTCAGTGCTCTCGATAACAACCGTCTGTTCGTTGTTTTGCACCAAGCTTTCTGGAATTGTTTCTTGTGAACTGTGTTCGGCTTCCTGAGAATTTTCAGTTGATTCTTCATTTGTTAAACACTGCAACAAAATCGTTATAAAAACAAAATTACAATATATTAAGTTCAAAACACCCTAGCTGTATCGTATATAGAAAACCTAAAACGACCAATGGCAACAGTAACGTTTTTAAAATGGTGTCTGAGGCACGGTGTACTGTTCAGACAAAAACGGATGAAAATGACATCGATTGACGAAAACGTTTTTCAGTAGTTTCGATATCTGATAATCGTTTTCACTATTGAAAACATTTTCAACTGTGTCGTTTCAAATTGCTCATGTGAACAGGTCAAAACTAACGTCAAAACCTTGAAACGCAAAACATTTATGATGTCCTCTACTGCTTGGATCTTTACCTGGTATCCTTGGTTAACACAACAACATTAATAACAAATAAAATGAAATGTAAAGTGTCTAAATATTGAAGAATGATTTAAAGTGTGTTTAGCTTCCCACGGACTCACGGAGCGATGGAGGGTGTCGACCATGTCCAACACATATGTAAAATTACGACTGAGAAAGTGCAGAACCACTTTATTTTAATAGAACGAGAAGGAAGCATTTTAGGGAGTTGTGCGACAAGCTAAGACCTGATATCACTGGAAAAGAAACGATAAAATAAGCCACGAGATCCAATTTCTGTTGAGACAAAAGTGGCAGCAAAACCGTGTGAAGGGAACGCCAAAACGATGAAGTTGAAAACGACAAAATAAAATATTTAAAAACACTCGGAAACGTTACCGTGTGCACATAGTCTGATTATCATCCAATGTATACTTTATTTAAAGAAAAACGTTTGGTGACCCAATGTTCATTTTTTAATAAGGTCTTTCTTTGTGAAAAGGGTAATTAATTGTGAGATCTTAAAACGCCGATAACGATTCTGTACATCTATACTTTTGGAGAAGTAGGAAACATGATTTTTCATAATAAAAATTTCAATCGACATTTTTTTTTAAAATTCGCCATTGATTAGTACCTATATGTGCAAAGCCCAGCATATATCTATTGATATGATTACATTCACTTCTATTCACACATATTTTTGGGTCTCAAATTCGCATTCTCCATTCTTAAGAAGCTATTTCAAGGCGTGGAACGTCCAGGAAAAAAAGTTGGGAACGAATTCGTTTTGAGGTAAAAAATGTTTAACTTATTGTTTATAACGAAAAATAGAAGATATAGCGGTCAGGCTTATACATAATTAAATAGAAAGTCGATGTTCTCTTAACCAAAATAATTTATATTCGAGCTTTCGACGGTCGTCTACAGTCTTCAACGGGATAAAGATGAAAGAAAGAACAGTACTGGTCTTAAATATATACACAATAATATGATGACGACAATATAAAAATATTACAAAAGAAAAAACAAAGAAGCTGATAACAATTCCAGACCGCTACCGGGACAATACTCTATTCTTTTACATAAATAACAATATCACTAATTACCTGCCATATTCGTTTTTTTCTTTTGTAAACTTTAGTTTATAGTGTCGTCATAATTATTGTGTATATACATTCAAGACATGTCATTTTTTTCTTCAATCTTTCTGTAGACAAGCTCGAATTAAAATTATTCTTTTGATCATAGAACATCCAGTTTTTATGTAATTTCCAATACGTGATACATGCAGATGACCATTAATAGCTTAAAAACCGTCCCTGACGAAATGAGACAACGTATCTATCATACAGACAAATAACATAGTGAAATTGCCTAACCATACACTGATCATCCACGCTATAATTAAGTTATTACAGTACAAATCAATTACCTGTCCAGATCTCCTTTCTCTTTCAAGTTGAGCAATATGTATGGCTTTTTTTAGATTGTCTCCTTTTAGTTCCAGTACCTGATTCTACAAAATTAATTACAACAGAAAACAACAAAAGCAATTATAATGGGATTATTATAGCCTCACAAATAAGGGTTTAATCATACGTGTACATAAGCATCACGTGCCAAGGCCAATGATATTGGATTACAATATTATATTCACTTGGATAATTCTACGAATTTTGCTATGTCGAATACTCCTGGCGGAGATATGCAATCTCTAGGTGCTTCTAGTTTCTGAATCTATATCGGGTTCATTTTTCATTGTTATACTACAGTATTTATTCCGCCAATGGCGAAATGAGTTGCCGCACACCTCATTAGTAGCACGATAAAATCGGAAATAGAAATGGGTAAAAACGTATAGAAATTTCATGCTCAGCAGTTACACTACAAAAACGTTTCTAATGAAATCTCATAGGCGTAGAGTTTTGTTTTCGTCTAGGGGGGCTGAAGTGCTGAACAGGGCCTTTCTAAGAATTTTCCCGTGTGTGTGTGTGGGGGGGGGGGGGCGTTTACAAACTGAAGGGACTTGAAATTTAAAGTCTTGGAAATGCCATTTCCTGCATTCTGAGGGGTGATTTTTAAGAACACTGAAGGTCATGAAATGTCATAAAAACTAGTTAAAATACAACACATTTCAACAATTTTTCGATGTTGTGTTTACTGATTTGACTTATCACTGTATATGGGTGCTTTTGGCTGACAGGGATGAGGCTGTAACAGTTACTTTAGCCTAACGAGTAACCTATAATTTGTGAATGGTGATTGATGAGTCAGTTGCTGCAAATTTCTGGGGGGCTCCCCCATTGAGATTTCTCTGGGGGCTAAAGCCCCTCAGCCCCCCCTCCCCCCCCCCCCCCCATACTCTACGCCTATGTGGAATCTTATTTAATAGATATGACATATAAATAATATGGTACACAAACCTTAAGGTTATTGACTTCCACTTGTAGATCAGCAATCTGTGAAATCCTGTTGAAATTCTCTTCTTGTAAAATCCGTACGTGTTCCTTGAGTTTGTCGGAATCTTTGTTATCAATGTCCTTTTAATTATAAAATTGCAATCACTAGTGTTGCATTCTACAGTACAAGTATCATGCTGGAGCGCCTGAGGCATTTATATACTGTATATATATATATATATATATATATATATATATATATATATATATATATATATATATATATATAATCATAAGATAAAACACAATCCGAAGACGAACATCTTGAAAACCCAAGATATGGATTAAGACAAGACAAAGATGAAACGGTTATATTTCGACTTTATTACAAAGTCATCATCAGACCAAGTGACTAAATCTTATATATATATATATATATATATATATATATATATATATATATATATATATATATATATATATATATATATATTATCTTATATTTCTTTAAATTGTTGGCTGGCCTTGGCTTATATATATTATATAATCATATACAGTCAATAACGTATAAAACGCATGTATTTGTCAAGTTGTCAATAATTACACGTACGTGCATATAGAAAGGCAACTCAAGCTGGTGTGTATGAACTAATTGTTAATGAGTTAACATAAAATAGCTTACCATAAGTGATCGTGGACTCACTAGAAATCCAGCTCCTTGTTTAATCTCCGAATTGTTTCCAGATTGATGCAATGAAATAGGCGAATTTAACAGAGATGTTCCAGACATTCTTGCCAAAGTTCCTAAACTAGTTGGAGTTGCACCTGCCAAGAATATCAGTTACAAGATAAATATATGCACTAACCACCATCGGTTTGTAAAAACACACCTTCAGTCACCGTAAACAGTCATACTTTTTTTTTTTTAACAATATATTTTAATTTATTTTCACGATATTTGAACACCACTTTAGCTTGACTTGCTTAATTTTCTGATTTTTTTTTTTAATTTAGTAATGACCGGTCTTTACTTTACCCGTTGGTAAACTAGAGACCGCTCAGGAACCAAGCAAATTGCAGAAACGTTGCGTTAAGACCGCTCACGTGACACATCCATATAATATAACAATAGAGTTGATGCTCTTGGGCATAAATGTTTTTGGCCCGACTCAGGCTCATTTTAGCCCAACCTGCAGGCGAGGGTTAAAATTAGCTCTGAGAAAGGCCAAAAACATATTTCTGCCCAAGAATATCAACTGTATTACTATTTTAATAATTTTAGTGGGCATTTAGAAGAAAATAAACAGTATCTTGAACAGTGCCGCCTTCGCGTCGGCGTGTATTTCATTGCAATAAATATTTACAGACTAAATACATAACTTCATAACTTCCATGTGTAAACTTGGCAGGAAAACGCAACATTGGTCATCAAAACAATCTTTGCTTCAAAGTATTGACAAGAAAAGTATACAATTCCGTAAAAAACAAATCAATAGTGATTCAGAACTGTTACTTAAAACTGATAAATTCTTCATTTTAGCCCGCAAAATACACAATGCCCTATAAAATTATTATAATAATGTGTTTTTACAACCTCAAGATCATCATGAACCATCTAATACACTATACCTGGGGCAAAGCCTGCAGCTGACACACTGATAGTTGATCCATCCTGTGACACACCAAGGTAAGCAGCGGAACTGGCATCAGAACTAATCTCGCCATTTTCAGAATAAGGAAATTGACCATACTTCATGAAAGCTACGTTGATACTTTCATTGGTTGTCTGTGCTGAAGTACCAGCAGAACTGACTGCAGGAGAACTTGATATTGCTAAACGTTTTATCACTCCAGTTTCACGCATCCTGGATACTTTAGATGCTCGCTTTATTTAAAAACACAAAAAAAATATGAAAAAAGTAAACTAAAACAATTGAAAAGAAAACAAACAGTAATTTATATTCTTGGTTTTCATCTGACGTCACGGCGGCTATGTTGGTGCACAGGTGGTGCACAATCTTTATCCTATGGGAATTTGACTCTATTTGTATTCAAATATTTTGTATTGTTTCACCACTCCAACGGGGCCAGCGATCAACAAAAACCATTGCTAATTGCAGTGTGATTACTGTAACAGGGCCAAGCCACTGAGATAATAACAAGAACAAATCACTTTACATAATGAAAAGAATGAAATGCATGCAATTGGCAAGTCTAAACAAGTCAACTTCTTTCGTGAAAACAAACGTCTATAATGGAAGGAGAACTGGATAGGAAACTTCAAGCGAGGTTAAAGAACCGGAAATGTTGTTTGCACAACTTGCTACGGCACCTATTG
The DNA here is from genome assembly GCA_964035015.1 of Corallium rubrum. Lineage (NCBI taxonomy): Eukaryota > Metazoa > Cnidaria > Anthozoa > Scleralcyonacea > Coralliidae > Corallium > Corallium rubrum. Next base: position 40,552,185 of record OZ035997.1, read on the forward strand.
CTGAAATTAGACAAAAGTGTAACATCACTTAAGTTCAGCAGTGTCTGATTTTAGCCATGTGGGACCACCCGTAGGTGCATTGCCCGCTTATAAGCGTAGAATTACCATAGCAAGTTGTGCAAACATCGTTTCCGGTTTCGTAAGTTTCCTATCCAGTTCCCCTTCCATTATCTATGGTTGCAGTAGATGCACTCGCTGTAAAAGTTGCCGTTTGAAACAACTTACATTTATTAATTTATTGAAGCACGAGCCTATTTATTTACTTTTTCCCTTTGAAATGACGTCATTCATGTTTGTGATCACAGTTCGGAGACACGTAAGCAACTTTTCTATTTGTTAACACTTTGAAGTCTGAAGACGAGTCTTTAGAATATTTATTCTGGCTAAAGCCAGACGATTTTATTCAGCACAGGAAGAGGTCCAGGCCTCGAAGTGTTAAATAGAAACACTTGTGAATGTTTGGAAGAACTCAATATGACAACATGCAGAAACACTCGTTCTTCTTACTTGCGTTGCCACCGTCATTTCTCATTCTCCCAAACTTGTAAAAGTATAGTATAACTCGAAGCCAGGAAAGATGGAAAATGTTTTTCAGCAGCTATTCATATACAGAAAATTTTGTAGGCAGAAAAACACACTCCTTTACTATTTCTACCACAATCCTTTGCACAGCCCATATAAACCCTGCTTGGTCGTAGAAATCGTTGTAAATAAACAAGACGACTTGCTTGCAGTCGAAGTGTAAAAGCAGAATATAAACACTGAACACCAAGGTGTCACTGTATATTTTATTTTCCTAGCATTAATAATTCATCAGAAACATTTAAAAGAAATCAATATTTAATCAGTATTTAGAAATTCAATCATTGCACTAGGATACTAGAAGTCACACCCAAGGGGAGTATACAATAAATCATAATTATAAATACAATTATAAATACATTGCTGACATTTGTATATCGATTTATGTAATCGATTGTTTAGTGTTCGCAATAGTCAAACTTTTTGCCTTGAAATGGTTCAAAATCAAAATTGTTGATTTTGCCAATAATTGCGAGTCTTTTACATATTTCCGTTTTCAGAAATTTCAACGAATGCAACTCACTGCAAAACCGAAACAAAACAATGAGTTATTACACTAATTACAGTCATCAATGATGATTCCGTAATTCCACTTCGCAAAATTAATCTAAAATCTATATTCAACCAGAGTTACTGTTAATCTTTCATGATCGCTGTGGAACAATATAGTATGTGTGAAAGTCTTCGTGCATCCACAACCGCTCACAATTTGCATAATAAATACCGTAGTATATTTGTTATGCAAATCGACGAGAAGTTATACATGATATTTTGTATATTTGAAAATGTAATTGTTATTCGCAGAAAATTGGAAAAACATGGTTAAATGTTGTTCCGAGAGTTTTCATAAATCAACCATTGTAATGCACAAACATATATGTAATATATTGCATAAATCGATATACAATCTCAGCATGATTGTTCCTACCAAGTACACATACTCCCAAGGTCCATACTATAGGCGGCAAACATTAATCATATGTGTATCTAAGAACCTTTATTTTAAATATAAACATTAACACAATAACAAGTCAGTGTTGATTTTGTCCTTTCGAGCCAAGCACACTTTCATCCAGGGAATCATATCCGAACAACATCCAAGTTAGTCCGAGCGCGTCCGAACATCCTCCCCCCGTGATTGCTCGAGTTTAAACCGACGGACACTCTTCAAGAAGCGCTAACTTCGTCACAGGTCGTTTCATCAATCCAAATTTGGTTTTCACTTTGGCGGATCTAACCACATCATCTGAACCAGGATAAACCTTGGTCACTCTACCCAGAGGCCAGGTACCCCGTGGAGCAGAGTAGTCCACCACAATGATTAAGTCACCAACTTTGAGATTGCGAGCGTTCTTGTGCCACTTCTTTCTCTGGATCTGACTGGGTAAATATTCTTTAATCCAACGATTCCAAATGTGGGTAGTCATCACTTGGGCTTGTCTCCATCGTTTTCAACTTGATATTTCCTTGTCTGTAAATACTCCAGGAGGTAAGTTTGTGCTGGCCCGCCCAAGTAGGAAATGATTTGGAGTAAGGGCTTCCATTCCATCCACATCAGAACTAACCTCGGCCAAAGGTCGGCTATTTACCAAGGACTCTACTTCAGCCATCGTAGTCGCCAACACTTCGTCTGTCAAGACTTGCTTCTTCAATACCACGTTAAGTGCTCTCTTACATGAACGCACTAGTCTTTCCCAAACTCCTCCCATGTGAGGAGCCGCTGGAGGATTAAACACCCACTGGATTCCCTTTTGAAGTCTGCACGCAGGCTACTTTTGATTCAATTCGTTGACAGTTTTGTCTTGATTCCACCGATCAATACACTCTCGGAGTTCACGATCAGCACCTACGAAATTTGTCCCATTATCCGAATGGATAACATTGGGGTTACCTCTTCGTGCGATGAATCTTCGTAGACACATAATAAACGAGTCCATGTCAAGGCTAAACGCCACTTGTAGGTGAATCGCTCTTGTGACGAGACAGGTGAAAAGACATCCATACCGCTTCGTCCGTTTTCTCATATATTTTACTTCCATCGGGCCAAAATAGTCGACACCAACTTTGGTAAATGGTGGAGCAATTGAGAGGCGATCACGAGGCAATTCAGCCATCTTCGGAGGCTTCGGTTGAGCACGTCGTCTTCTACAGAACGGACAAGGGTGTATAAATTTCCTTACAGTAGCTTTACAACGTAGAATCCAGTACTGCTGTCGGAGTTCGTTCCGGACATTATGCACTCCTGTGTGACCAAGTTAGTTGTGGCAATCCATCACTATCAGTCTTGTCAGTTCGTTGTCAGAAGCTAGGATAATCGGATGACGTGTGGAAAACGGGATCTCAGCCTTTCCAAGACGACCCTCAGCGCGCATAATTCCATTTGTATCCAAAAAAGGCGACAAGGAAACCAACTTGCTTTTACCGTGTACGGCTAACCCCTACGTCTAGAGGAAATGACTTAGCTCGTACCAGGCGAATTAAGATCTTCTTTGCTTGCTCAATATCTCTTGAACTGATAGATAACCAATCGCTCTTTCCGATGCCAAAACTTTACAGTTGTGTATGAATCGCACAACATATGCCATCACCGACACCGACCGGAAATACGAGGAACACTTTGCGAGGTCGAAAAATTTAGCACCTTCTTTTTGCACGGAAACTTTACCAGATCAATGACTTTCTGGTACCGGTACCACACCCACGTCGCTCTCAATAATGTTGTCTTCTGTAGGTTGGATTGTTTTATCCTCTGGCCATTCGCTCTCCTGCTGGTGAAAGAAACCGGATCCGGTAAGCAATCGACTAGTAGGCGTGATAGCTGAAACTGAAATTCCTCGACTACCATCATCAGCCAGATTCAACTTGCTCGGGCAATAATGCCACTGATTAGATTCTGTAGCATCAAGGATCTCACCAAGTCTGTTGGCGATAAATGGAGGATGACGTTTTGATGTACCACGAACCCAATGGAGGACCGTTGTATACTATCAGTAGTGTGCTGAATCGACTTCATAATCATGCTCTTTCATCGCCACGCTTGCCAATCTCACATTTAAAACCGCAGCTTGCTTCCTCAAGCGCTACTTGGGTTTTTGCCAAGACAAAGACCGACTTTACCGACCCATCTTCATGTATAAATCGAAAGTAGATCACGGAACAGAAAGCAAGTTCACTTGCGTCTCCAAAAGCGTGGAGTTGAGTGGCGACTGGTTTGTCAGCGACATGCCTGTGGAATCTAGGGACTGAAAAATCAGCGAGCATGGCCAGTTCACCTTCCCATACTTGCCAGTCAGCAAGTGTTTCACCGGGCAAGCAGTCGTCCCAGCCGACACTAAGCTGCCAGATACTCGGGAGAAGAATCTTTGCTCTCACCAGAAAGGATGCTAAAATCCAAGCGAGTCGAAAAGCGAAGCTATGAGGCTGAGGACTTGTCTTCGAGTGGTAGCCTGATCAGAGTTGGAAAAAAGCTGCGGGTATGTGGGTACCACCTGGAGGAAGGTTTACTTTAGTGAGGAAGATTTAAAGTGAAAACACGTGAAACAACACATTCGGTAATCTGAGAAAGTTACAATTGATCAAGCAAGGTGTCGAGAAGAACAGCGATTTGCAGCACTGGCAGCAGTTATATGTGTGAGGCATGTACGCTGATGTCTGCTGTGATGTCTGTTTCTTCCGAGCAGTCGAGGGTAGTTAGTAGCCTGTCAGCAGCGGTCATTTATTAGTAGTTATTGTAGTATGCCAAAGCTTACCTAGGAAAACCTAGAAAACCAAGGTACTGTATGTTATTAGTATAATTTCATAGTGGAAAAGAGGCTTTCCAGCTTTCTGATTGGTCCGCTCAGCGGTGAATCTGAGGTGATAGTCACCGCCTAGCGCGGTGACTATTACATCACAAGAAATTGTTCTTCAAAAGTAGTTATGGAAAAGAGACTGGTACTTATTCAACACTGCACTGACTTTACTCGTTTCAGTCTCCTCCTCGGAGTTGTCATTTTGAAGTATGAGATTTAGAATTTGTCGATTCATTGAACTGTTGATTTATTTTTCAAAATGGTGTCTGTAGTTTTTGAAACAAACAAAAGAGCATAATACTGAAAATATTTATCACTGAGATGTTGTACATATCAAATATCATAAAAACAAAACTTTGTAAAGGTAAGCAAGTATATTTTCTATAATTCTTCGTATTTTCTAGCAAGTTTTGGTTAGGTTTTGGTCGTAGCGATGTTTTCGAAAACTTCGTCATGAGTGAAGAACATAATGAACATGAATTAAGTGCAAAAAGTCTGTATCACAGAAGCCAAAACACCAGAATAAAAGTCTTTTTAGCATATATTTGAATGTATGTACAAGTTCACTTCCAAAGTAGGATGTTGTTTACTCTTTTTTTTAAAAATTATTTACTGACAAAGACTGTGGCTTGCTAACGTCGTCTGTGAATAAACAGAATCACCCCTGCTAAAATGAAAGCAGTTGCCTACAAGTTTTTGTTTCAATGTGATTGGTTTTTAACCTCAGTCTCGGTGACTATCGGTGTATTTACCTCGCCGCTTCGCGGCTCGGTAAATATTCACCGATAGTCACCTCGACTTCGGTGACTAATTGTTAAATATTAATTCAGGTTAACGCGCGAAAATAAGAGAACATCATCAATCATCTTGACAGATAGTTATTTATCCAGACGCTCTCTGAGGGGCTTACTTCCTGTTGTTGTAGTTATCTTATGTACTAGACATATAGATTGAACTCTCAGTTGTTTTTATTAAAGTTTATACATCATGTAGTCCATTCAAGCGTCACGCGTTTTCTACACTGTTAAACGTATACTTTAACAGGTTATGGGCCCAGAGCTAAGTTTGGGCAGCTTGGATGTACGACATTTATTATTTGCGAAAGTAACCTGAGAATGTTGGCATGGCTTCAAACGAAGAAACGGCGCTGTCTCGCATCGAGAAGTTCAATGGAACGAATTTTCATTTGTGGAAATTCAAAATGCAAATGGCTCTTGAAGACAAGGATCTTTGGGGCATCGTGACTGGCGATGAGGTAGAACCTGCCGAAGAAGGAACTACTGAAGCTCAACGACGACAATTTCAACGACGTGCCCGTAAAGCGCTAGCGACGATTTGTTTATCTCTGGGAGATGAACAACTAGCGTTGGTTCGATCTGCGAACACTTCAAAGGAAGCCTGGTGTAAACTGGAAAGCCACTACGAGGTAAAATCGTTAGCGAATAAGTTATTTCTGCGTAAGAGGTATTTTACAATGACAATGGCCGAGAACGATACGATGACGGAGCATATCAACAGGTTGAAAGCTTTGGCAGAACAACTTGAGGCTGTAGGCGCTCCAATTACCGAAGATGATCAAGTTGCAACGTTGTTATGTAGTCTTCCTGATTCGTATAATAATTTAATCATGGCTTTGGAGTCTCGCGCTGAGGATTTAAAACTGGAATTCGTCACTGCAAGATTACTTCATGAAGAACACAAGCGTAAAGAAATTTCTCTTCCTGTTGACAATACAGAGAAAGCTCTTCTCACATCGAAAGGTAAACAACACGAAAAGCCTAAAGGTAAGAAGAAAGGGAAATGCTACAATTGTGGGATACTAGGACATTGGGCTAGAGATTGCCGGAAACCGAAGAAAGTTCAATCTGAAGAAAAGAAAGGAACTCAAGCCAATGCGTCTTGTGCGAGTAAATCTACTGTTACCGTCGAACAACACACTTTATTTTGGAGTTCGAAACATGCCAACAACAGTTCGACGTGGTATATAGATTCAGGCGCTTCACAGCACATGTCTCATCAAAAGGATTCAATGGAAGATTATGTCGAATTTGCTACTCCAGAGAAAGTACGCTTAGGAGACAACCGAGTAATAGAAGCACTTGGAAAAGGGTCAGTTTGTTTACAAGTCAAAGTTGGCGAGAATTACAAGCAAGCTGAATTACAAGATGTTTTGTATGTGCCAGACCTAGCCAAAAATCTGTTTTCTGTTAGTGCCATCACCAAGAAAGGACATGCTATGTCGTTTGATCAGCAAAAGTGTGTCATCATAGACAAAAGTGGAAATCTGGTGGGTTCTGGTAAAGTGAGTGATAACCTCTTCGTTCTTGATGTCCTTGAAGTGAAGGAAAAGTCACATAATGCCAACGCTGCTACCGGAGAGTGCTCAGAACATTTATGGCACCAAAGATACGGCCATTTGGGCTTAAAGAACCTGAGGAAGCTACGAGACGAGGAACTTGTCCAAGGTTTGAAATTCAAGTCTTCACAAGAATCAACGTTTTGCGATGGTTGTGCAAATGGCAAGCAAAACAGGATGTCATTTCCTAAAGAACAAGCAACTCGAGCAACCGAAATCCTAGGGATTGTTCATAGCGATGTTTGTGGTCCCATGCAAACGAAGAGTCATGGAGGAAATCGTTACTTCGTAACATTCATTGATGATAAGTCCAGATTCACAGCAGTCTACTTCATGAAACATAAAGATCAAGTCTTTGAGAAATTCAAGGAGTATGAAGCAATGGTTACGAATGTGACTGGAAAGAATATCAAGATCTTGCGTTCAGATAATGGTGGAGAATACACCTCGAAAGTATTTGTTGACTACCTCCGCAAGAAAGGAATCCAGAGGCAGTTGACCATTCCTCGAACACCACAGCAGAATGGAGTCGCCGAGAGAATGAACAGAACCATACAAGAAGCAGCAAGATCAATGATGCACAATGCAGGACTTGATTATGGGTACTGGGGTGAAGCTGTGGCAACTGCAGTTATGCTCAGAAATCGTAGTCCAACCGTTGCACTGGCGAATATGACCCCTTACGAGAGTTTCATGGGCAAGAAAGCAGATATTTCAAATTTGAAAGTTTTTGGGTGCAACGCTTACATGCACATCGCCAAAGAAACCAGAAAGAAGTGGGACGCTAAATCAAAGAAATGCATTTTCATTGGATATAGCCTCGAAAGCAAAGCATATAGACTATGGCATCCTAAAGCAAGAAAAGTGCTCCACAGATGTCCTGTTTGAGGAGAATAACTTTGACGAACGTGTCAGAGCACCACAGTACACAAAGAGTTTGGAACGTGCACCTGACAACCAAGAACAAGCAATGGAAGAAGAGTCGCCAGAAGAGTCAGAGAAACAACAAAGTGTAATTCGCCAGGATGATGCTGAGGAAAGCAACCAACAAGAAGCTGACAAGCAAGCGGCAGGAGATTTGCCAGAGGAGCCAGTAAATGAAGATCAAAGTGTAGTTACCAATGACGATGCTGAAGAAGAAACTGAAGTACAAGACACTGACAACCATCAAGAAGAGTCAGAACAATTGCCACGCCGTTCAGAGCGAAGTAGAATGCCACCCTATAGAGATGGTGCAATCACTGGTGATTGGTGGAAACACAATGCTGCATGTAGCAGTACAGAGGGTATTTCTGAAGAGCCTACAACACTTGAAGCAGCTTTATCTTCACTTGATAAAGCACAATGGAAAGAAGCTCTCGACAATGAATACTTATCTCTCGTAAAGAATAACACGTGGACACTTGTACCACTCCCGGAAGGACGCAATGCAGTTGATTGTCGGTGGGTTTTCAAAGTGAAATACAATGCTGATGGATCTATTGAGCGACATAAAGCCCGTCTTGTCGCAAAAGGTTTTTCACAAGAAGCTGGTCTAGACTACGAGGAAACATTTTCTCCTGTAGCACGTTACACATCAATCCGTACGATCCTCGCATTAGCAAATCAGTTGAACTTAGAAGTTCATCAAATGGATGTTTCCACAGCATTTCTTAACGGAGAATTACAAGAAGAAATCTACATGACGCAGCCTGAAGGGTATGTTGAGAAAGGCCAAGAACATTTGGTTTGCAAGTTGAACAAAAGCATCTATGGTCTAAAGCAAGCATCTAGATGTTGGTACAATACAATCGACGAATTTCTCAAGAATTCAGGGTATATACAGTGCAAGTCCGACCCATGTCTCTACATAAAGCGAGAGGGAGACAGTTTCATGTTGGTAGCCTTGTACGTTGATGACTTATTAATAGCAAGTAACAGCAAGAAGATGTTGCGCAGAGAGAAAGAAGCTTTGAAGAGCCGATTTGAAATGAAAGATCTTGGAGAAGTCCACTACTGTCTTGCAATCCAGATCGAACGCAAACGAAACAAGAAGCTCATGCTGCTGCATCAAACCAAGTATCTCACAAGCTTACTAAAGAAGTTTGGAATGGAGAATTGCAAACCAGTCTCAACTCCTCTTGATCAAAGCACAAAGTTATTGCCAAATGAGGGAGATCCGATAGAGAAGACCAAGTATCAAGCACTTGTTGGTAGTCTGACCTATGCAGTAACTGGTACAAGACCTGACCTTGCACATGCTTTACGAGTGGTTAGTCAATTCTGTTCAAATCCAGGCCTCGAACATTGGAAAGCAGCAAAGCGAATCCTGCGTTACATTAAAGGAACAATGGATTATGGAATTAAATTCGATGGTTCTAAGCTAGATACAGTACGAGTATCTGGATTTGTTGACGCTGATTGGGGTAGTAACCCAAATGGACGGAGATCTCAGTCGGGATATCTATTTTCTTTGTGTGGTGGAATTATTAGCTGGGCTAGTAAACGACAAAGTACCGTGGCTTTATCTTCAACAGAAGCCGAATATGTTGCAGCATCCCTTGCATGTCAAGAAGCAGTGTGGTTACGTGCATTACTTCATGATCTCAACTTTGTTCAAGAAGAAAGTACAATCATCAAAGAGGACAACCAAGGAGCAATAGCCTTATCCAAGAATCCAAAGTATCATTCCCGAACGAAGCATATCGACATCAAGCATCATTTCATTCGTGAAGAGGTCGACAATTCCGAAATCACCTTGGAACATTGTCCTACAGATCAGATGGTAGCAGACCTATTAACTAAAGCATTAGGAAAGACTTTATTTCAACGTTTCAGAGACCTTATGGGCGTAACTAATGTTATCTGAATAGTTGACGGACACGATAATACTTTATTAGATTAAAGACTTACATATATAGTTCTCTATTTTCGAGAGGGAGTGTTAATATTAATTCAGGTTAACGCGCGAAAATAAGAAAACATCATCAATCATCTTGACAGATAGTTATTTATCCAGACGCTCTCTGAGGGGCTTACTTCCTGTTGTTGTAGTTATCTTATGTACTAGACATATAGATTGAACTCTCAGTTGTTTCTATTAAAGTTTATATATCATGTAGTCCATTCAAGCGTCACGCGTTTTCTACACTGTTAAACGTATACTTTAACACTGTAAAAGTCACGCAGTATTTATGAACGTTGCAAAACACAAAATTCTCGCTATATATTTTGAGGAAGGTTATCTAAACTTAAAAACCCATCCGGAGGAAGGCTGAATACTATTTCCAAATCTGAGCCTGATTTCTATTCTTTACTTTGAAGACGAACTGATCTTTCTGCGTGTCCCAACCAACACCAAGGCCTCGTTCAGTGGGCATGTCGGTGTACTCGTCAATCGTCTTGATGGAGGTAGCTCGTTCACATTCGGGTATCTTGTCAATCACTTGGCGATTATTGGAGATCCATTTTGTTAAACCAAACTTTCCACTTTGGCATAAATCCACCAATTCTTTATAGATCTTTAAAGCTCGTGGTACTAGGCCCAGGTTAACTTTCTTCTGTGAAACGTTCAAGTGATCAACAACCAATGCACCGTTGACTTAGGGATACCATGTTAACTGCACTAGCTTGCATGTTGACTCGCTTTGAGTCAAGTTCAGATTTTCCCTGAATTCCATTCAAAATTATTCTTTCCCGAGAACCTTCCAGCCCAAGCTTGCTTGCAACACTGGCTAAAATTCTAAAATTAAACGAAACTTACCTGTAAGTTGAAGTTTGATTGGGATTCTACTAGTCATCAGTCAGGAACGAAGGAGTAACATGAGATGCGCGCGCGTGCAGTTCCAGGCAGTTTTCAAAGTGACTGTGTGAACAGGAGTAACGGAACGAAGGAGAAGGGTAGGGAGGGAAAAAACATTAGGGCATGTTACTCCTTCGTTCCTGACTGATGACTAGTAGAATCCCAATCAAACTTCAACTTACAGGTAAGTTTCGTTTAATTTTAGAATTCTACTACGTCATCAGTCATCGTCACTACGGAGTAACATGAGACTTCAAAGTCCTGTTCACGCAGAGTAAAACAAGTAATTTTTGCAGGTAGAAATTACCAAACCTTCAGTTAATAGATATAATCTAAAGAGACAGACATTGTACATGTTGCATATATAGGTGTACCTACTTTTATGTTGGGCCACATATTGTGTTGAGTATTAATAGGATTATTATACTTAGGTTACAATATTCCCATATTTCTATTATGCCATAATATTATAAAATAGAAACTTATTATAATTTTAGTAATTCTATTCCCAGTGATTACCTTATTCAAAATGGTGATGGGTCACAACTGTGCAGTATATTGATAATTACCAACGTCTCAATTCTTGTATCTGATTTTGCTTATGGAATCATATTCTTTGAGCTTGTTTAAAGCAAAGGATTATTAGATGAAAAAAGAAACCTTGGTAGAGTGTAGTTTTATACAGAAACTAATACTATTTTAATTGGTTTATTATATAGATTATCTTAAACTTCCATATATGGCATCCACCCCACACCCATATCCTGGTGACATTGATTGTATTATATATGTTCATCTATTTGTGTACCATATGCAGATTTTTAGTTGTCATCTAGTAGTAGATTTCATAACTATGACTAACTGTTGCAGAAAATTTGTAGCAAAGTTATTTTCTGTAGAATTTCCCAAATTGACATTGGACCCTATTGGGTTTCAATTATGTAAGTTACTGTGTTGCCCAAAATTCCACACAACACACTACGTTATTATTCTCCAGTTTAATAAATTTAGGCATTGTACTCCATACCATAATGTATTTGATATGCATTACCTTTCCCTGAAAAGGCATTTTGATATGTATTTGTATATTCCACCATAGGTATATATACTGTATGTGAATTGTTTATTAGTTATTATTCGCTGATATGAAGCTAACTGCTAAATTCTTGATGATGCATTCTGCCACCGGATGGCATATACCCACTGCACTGTGTCTACAATTTCTCACTTCATTTAATCATTTCACTGATGATTTGGGGAAATGACATCTTTGGAGGTATCAGTAATCAATGAATCGTGATACAAGGAAATGGCCAGAATACAGTTTAAGTTGCCAACAACAAATGTTGACAAACTCTCTAACACTTCAGTGGTTAATTATTGCATCAAATGTCAAATTTTTATTTTTAATACTCCAAAACCATTGTATAGTGGGGTGCTTATACATATACTGCAAATCAGAAGATACCTCCCAGGAGGTGCACCCCAAGACAGGATTATTATCCTCTGGTCAATCGATTATACATATAATGTACGTATCCTATTGAATATACTGAACATATGTTGACAGTTGTCATATACCAAGAACATGATGCACATTACTAACACATAATATTAATTATGTTTTTCTGTTGAAATTTACAAAGCGTTCAAGAGCAGAGGGATTATCCCAAGGATACTCTGGTTTATCACACCTTGTTATGAAACCAGATAGGTAGAGTATTTATTACCTCTGAGCTGACCAACCTTCTTTAGGGTTTGCAAATATAGGTTAATGCAGTCATACCAGTAGTCCTGATGGTAAACTAAATTTCCACTGTTTGAGGTACAGTTACTGTATAGTACTGGTTATTTGCCATCTGTATGACTACACTGATAATAATTGATATAACCAAACAACAGTTTGTTTTATTTGTTGTTAAGGGTATCAGCCAAAGTGGCAGTCAATTCTCTAATGAGTAATGCTGGACCACAGGCTATAATATAAGTTTGAGCATTACAATCTCACTTATACCTGTTCATGCCCTTGAAAATCTATTGCTGTCTTAAAATTTTGACCTTAGTAAATGATGTTAACGTTAGCTAATGGGAAAATTTTCATTTTTTTTTTATTTATTTTTTTGTTTGTTTTCGCCCAATATTTGGTAATGGTGCACCTTTAATTATATACAGATCAAGTATAAATGCATAGATATACACATGTATAGTACAGATAGAAGTAATCTCCAATAATCATTATTTATTTTGGTAACACTGACCTTTACCTCATAGATTATTAGTCAAGTATTGTAATACAGAGATCACTGTCTATACCTCAGATTTTCCCCTTGACATATTCCTTTTGCCTGGTAGGCGTCTAATGTCACTCAACAATATAAATGTCTGTTGACTTGAGTGAGCGTAGTTGGAGTAGTCTTAACCCTTTTACTATCTGAGCAAGTATTGACGCTTTGCCCATATCGCCAAGCATTGTGACCAATTCATAACTTAGTATTTTGTTCAAACCACAGTTCCTAAGCCTATAACAGTATAAGAACACTGGCCAAACAATTCTGTAAATGTTAAGCATTCGCTGTTGAGTGTTGTATTCAGTCTATAAACAAGCATGTCAGTCAGCTTTTGCTCGGTGAGCATACGTTTTAGTATACTACCCCAGGGTAAGAAGTACACGTAACGTTTATTTACTTATTCCATGTCAAAACCTTTGGTTTGCTTCGGCCGGTTGGCTAACATGCATTTTCAGTTTTCATAATTTCTGAAAAGACATGTCGTCCCGACTAACAGCATTTTGGTACTCAAATTTGGCTCTAGCACAGCTTAGCTTGGGATTCAGTTAATCCGTTTGTTTGGCTGTGTCCGTACAGATATATTTCTCCGCTCTGGCAGTATGCCGAGTTCTTTCTTATTATTTAGTGAATGTTTATCCTCCTGAAATGTACACAGCCTTCTGGCGCCAAAAATAGAGCATGACTTTTATAGCCACAAAGACAAGTCCACAAAGGGTTCATTTAATATTCAATGTTTTGCTGGGTCAGCGCACATTAGGTTTTCTCTCACTGTACGTCGAGCTTTTGCACGGTGAGCTATTGAGATTTGAAAGTGTTTACCAATGGTTTGTAGTTTGTACTCCTTATAAATTTTGTTGAAATGACTTACCTTACCTTGGCGCCCAAATAAAGCATCGTCTTTACTGAAGGATTCGATTATTGAATATGTTTTGCTGGGTCAGCACACATTTGGTTTGTTCTGACAGTATGTCGTGCTTTGGCTCGGTGAGCTTTTGAGATTTGAGTCCGAGAGTGTTATACTCCTTACAAATTTTGTCATTGAAATGACCATAATGACTTACCGTACTTTGACGCCCAAATAGAGTATGGTCTTAGCCATGAAGGGTCGATTATTGCATATGTTTTGCTGGGTCAGCAGAGGTCAGCACACATTTGATTTGCTTTGACAGTATGTCGTACTTTTACTCGGTGAGCTTTTGAGATTTGAGATTTGAGATTTGAGAGTGTTATACTCTTTATAAATTTTGTTCAAATGACCAAAAGGACTTACCGTACTTTGGCCCCAAACAGAGCATGATCTTAGCCATGAAGAGTTCGATTATTGAATGTGTCTTGCTGGGTCAGCACACATTTGGTTTGCTCTGACAGTGTATCGAGCTTTTGCTCGGTTGGGTTCATTGAGAATGTCACTCTTTACCATGTTAATGTTTTAACATAAGGACTGAACAAAAGCGAATTGGATGGCCTGTTCAATTTCGTATTCGCTTCATCGTATCCCAGTTGTCGTCTCCTGATAATTCTCTCTTGAATTTTATGGCCAAACTTGGCGTGTAACGCTTCTTGGGCTCAGTTGCTTTGTTAAGCCTCAGTTTTCTGCCTCGTTAAGGCTGTTGTCTGCCTTGTTAAGGCTCAGTTGTCTGCCTTGGTAAGGCTCAGTTGTCTGCCTTGCCCGTTGGGCTCAGTTGCCTTGCTAAGGCTCAGTTGTCTGACTTGTCAAGGCTTAGTTGTTTGCGTGTTACGCTTCTTGTGCCCATTGGGCTCAGTTGCTTTGTTAAGGCTCAGTTATCTGCCTCGTTAAGGCTCAGTCGTCTACCTTGTTAAGGCTCGACAGCAGTTTACTATGATCGTCTGATTTTCTCTTAGATGTTGGATTTGTTGAATGTTGATCAGTCGAGTTGTCGCCATGTCGGTGGTGTACTCTTCCAATCACAGGTTATTTATTCAATACACCTAAATATAAAGGAAGAATTCTAGTCTACGCTAAATTAAAACATTCATTATACTTCCTGTTTCCATTTAAACGACTACGGTCGCCAAAAGGAGAGTTTACAAAATGATTTTACATTTTTACGACCAATTTTCACGCATAAAAGTTCTTCACGTCTGTACTGCCTAGAAAGGAACGCAAGCACTGCCTGGAGCTGCACGCGCGCGCATCTCATGTTACTCTGTAGTGACGATGACTGATGACGTAGTAGAACCAGACTACATGTGCTACCATTATCTAGCATTGCATGTGTGTTCAGGCATCCATTTGGGCCATGTACAGGAATGGGAATTATTTGCACTAGGACAGACAAGCTCTTCTGAACTTGAGATGTATCGCTGTGCTCAGATGTTGCCCTAATATTTTTCTCTGTTGCTTGGTCAGGACTTGGTCTGTTGGAGGGCAGTTCGGGCTTAGACTCCGAGTCTTTATTCTGCTTCCTGTGCAACAGCTTGTGGTGAAAGCCTGTGCAGCCACTTGTTTGACATTGCTTTCGAGCAGGGCAGTCCTTTGCCCAGTGTTGCTTTCCAAGGCAACAAAAGCAAAGATGATACTTTTTTATTTCTTTCACGCGATCCCCCACACTCAATGCCAAAAACCTCAGACAGTTATGAAGGCTATGCTGATTTCCATAGTGCGGTTTGGTTGGCATCAGGACCATGTTGCCTTTCGGATTTAAGTTTGCCATAATCCACCAACCATTTTTGATGGTTTAGTGCACTCATCATAAACTTCTGCTCGATCTTTTAACGAACTTGCAAATTCAGTTAAGGTAGGGTGCTGTAGCTTGTTCAGTTCAACATACTCTGTCCATTTCAGTAGCAATTCATTTGAAAGTTTGTGTGTAACGACCAAAGAGAGATTTGCTTCAGCACCCAGATCGCTTGTATAACCTAATTTGGTTAGTGTCCATACCGCTGTTGACACAAGGTCGGAGAAATTTCGAACACCCTCTGGTTCATTATCTTGCAGTTGGGCACAACTCCTCATCTTGCCAAGGGTTGCTTTAATCACCAGGGAAAGTTTACCAAATCTGGACTCCAACTCTTCCAGTGCTTTACCATATAACTCACGACCATAACCATATCCTACAATTGCAGCATCTACCAACAAACCGGTGAAGTGGTTTTGAAAAGACGCAAAAAAACTGACATGAAAAAAATGGTAAAACCAACATAACCAATCTTCTGCTTCAGGCCATCATAATCAGTACCAGCAATACACTTATGACATATACTGCACTGCTGAAAGATGGCACCCGTGAACATAAACAAGAGAAGAATTTTCCATGGAAGAAGAACAACTTTGGCATGCCTATACCTTAGTTTGATCCAACTTCCGCTCTGTCGTTCATCAGACCATTTGGATACTCACTAGTTTGTGACAGAGCACTAGTTTGTATTAAACAGAGAATTTAAGAACATATATATCTTATTAGATGTTTTGGTGTGTAGTATCACTGTATATTTTTATGAATTGTGGCCATATTTTGACAAGCCCGCAGGGTGAGTCAAAATACAAACAAGTAAAAATATACAGTGATACTACACACCAAAACATCTTATAAGAGAGATTTATTATACAACTGCTCTGATCAACAAATTTTTATGGAAAAAGAAAACTCTAAAAAGGCCAGAGAAGTAGTGTGACTTGCACCAGGACAAAATAATAAGCATACATGAAGTAGTCTAGATGTGATAAATTTGATTGGCTAACAACTGAAATAACGTGCAAATAACTATCCAAATATCACTGATTGGGTTTTTTCAAATACCGATTACTTACTCAATACTTCAATTTTCAAATATCAATACAGTATACCAATACTACCAAAAATTTGGGTATTATCAGTACACGGTACTACAGTACTGCATCCAATGCCAACTAACAAATACCAATAGCATCACAGATTCCACGCATACCGCAATCATGACATAACGAACGGGAGACATAAATATACGTGAACCTTACCAAAACCTTTCACTTGACATCAGTGATGGCAAGTGAAAGGTTTTGGTCAGGTTCACCACATCAGTCACTACCACCACAAACAGTCTTTCCCAAGACTACTCTAACCTAGACAAGCAACTTTCTCAAACATGTTATACTACTTCTGGGTTCAAACCATTTACTTTACACATAGACTGCCAAGAAATGAAGCATCATATAGTTCTCGGGTTGGTACTGGTGTGACCGCTCCTGGTCGAAAAATCAACCCTGCTGTTCTCTTTCCGAAGATTATTGTGAAATTTGTGAGACGTGAAACTAAGGAACTTTTCTACAGGAGCCGTAAAAAGCTTAATGGAATTACGACTGAGGATCTTACTGACCTTGGCAGAATATCCAAGAATAATATTTATATAGCAGAAAGCTTGACAGCTAAGAACAGGGTGTTATTTAAAGACTGTCTAAAATTTCATCATGACTATAATTTCAAATACATCTGGACTAACCAAGGTCGAATCCATCTGAGGAAGAATGAGTCTTCTCCATCTCGGACTATTACCAGTCAAGATGATCTGGATAATCTACGGTGCTAATAGATAAGTTCCTTTATTTATTTATTGATGTTTAAGTTTTATTATGGTTGATCAGAATCATCTGGGTGTTCATTTAAACGCTAATTCTGACTACCAATCGTCCGGTAATGATCGGCTCACCAATTTACCTAAACTTGAGCTAATCTCCTCTTTAACCAACATCCCTAATCTTACTGGTTCAGATGTTGATAGTAACTTACTTGATAATGTGAACTTTAATTATTACACACCTAGTGAATTTTGTAGTGATCAGAATATTGGGAATGCAATCAGCAAAAATCCCTTTTCACTGATCCACATTAATATAAGGAGTCTCTCTGCTAATTATGATAATATGCTGACATTCTTAGCTGATTTGCAGCATAATTTTAGTATCATAGGGTTATCAGAAACAAGATTATTAGCAAGTAAAAGTAGTATTACTAATACTTCCATTGCTGGATATGAGTTCCTCTCTCAGCCAACAATTCAAAATGCTGGTGGTGTGGGTTTGTATGTCAAAGATGATATACAATATCACATGTGAGATGATTTGTGTGTTACAACAAATGACTATGAATGTCTATGGATTGAAATCCATTGAAAGACTCGTAATATTGTTTGTGCTGTGATTTATAGACACCCTAATAGTAACTTAGAAAATTTCACTGATTACCTTTACTCAGCTATTCACAAAATTTCTAACGAATGTAAATTATGTACCTTATTGGGTGATTATAATTTAAACCTTTTAAATTTTGAATCACACAAACCTACAGGTGATTTTATTAATACTTTAGCTTCTTACTTTTTTCAACCTCGTATAATTAAACCTACAAGAATAACTAATCACTCCGCTACACTGATTGATAATATTTTTTTTAATTCTATTGAACATGATGTGATCAGTGGTAATTTCTTGTATGATCTTACAGATCACCTTCCTAATTTTTTGGTTATCAATGACTTTCCATGTCTCATTACTCAAAGCAATATTTACAAGAGAGATTATAGCAATTTAGACGGAGAGAGTTTTGTGACAGAAGTTCAGAGTACTAACTGGGATGGGCTCTTTGCTGGGGCTAATGATATAAACTCAATTTTTGGTTTTTTAATAATTAAAATTAATGTTATTGTGGACAAACATGCACCTCTTAAAAAACTTACTAAAAGGGAATCAAAATTTGAAACCAAGCCATGGATAACTAAGGGTATAAAAATCTCTATTGCTAAGAAAAATAAACTTTATAAAGACTCTCTGAGATATAAAAATGAATATTTTTCATTTAAATTTAAATATTATAGAACTACTTATACTAGGTACTAAATACTATACTAATTTTTTTCTGCAAGCCAACAATGATATTAAAAGAACCTGGAGAGGGATTAAGCAAATAATAAATCTCAGAGGAACACGAAATTGATGGCTTGATGTTAAATGATAAGCAAAACATTGCGATTGCTTTCAATGATTATTTTACATCAATTGGGCCTGATCTGGCTTCAAAAGTTCCCGAAAGTAATACTAGCTTTGATAAATTTATGAATAGTCGCCTTAAGAATAGTTTTGTTTTGTTTCCAGTTACTGCTGGAGAGATAGAGTGTGAAATCCAAAATCTAAATGCATCTAAATCCACTGGTCCTTTTAGCATTCCTTGTAAACTACTTATTAAGAGTTTCAAACATGTTTTGTCCGGCCCATTAGCATTCCTATTTAATTACTCTTTTTCAATTGGCATTGTGCCAAACCAATTTAAAATGGCTAGGGTAATCCCTATCTATAAAAAGGGTGAATGAAAAATATTATCAAATTATCGTCCCATATCTCTTTTATCAATATTTAATAAAATTATGGAAAAAGTAATGAACAACAGATTAATTGATTTTTTTCATAACAATAATGTATTTTTTAAGGGCCAGTTTTGATTTCGTGCCAATCACTCTACCGATCATGCATTACACTTGATAACAGACAAAATTCAAAATGCTATAGAAAACAAACTTTTTGCATGTGGTATTTTCTTAGATTTGACTAAGGCTTTTGACACTGTTGATCACAGTATCTTAATTAAAAAATTAGAATATTATGGAATTAGGGGAATTGTGAGTGACTGGTTCCAGTCATATTTGAGTAAAAGGACCCAGTTTGTTTCAATCGATAATGTTTCCTCTGCACCACAGTACTGTATATTACCTGTGGAGTTCCACAAGGGTCTGTTCTTGGGCCTTTGCTGTTTCTTTTATATATTAATGATTTTTACAATTGTGCATCCCTTTTGGAATTCCATCTTTTTGCTGACGACTCTAACTTGCTTTGCACTGATAAATCCTTACTTAATTTAGAAACTAAAGTTAACACCCAATTACATTTTGTTGATCAATGGCTGTGTGCCAATAAATTGTCCCTTAATGCTTCTAAATCAAATTTTGTAATATTCCACCCTCCACAAAAAAAATGTAATTATGAAATGAAATTTTCAATAAGAGGGCAAAACATAGCTGAATTAGAAAGTGTTAACTACTTGGGAATAATTGTTGATTGCAACTTAAACTGGAAGACACATATTCATGAGCTATCTAAGAAGCTAGCCAGGGGTATTGGTGTACTATCAAAATTGCAACATTTCGTTCATACACATGTTTTAATTCAATTATATTATTCTATTATTTTTCCATATTTAACATACGGTGTTACCGTTTGGGGACATACTTATGAGTCAAATTTAAAACCTTTAGTTATTTTACAAAAAAAGGCTATCCGTATTATTAATTTTTCCGGTTTTAGAGAACATACCTCTCCACTATTTAAACAATTAAACACATTAAAATTTGCAGATATTGTGCATTTCAATACTGCAGTATTTCTACATAACTACAGCCATGGAAAACTACCTGAAATTTTCAGTGACTACTTTTCCGAAGTACGAAGTAAACACCAGTATGGTACTCGGTTAGCTTCCAGGTCAACATTCTCTCTCTCTCGTGTTCGTACCAATTATGGAAAATTTAGAATCAAGTATATAGGCCCACAGATTTGGAATGACATTGATGAATCTTTAAAAACTCTTTCTTTATCCACATTTAAGAGAAAACTAAAGAAATCGCTGATAATGAATTATTAATATAATGCAATGCTTATGCATTGTTATTATATACATCGTGTATACAATATATAAAACTGACCAGTTATTTTTCTATTTTCTTTTTTATTTTCTTTCTTTTTTGGCTCATCTCATTTTGTATGAATTCAATTTTACTTTTATGTTAATTATTTTCTAATTACCATCAAGCTTGTCTTGACTTTCTTCCTTTTATAACATATTATATGTACTTAATAAAGGACACCTGTCTCGATTAGCCCATATATGGTTATTACAGGTGTCCCCAGTCCTTTTCGGGAGCAAAATGACACGTGTGCGATAATTCACACGCGTAAATAATTTTGCGTGTGCGAATCGCACGTGCGTTTAAGATTATCAATTATGGCACAGAAATATGAACCTAACTTTTATATTTCCTACACATCTGAAAAAGAAAGCTGCATTGCTTGATATTCATTGTAAGACGTTATCTTTCACTTCAACGCATTAGTTAAGTTGTAAAATGTAAAACATGCTCCGCTGTGAAAACTGTTACAGTCGCCTACGCTTAAAGACGATATACATTACATTATAAAGGCCTTCGTTGTGAGATCTTGCGTTACGCTGTGAGATCTTGCGTTATGCTGTGAGACCTTGCGTTACGTTGTGACTCCTTCCATTACGTTACGTTGTGACACCTCCCGTTACGTTGTGACACCTTATGTTACGTTGTGACACCTTCCGTTAGGTTGTGAGACCTTCCGTTACATTCTGAGACCTTACATTACATTGTGAGACCTTCCGTTACGTTGTGGGATGTGACATATTACTGAAACTTTCACACATTTTCACAATTGCAATGTGAATGAACAATTTAACAGGGCTTTTCACGCGTGCGATAAACAGCATGCGCAGTTGGGTTCACGCGTGTGCCAATGCGTGCACGTGCGATCGCACGCGTCAAACGAAAAGGACTGTGTCCCTCACTCTCACTTGAATTTCTTTTCATGTAATATAAAAAAAATACTGTTAACTTGTTGTAAAAGGGTGTAAATAAATTCTTTTTGTCTTGTCTTTTGTCTTTTGTCTTGTCTTACAGACTATATTATCAGAAATAGAAGCCAATTTACACTCTGAAAAAAGAACACTCTGAAAAAAGGCAAACTTTCTTGTGAAAACCTGCAACATTTTTTTTTGTTTAATGTAAATTTAAGGCTCAATACGCATTAAGTTTCTATTGCAGTGAAATATCAATATACAAGCATAACTTACATGTACTTTATGTTAAAATTAAAAATGGCTGACGGTGAAAATAACTTTAGACACACAGCTAAACGTACCTTCATCAAACTTTTGATCTGTTGTTTCGTTGGCATTTGTTTTTCATCTAATCCATGCTCAGCAAAATATGTCTTGCACCATTCGTAGCCTTGCAATGGGGTCAATCCTTCTTCAACTCGAAGCCTTCGCAGTTCGTCCAACATCTGTTTGTTGGGTCGGTGCTTATCAGCTGCAGCCACATCTCCCGATCCGTGCGAACCAGAATAATAGACAAACGCAACATTTGGCTTGTCAGCGAAGATAGATATTTTACACAAAGCACTACAGAATCGGCGTTTCCCAGTACAGTTTTCCCTTGGAGTACAACCGTACCGGCGACCTGGACAATACAGGCACTCACTCACGAGAAGATATCTTCCTCCCGGAAATCTTGGGTGAGGTTTGAGAGCAAAACCGTCGCGAAGACGTGTTCCAACAACTCCAGTTACAGAAGGTCGAGCAGGCTTTCCATTCGTGGTGTCTATTATTGTGCCGTTCCCAAAATTCAAGCGTTCAAAGTTCCAGCTTTGCTCCTTTACAAAATATGCTGGCAAGGAGGACACTTCCACTTCGATGGGTTCGCTCCATTGTGGCAGAGGACAATTTCGACACATGGTTTAAAAACTCTCCTGTTAATAATCTATGTATAGCCTTGGTAAACTTTGAAATGGATAAATGGCAAAAATGTTTTAGAAAATACGATTTACCAATACAAAAGACCAAAGATAGAAACCAAGACTTCTGCTCAAGCTAAAAGCGCTCAGCTTACTCAAGTAATCTTGCCACGATGTTCCTCAAATAAGACATCGAATGGCGTTGGGAGAATTGAAAATCCATACTTCAGAACGGTCATATTTTTTATCGTTTATCACAAATTCGCAAGGGCTTTTTGTGCAATATTCAGATTCTAACCGAATAGAAGACACCGGAATAAAGGAAAACCAACTACCAACTTGTATTCTTTCGCCGGGGACATGCTCTGGGATATTCATCCTCGGTGCTATTCTCCGCAAAGTCGGCCATTTTGTCACCGATCATTAAATTTATTCCGGGGGAACACGACTTCCGGTCGGCTATCATGTAAGTTATATTTTATGTTTTCTACAGGAAGACAAGTAGGCAGCCCGAATATAATATAAAGATATGATTCAAGACGGAAAAGATGCCTGCTGATCAGTACACACCCAGGTATTTAATCTATATGGAGCCTGACCCTTCGGATCTCATCAGCCAGACTCTCCCTTATATGACGACCGACAGGCGACACCAAAACAGCTCAACGCCAGGACTCCCCACCTATAAATATGGCGGATTAATTTTGTAGCAGACAGTACCTTGATAAATGCTCATAAAAAGTTTATTGATAGTTTTACAAGCTACACAATAATGCTAAAATAAAAAGGTTTTGTGCGGTACGCCAAAAAATTCTATTCAGTCTGGGGTTTTGAGCGCTTTTCGTCGAAAATACGTGACAGTCTCCTCACGATAGTTCCATTCATTTTTGGCAATTGCCATACATCAGTTTCGGGGTCCTTGGTCAGCCTAGCAAAGCACGCATTACAATACCAGGGCCACTTTGATGACAAATATCAGTCGAAGATTTATAGAATTTCTTTCGCTATTGTGGTTTGAACTTATTTCTCTGTTAACTTGTGTTTGGCAATAATTCCCCTGTTCGCTTTTTTCAGTACAAAATGAAAAATCCACTTTGTTTTTTGGGGGTATTTTCAAGGATTTTAATTTATAATGAATCCTTCAAATGAAAGGATCAGATGCTCGTGATATTTAGCTCATTTTACCATGATTTATCCATAAAAGGTTGAGTGTTATCATCCATAAGATAAAGCCGATAAACGATCGAAAGGAAATGCCTGTAACCACTCCTGGTGATCAACGCCTACAACACTCCATGGTGCATGTCGCCAGCTGCATGGAATGCCAGGCCTGGGTTCTAGTCAAGTGACATTTGTCGCTTGACGCTTGCGAGGAAACACAGATCACAATTGTTCGACACGCAATTGACACCGTGTCGTTGAATATATTCTTTACTCAGGCGATATAAGATTGGAGTACTTTTATCAAGGTGAATGTTAATTCTTTTCTATAACAGTATCATTATCGTTAGGTAGTTTTATAATCTTTTTCTTTTGTTTCAGATGAAAGTAGCTTTCGTCGTGATCGTAGTGTTCTTGGCTTTGGTTGTGTACGTGTCTGCGCAAGAGGTATTTCAAACGTTTTCTGAATTTTCAACCATCTACAAACGCTGTGAATTAGTTTAGAATACTGTAAGTTTGTTCCTAAATACAAAGCGAAGTCTTTGGTCAAAAGCGCATCTTCCTTAAAGTTCTGGTGATCATTTTGGCGACTTCGCGCAGACAGATTTACACCTACCTTTGCGCCATGATCGTGATAAATATCTAGCGATTGCTGACCCTAGCAATAAGCGAAAACCGAACTTATAAGAAGTTGTGTTTGTTTACAGTAGAACAGTGTCCATAAATCTTGATTTTTTCTTTTTATATACAGTGCACATTAATCTATGAATATAACTATATTCTTTGTTGTCGTTGACGTGCGAGCTGACGTGTGTTACATGAGTTTGCTGTGTTAAATCCATTTTGTTTGTTACGAATGCTATATAGTATAATATATAGTATAATATATAGTATAATATATATATATATATATATATATATATATATATATAGTGTAATATATACTAAGTTGTAGTACATGCTATAGTACATACTTCTAGATAAAATGACAGACGATAGACACCCAAAGGCAAGCTTGGAATCAGTATCAAATAGGATATACATGTAGATGTGACCCCGAACGGGAAACTCGTGCGTATTTATATTATAAAGCTGCCTGAGGTAAAGTATGAAGTCAAACTGACAAGCAGCAGGTAGCAACTGGCAAGTTTACCTAAAATCTAAATGTGTTCAACGAGATAAGAATATCATATGTTACCTGCAAGTGCTGCAGTTTTGTTTTTCCAATTACCTCACCTTGTTGTCGTCAGACAACTCCTCATGGGGACATGTTAACTTCTGTCACGCTTTGTTCCCGAAAAATACTCTGAATCGACAGTCTCGTAGTTTTGTTTCATTTTCTTTTTTGCTGCAATTAGCTACTAAAACTGGCACATTCAACTGTAGAAAATGATTTCATTTCAATAATATTGAATTATTTGTCTTTGTTTTGAATTCCAGTTAATTGAGTGTCAAAATGACAAAATTTGGAATTTGGCAACTATTGCCGCTGTATACCCCCCTATGGGGTTTCACGTCCGCTCCTTGGCTATTTTCGATATATGACTCAGTTTTTATATATTTATGATTGACGTAATAACAAATTATTCTACGATATTATCCGTTGTTTTGGATTTGTGATCATTCTCCATTAATTCTCGTACTATTACATAGTAAAAACAACATTCTTGCATCAATTGTTCCTGAATCCTGTAGCTTCTTTTTCTTGGCCTTCAGTTTTTATCGCCAACAAGTAACATCTGCTGAACTGACGTAAATCTCGTAATACGAATCTAGCAGCACAAACTCCAGGTCCTCCTCTAAAACAAGTTAATTGTTAGACTTCAGACTCATCAGTAGCGAAGAGGTCCATTCAGTACAAATGCAAAATAATAGCTGAACAACAGAGATTTATCTGCTCATATTTTAGTATCTTCACGAACAATTATTAAAGGTCAAAGAATTTGCGGTTGGATGTCACAGGCGTGAAAAATTAGGACTCGCCTAGACGCCTACCTCAAAATCTGCCTGTCTGGAAATCTGTTCGAAATCTATTAACTCATTAATATTGCTCGGCCTGCCGAAACATCTCTCTCGAGTGAGACTTCGATCGTGTGGTGTTGGACAAAAATGTTTTTTGTAACATAATGCGAACGGCAGTGACAATCAGGAAAGCAGATGGCATTTTAAATTCAACCAAGCTCAAGAAAAATGCATAAAAATAATAAACATCTTCCCTTCACTTTTGTTTTGAATAGTGTTATGTTTGACAACCCTGCCTGTCAATCTTTTTTTGTCGATGCGTAAAATATCCTATAGGGTCAATGTGAAAAGGTGAATCACTGTCCCTATTGCGCATGTACGCCATTTGTTTGTTGACTCATGTAAAATAATGCTTGGAATGCAGTTGATATATCTCGTATAATATGGTTCTGAGGAAAAACACAGTGTTTTGAGCTTACTTTATATTTAAATTAAAACACATAACATTACTCTGGCTAAAAACGAACAATTTTGTTGATTATAGAGACCTTAAGATACCCCGGGTTCGGTTTAAATAAAATCTACAAGTATAGCGACTGACTCACCACACTCGTGCCATTTCGAATATAAATGTTTTCTTTAAGGTGAGGTAATACGGGCAACATTTGCTTCAAATATAAAATACTGTGTTCGTATATACTTTATACTTTATATACTTTATGCTTTATATACTTTATACTTTATATACTTTATACTTTATACTTTATTAAGTGTTCCCAACAGGGCTTTTAAACACTAATTTACAAATGTAAAATCTAAAACCTAGTTTCTAATAACATGGCATAATATATTTACAAAAGTTAAAATACTGTTTTAAGAAAGTGGTGTTTAAGTTTAGATTTAAAAATACTTAATGACTTTGCACTCTTAATGTCATCTGCTAAATTATTCCATAATTTAACAGCTCTATACTGAAAAGATCTTTGACCTGAAGCTGATTTACAAAGTGGTATTTGCAAGAGCCCGCTGCTACGGGTTTTACGAGAATGTATTTCGGACCGTTTAGAAAACGTATCGCATAAGTACGAAGGAGCAAGGCCATTCATACATTTATAAGTCATAATTAACTCTCTAAACAAGAGATGTTCTTTGATTGGTAGCCAATTCCACTGACGCAGAACAAGCGTAATATGATCATATTTCCTTGTCTTAGTAACTATACCAGCAAAATTCTGAACAGATTGAAGTTTTTTAACATTTGTAGCTGATGTGTTTGACCATGCTGAGGAGCAATAGAACAGTTTATACTAAAGACTAAAGTTTTGATGATTAAACAGAGTGTATTGTGATCAAAACTATCCCTTACCCGATTGATTTGACAAAGTTTCGACATACACGAGCAGACAAGTTTGCCTATATATATGATAATCATAAGTCAAATGAGAATCCCTAGGAATGAAAGTGACATCTCGACGGGTAGCCTTTGTAACAGTTGACGCGTGCCCAGGAAGAGGAATTTGGTTTTTCCCGGATTGATTAAAAGTTGAACACCATTCAGCCACAATGCCACATGGCGTAGGTCGTCGTCTAGATGCTTTTTGGTCATGTCTGCATCTTTTATCGAAAAAGACATAAAGACTTTTGAGTCATCAACGTAAGACTCCATGCGACAGGATTGAGGTGCCAGCGAAAGATCGTTCATATATATGCAAAACATCAATGGAGACAAAATCGCACCCTGTGGCACACCGTGAGTAATGGGAATGGATGATGACACTGTAGATCCGATTCGAACACATTGAGTTCTTCCGGTCAGGTAACTTCTAAACCATTTTACGGTTGAAGGGGAGGCACCCATGCCACGTAACTTTTGCAGTAATATAAGGTGGCTTATGCTATCAAATGCTTTGGATAAATCTAATAGAATAAGCGCAGACAGCATTTTCTTATCCATTGCTTCTAAGAATACAGTGTATATCGCTGACGAGGATGTTCAGTGTTTCTGTGGAGTGATATTTTCTGTTGCCACTTTGATGAGATGACAAGCGACCGTTTCTCTTTAAATAGGCACTAAACTGGTTTAGCACAACTTTTTCACAAACTTTGGAAGCCACAACCAAGAGCGAAAGTGGACGGTTGTCCGATGCCACTTCATGGTCTCCCTCTTTAAGCAGCGGTATCAACTCACTCTCTTTCCATGCATTGGGAAATATGGAGTTGACAAGAGAGGAATTTATGATATCTGTAAGTGGGCCTAAAATTACTGATAAACAGTCTTTGATAACACGCATACCTATCTTGTCACATCCCGGCGATTTGTTGGTAGGCATATAGATGAAATGATACGCTGAACCTCTGTACAGGTAACTGGTCTAAGATCAAATAGTTCACCGATATGATCTGTGATTATTGATATGGATGAGATGCTTGAGGGAACTATATATTTAAGTTATGAGATTCAGCTAAAAGACAGTTGTTGCTTCAGCGGTTTTCCTACCAACGGGAGAAAAAACTGGTTGAAGTCCTCAGCTACTATTCTGAGATCTTTGCTGCAGGTGTGGATTTCTTTGATCTTAGAAGGGATACTGTTGTTAATTATTTTCCAAAGAGATCCAGAGTTGTCTTTATGTTTTTGGACTTCATGGGCAACATGATCTTTTTCAGCCTTTCTGAGTATCGCTTGAAAAGCGTTTCGGGAATCCTTAAAAACGCACCTGTTGTTTCTAGTGTAGAGAAAACGGCGATGTAGACGGTCTCGTGATTTCATGAGCTCCTTAATTTCGGATGTAACATAAGGGCAAGGCCGACTTCGAATGTTCAGTGTCCTTATTGGGGCATGGGTTTCAAGAGTAGACTGTAGAACGTCGTTAAAAGTCGTCAGTTTAACATCGACGTCCTCTTCTAAGAAGATATGGATAAAAGACGATCCGAGTTAGCAGCAAGGTTGGTAGTAAACAACGTTGGCTCATAGTGCTTGAAGCTCCGCATAGTATGATGTAGCATGGTGGAGGTTTAGGGATTTTCAATTTCAGAACAGCATAAACAGGGAGGTGATCACTAATGGTGGTGTTAATAACACCACTGTCGCCCACAAGTTCAGGAGAGGATACCAGGATAGCGTCAATCAAAGTCTGACATGTATCCGTAATCCTTGTTGGTGTATTAATGATTTGTACCAAATTCAATTCCTTAGATAGGCCAGTGAGTGCTTTTTGTTCAGGGCATGTTTTTAACATGTTGCAGTTTAAATCTCCCAGAATGACGATGGGCTTACCCAAAAATAGCGCTTGAACAACGCCAGGCTTCAAGGAATCTTCAAAACACGATAATGCATGGGCAATTAGGAGGGCGATATGAAACACGTATATATCACAACGGACTTTTGTTTCTTGCATTGAAGTTTCAACCATAGCTGGTGGAAATTGGATTCCGATATCTGCGATATGCCCTTCAAAACCGAGACTTTAATGTTTTTCCTGATATAAGCACAAACACCGCCTCCCTTTCAGTTGTGTAAGCGATCAAGTCTGTATATACTTTATAGTCGGCGATGTTAATCTCGGCATTTGTAATGCTACTGTTGAGCCAAGTTTCGGAAATTGTTAAGATATTAATTTTAGTAGAAGTTGCAAGTTCTCTTATGCACCAGTCAATTGAAACTACGGCCCCCCGACCCCCGGGGAATAGCGGGGCATTTAACATTTCCCAAGTGTTAATCCCCGGCTATTTCCCCCGCCACCGGTGGAACCCCCGGTGTTAAAAGCCCCGGTACCAAGGGGATCATTGAACCAAACTTTAATAAAATATATCAAGATACAATATAAACAAATAAAGTAATACGTAAATTTAACACGTAACGGGTATAGAAGTAATGCGAGCAACAAAGTCACAGCAACTTACAACAAAATTTGATTTCAACACATGTTAATTCGCAATATTGATAAATGTTGTCTCAGGTCTTGCAAATTGAAATCAGATTTTGTTGCAAGTTGCTTGCAATTTTGCTCCTCGTATTTCTTTACCTTAATAAACATGTGAAAGTTCAGTAAAAAGTTCAATAAAAGACAGTATAAACCGGAGTTTTAAGCAGATATACAATAAATGAATGTATATATACGAAGAAACAACACACATAGTTTGAGTATGAAAATACGGACAAACTCACCAAATTAAAGTGCTCCAGCAAAATATGGCACTATACCGGTATATCGTAAATCAGTAAATCGATACCGAATTACTCAAATTATAATAAAATATGTCAAGTTGTTGTAAATCAGAGACCAATAAATGTCACAAAAAATAAAATGGTAGTTTTGTCGCAAAACTGGTTCTTGCACACCAATTGCGCTTTTAATATGTGTAGTTTCTCCCCTCTCTGCATATCCTGTTCCGATTATACAACTTGCGCATGGGTGGCCAGTAGGTTCCTGTGGCCAGTAGGCTCCTGTAGCTGAAACATGAAAATAAATATGGAAGTAGTACTTACCCAATGGCAGCCACATGTTCAAAACACAATTGTCTCGTATAATAACCGATGTTGTTCTAGAAAATCATGTCAAATTTTTACTCAACTAATGTGTTTTTCTCTCGCTAAAATTATTGTTTTACTTAAAATACAAGGCAACGTTAATGTTTATAACAATACAGGTAAAAGGTAATGTTAATGCTTTTCCTGTTTCTACAAAATACACTGAGGACAAACCAGGACCCTTTTGGTGCATCTTTCAGACCAACGCATGCCAAATGATACCACTGAATCTTGCAGTCGATAGTGTCGCAGGCCAACATTAAACCAAATTCAGGTTGGTTGCACAGGCAAAATTGTTCAGGTTCAACTATATGTTTTTTATGGAAAGAACAAAGATTATTAGCCATTTTTCAAATCACAATGAAAGTTTACAATGTATCTCAAAGCGAAAATGTATAGACTGCCACGAGTTTGAGAACATATCACACATTAAATTGCAATTGAAAAATGTGTCCGCCAGCTACAGCTATATGTATGTTACATTCCTCAAATTCTTGGCAGTTCATCACGCTTTCGCGTTGCTATTAAATTGAAACGCTACTTTTAGCAGCGTAAATAGCAGCGTAAATTACAGCGCGATTAAATGTTAACTTTGTTCACCTTTACAGTCTGGACAAAACCACGAAAATGCTGGGCTGAAGAGAAGCCCAACACAAGCAAAGTGAAACCATTTAATTTCACAAGATTTTCCTTCACACAGAAGCATGTCACCATACTCTTTGTCACGACACCAGCACCAGACATCTGGTTCTGAAAAAGGAATATAAACAAGTGAATGTAGAATTAGAACTTAATATTAAAGTTCCCTGAATTTCTTAATTAAATCACTCTAAAACAATAATACGATCCATTGTAGGTACGCGAGTTTCTCTCAGAGAAAAGGCCCACAGCCTACACTGGACCAGCATCTCCGAGTGATTACTTTTGAACAGTATTTACCTGTGACTTTCTTGACTGATTTTTTGCCTTTCTTGTTTCCTTCATGTTCTTTGCCTTTGTTATCTCCTTCTGCTTTCTTGTTTCCGTCCCCTTTCTTTGCTTTTCTCGTTAAAGCTGCCTTCTTAGCACCCTCTTTTCTCCGTTTGGCTGTAGCTCGCAAATGGTCCACATGCATGTTAAGTTCCTCGAAAGTAAGGAGTGTCTTTTGAGCAACTTCCTGCAACCAACTCTCTGACAACTCTTTGTTTTCCTTCAGTGACTTATAGAATTCCTCTTTTATAATTGCACTGGGAGGCTTGTACATGCACA
This sequence comes from Corallium rubrum, assembly GCA_964035015.1. Classification (NCBI taxonomy): domain Eukaryota; kingdom Metazoa; phylum Cnidaria; class Anthozoa; order Scleralcyonacea; family Coralliidae; genus Corallium; species Corallium rubrum. Next base: position 40,583,402 of record OZ035997.1, read on the forward strand.
TAGAATCTCCATTTTCTTTGACAAAGGCTGTATGCTCTTTGGGCTTCAAATAATGTCCAGCGCACAAGGTTGTGCACTCTGTACATTTACCACCCCAAGGCCTGTTCGGGTCAGGAATCGGTATTGGAACGTAAGTCAACTGTGGCCCATTTTCATACCATTCTAAATCCCCGCGTTAAATCCCCGCTACATTTCCCCTCTAAATTATTAACCTTGTTAAATGCCCCGTACCCCCGGGGAAATGTGTTGTTAAATAGGCGTATTCCACGGCTATTTCCCCGTTAAAGCCCCGCTACGCCCCGGGGGTCGGGGGGCCGTAGTTTCAATTGACTGGTGCATTAGTTCGATGAGATGTTCTGTATTTCTCAAAGAACGTATGTTTAAATGAAGAATTTTTAGTTCATTCATTTTTTTGAAACTGATGTTGTAAACTCCGCTGTTGGGGCTGTCGAGGAATCATAATCAGATTATTCCGGTTTGCTCCCGTAGTGCAATGCACCGAAGCAGGACCTGAACAATTATTGATTGCTTCACATGAAATATTTTGCTTGGAATTTACCGTCTTAATATTATTATTTCGAAGGCCACCTCTCTTCCCTCTAGATTGGAAGATTCCGCTGTTCTTCAAACCAGTAAACTAAACAGAGTCATTAAGGTCGGTCTTTGAAATTCGTCGTAGTTTGAAGAGTTGTCCTTTCGTGTATGTTATTGTCTGCGACGGCTTATGCATATTCTGCTTCAGTTGAGTCAGTGGAATGTTAGTACTTGTCTTTAAATCAGAAGGTCCAGGGTTTGAAGCGGTATCTGAGTCGGCACGTAGCCAGGATTTTGAAAGGGGGGAGCCGAAATCAAAAGTGAATTTTTAGGGGGTCCAGGGGCATGTTCCCCCGGGAAATTTCAAAATCGAGAGTCGCTGAAATGCCATTTCCTGGCTTTTGGAGGAAGATTTTACAGACTCTAAAGGTTAAAAAACGTCACATGAAATACTCAAAACACGCAAACGTCACATACATACTCAAAATGCTTACACTCAGTAGATTGAATACACTGTTTACAGTTTATTTCCTGACACAATTGATATTGCATCAGTTTTGTAGTTACATGTCTGTCGTTTTATATCAAAAGGGGGGGAGCCGCGGCTCCCCCGGCTCCCCCCTGGCTACGTCCCTGATCTGAGTAGATAGTTATATCCCGAGGAGGATCGTGTCCCGGGCACATAAAGAGTGGTATGGCCATGTTTGTTCCATTTGGCATTGGCAACAGATATACCGAATATCGTGATTACCGTCATCAAACTGTTGCGGCACGGGCGTTTACACGATACTGGTTTGTGTTCCGTTTTCTTTTCATGCCGTCAAGGAACCCGTGTTCATTTTGTGCCGTTTTCATGTCATTTTTGTGCCGGTATCGTGTAAACGCAAGGCCTAAACGGCATGATTTTGTTCCATTTTCAAATTGTACCGGCATCGTGTAAACGGGGTCTTATTTGACACCTGACAAAATATGGCAGTTAAAAGTAGATCTAACATGAAGTAGCCATCATTAAATTCATCCTCAGGGCCGTACGGGTTTTGCTTGGCCGCAGAAAATTTTAAATCTCATATTTTATGCCTTAAAATTGCCTTAAACATTTTTCTGCGGTCGCGCAAAATCCGTTAGGCCCTGAGAATGAATTTAATGATGGCTACTTCATATTAGATCCACTTTTACCTGCCATATAATCAGGGCCGCCGAGAGGGGGGGGGGGGGGGGGCAGGGGGGGCACTTTGCCCCGGGCCCCCAAGTGAGAGGGGCCCCCTAAAATCCCATAGTAGGAGGGGCCCCGGCCCCTAAAATAAATTTAACCCTTTCTCTCGCATCGTTGTGGGAAAACTTTATCTTTTTCTTTTACCTCTGTCTAACGTCACACGATTTTACTCGTCAAGCGAAGAGTATTGAAATATACAGAATGTTAATTATTTTTCTTTCTCGAATAAACTGTGATTCTTTTGGTCAAAAGCCTTCTCAGAATATTACGAGGTTTAATTATTAATATTTAACTAAAATCGCTTAAATACAAACTCACGTTATTTTTACTCAAAAAAAAAGATCGACTCGGTACGGATATAAGGATATTGATCGGGACGGAGGAATTGGAGGATTTGATCATTTGAGAGGAGACTGGGGCGAGTCTGTCATTTATCAAGATGGCGGCTAGGAGTAGGACTTGCTGTAAGTATGCTTTTCAATCCATATCAATCTTCATTCTCTTTTTAAAAAATGCGACTAATTGGTATCACAAAACTTTGTCAGTATATCTAGCGTCAGGTTTTACAGTATATATAATATATATATTTATCGAATTCATTAATAATTCATGAAGAAAATTCAAAAGAAATGAATATTTAATGAATATCTGTAAATCGGTAAGAGATTCGTCCTGATTTACATAAACTTTCCGTTCGATTTTCTCGGTTAAAACAGCTTATATCTTTAAGATTGTTGATAAAACTGAACAGTTAGATGTGTGAATTCGATAAGTCAGATAAAACATTCGCAGTCGATCTTTATCTGATATCACAAACTCCTGCCTTCGGCTCGAGTTTGTATATCAGATAAAGATCAACTGCGAATGTTTTATCTATCACATATACAGTATATATATTTTTAAAATCCAACAACTAAAAAAGTTTATATTCAGTGCTAAAATAAAATATGTTTCTATTGTCACGACTCACGATAAACTGAAAAATCGTATCTGTTTCTGGATCAGTACTGACAGTACATCACACATAAGAAGTAAGAACAACACTTTTCTGTTTAAATAGAGAGTGATTCAGAATTCCGGATGATAAATAAGAGCAGCGTTGTGCGACAATGAAGAGAAAGTATCCAAGCGGTTATTCCAAAAAGAAGCAAAAAGAAATTCGATTCCAGAATGAAGCAAAAGGAAGACGAACATTGGAAGAATTTAATTGGGGAAAACCGAAAACGTCTGCTGAAAACTTAGTACCAGAAATACAGGATGTTCTAAATGACACAGGAAAGCCTTGTGAAGTAAATAAATTGCCTATGCAGGAGGAGAACGTGAATCATCCAAGGCCAAGCGAGGGTGAACTTAGCCCAACTAGTAGTACTGAGAATAGTCCAACCAACGTTGAGAGATTAGAAGAATCGACAATGACTGCAGCTGGTCTGCAATATCACGAACAATCTTCCATTGAGCCATCAAGATCCTCATCATATAAATCATCAGATGTAGAAAAATCAGTAACTGTGACTGTTGATGAGAGTCATGACACTATTGAATCTGCCTCAGCTACAGTCAGTAATGATGTCGCGACGTGGAAAAAGCTCTCTAGTAAAGAGAGGGACGCCCTAGCTGTTATGGCACCTCAACCAATCCCTAAGGACTTACCAAAGGACACCAAGAACAGATCTTTTCCGATGAGTATATTTTCTAAGAGAATGCCCAATGGCGAAACAGTTGAGAGGGACTGGTTGGTATGGAGCGAAACAGGGAAATGTCTTTACTGCTTCTGTTGTTGCCTTTTCAGCACTAAACCACCCTCTTCGGCATTTTCTGAATTCAGTCATCCTCAATTAGGTTGTAAAGACAACTGGCGAAAACTGTACGAGAAAACACAGACACATGAAAGAAGTCAAATGCATATCTCCAACTACATGATATGGAGAGATTTTCTCGTGTCCGTGGAGAATAAGCGTGGAATTGACGCTCTTCAACAACAAGCGTTGAGTGCAGAGAAGGAGAGATGGCGGCAAATTCTGAGATGTCTGCTTGAGGTGACGCTGTTTTTGGCTGAGAGAAATCTTCCATTCAGAGGCTCCAGTTCTACTGTGGGGGATTTGGACAACGGTTTGTTTCTTGGAACTCTAGAGCTCGTCAGTTCTTACAATCCAACCATCAAAGAGCATTTGGGCACAGTTAAGAAGTATCAAGAAAGGGGAGAGCGCATGCAAGCCCATTATTTGTCATGGCAAAGTCAAAATGAGTTCCTAAGTCTCTGTGCAAAGAAGATTATGAATAAGATTATATCTGAAATAGAACAGTCCTACTATTATGGTCTGATAGTGGACGGAACACCAGATGTTTCACATACAGAGCAACTCACCTTTGTTTTACGATATGCTGTTTTCAAGAACGGCAATTGGGAAGTGGTGGAGAGATTTCTAACGATCAAAGATTTTGAGAAGAAGAAAGGAGAAGACATCTGTCAGGTTATATTCAGCATCCTTAAAGAACACAAGATCAACATCGACAGGTGTAGAGGGCAGGGTTATGATAATGCCTCTAATATGTCAGGATGCTACAAGGGAGTGCAAGCTTTGTTTTTGGAAAAAAATCCCCAAGCCTTTTATGCTCCATGCAGTGCCCACAGTTTGAACTTGTGTGGTGTGCATCAGTGCATGCAGTTGAGGTGGCACCAGAAATCAAGCTCTTTTTTGTCAATGTCCAAAAGCTGTATAATCTATTTTCTGCAAGTCCAGCTCGTTGGAAGATTCTGAAAGATACTACGGGAGTTTCATTGCACAGCCTGTCAAAAACCAGATGGAGTGCAAGAATTGACGCAGTTAGACCACTGGTGAAGAATCACAAGAAGATGCTGGAGGCCCTTTCAAAATTGCAAACTGAGCTTGATTTAACAGCTGAAGCTTATAGTGATTCTGAATGTCTGCTGATGTGGATGAATTCATTTGAATACATTCTCATGGCGACCTTTTGGTTCAAGACACTTCAGTGCATTGACGATGTCAACAAGATACTGCAGTTTGCAGATATTTCTATCGCTGAAGAGGCCAAGTATCTTGGATCCTTACACCAAGATGTCCAGACCCTTCGAGATTCGTGGGAAAATCTGCTCGAAGAGGCAAAGCTTGTTTCATCTGCACTGGACCAGACGACAACATTGCAAGAGAAACGTTCCAGAAAGACAACGAGGAGAAATCCAAATGAAGCAGAAGAGCATGTTCATTCCACTCAAGAAGAAGCGTTTAAAGTTAACGTTTTCTACAAAGCATTAGATACTCTTTTGCTACAGCTTTCGGAAAGATTCAAAGCTGTTGAGGAACTTGCAGATATGTTTGAGTTCATTGTCAACCCTCCTGTGAATCCATCCAATGAAATTGTCAAGGAGCAAGCCAAACGACTTGCTGAGAGCTATCCCAATGATGTCATCGAAGAAGACCTGGAGGAGGAGCTTCGTCATTATGCCAAATTTTTTCAAGATCTTGGTTTTAAAGCAGTAGCTAAGAAAAACAAAGCTATAGCTTTGTTGAATTACATATTTGAGAAGAAGATCGAGTCCTTATATCCACAGATTTGCATTTGCCTTCGGATTTTTTTGTCTATCCCTGTATCAGTAGCATCAGGAGAACGTTCGTTCAGCAAACTTGCTTTGATAAAATCCAGACTGCGATCAACAATGACACAAGAAAGGATCGCAAATCTTATGGTACTGTCCATAGAGCATCGTTTGGCAAGATGTCTTAACTTTGAAGATTTAATTGACAGTTTTGCGGCTGAAAAAGCCAGAAAAAAGATTTTCTAGATTCTGGACAATAAAGATCTTAAAATATTGATGTAGTTCATAAAGTTTTCGCAAGCTCCGACTCTGAGGAAGTCCTGAGTTAAACAGGACGAAAGCTTAGCTATAATAAAGCAATTATAAATTATACATAGTTGTATCCGCAAACTTTAATACTTTATGAACTATATCAATAAAGATTTTACTGCCATGACGTCATCACTATGACGTCATCAGGGGCCCCAATCAATTTTTGCCCCGGGCCCCACAAAACCTCTCGGCGGCCCTGCATATAATATCACTTGTCTGGGCTACCAAGCAAAAATTGTTAAACCATCTGTAATTCCACTTCCAGTTGATATTTCATTTTGTAGTTAACAATGGTTTCATGTCAATAACCAAATGAATTATTCCAAAAGGGGAACAAATGAATTTTTTTCCAGTTTTTTTCCGGCTTAACTCGAGCTCTGCATGATCTTTAATTCCTAAATGGTTATTTAGTCATGCAAACTTTGTAGGATTCTTGCTTCATACTATTCATTACTTTTGACCTAATCCTTTTTACTGGTAGTTCGATATAACTATATACTCGAAGAAATTTCCTTCCCAAAATAATCGGGGTAAAACACATTCTGGTACTCTTCAAGAGGCAAGTCTGAAAAGCACGACTTGAAAACCAATACTGAGACAATAATTACCTCCTAATTTTTCGGGCAAAAATTCCTTCCTCCAGAAACAGAACTGGGCTCAGCTATGTCCACCAATCAACTTGGCAGTGCATGCATGCTATACAAGAGTTTAAGTATTAACACAATGTTACTGAAATGCGGTAAAATAAGTCCAGATGATCAGAGTCATCTACAAAAACTAAGATATTGAGATAATAGTTATGCAGGACCAGCAAGAAGTAGCAGAGTGTTTAAACACATATTTCTCAAGTTCAACCAAACCTAAACCTAGAAACCTTGACCTTGGAGAAATCAAAACCGGAAGAGGTGTTCGAAATTATGAAATACATTAAATCAAGAAAAGCGACGGGGTGTGACCTAATTCACCCACGCGCAATAAAAAAAATCAGCACTAGTCCTGTGCACACCTTTTAGCAGGTTGTTTAATTACATATATAAGCGAGGTTCAGATCACACTTCCACTACCACTACCGCTACCGTAAATATAATTAAGCATGACAAATATTGTTTTTACTTTCAATAATGGTCGCAGGTCTGAAACCTAGTGCAAAAAGAAAGCATTTTACGATACTAGGATTAAAACCAACTACGACTACAGGACGAAAAAACGAACATTTACATCAGCTTAACCACATTTACGGTAGCAGTAGCGGTAGTGGAAGTGTGATCTGAACCTCGCTATATTAGATACCAGTACAATACCTAGCCAGTGGAAACTTGGAGAAATCACACCAGCTTACAAAAAATCATCCCAGTTAGACAAAATAAATTACCACCGCTAACTAGTTTATCAGCGTTATCAAAGGTTTTGAAACACTCATTCATAAAGTATGTATTTGTATATCGAAAATATCACGGATGCGAAATAGCTATACTATAAGTCTAACAGAATAACTGATGGAGAAAAGGACTAGACAAACAGAAAGTTGTCGGACTTGTCTCAGTGGATTTGTCGAAAGCACTTGACTCCATGCCGCACGATCTTCTTATATTAAAACTACAGGAATATAGTGTCGACGAAAAAACGATCAGCTTGATTAAAAGTTACCTCTCCAATCGATACCAAAGAGTGAAACTAATTAAACGATAAGTATTCAACATGGCAAAAGTTATTAACGGGTATCCCACAAGGGACAATCTTGGGACCATACAAGTAACATATGCAAATGATACACAAATATTTCACACTGAAAAAGATCTGACAAAATTAAAACTTGCCTATAAACAGCGATTTACGTCGCGCCGACGCATGCAGAATGAAGAGAAACGCGGCAAAATATCAGGCAATGATTATCGGCAAAACCAAGGAGCCCATCAAGTTCCATACCGGAGATGGAGATATTCCAACAACCAACGAAATCGAACTTCTAGGAGTAACAGTCGATGTCTGGACAAACTAAAATTCGAGAGACAAACCAGCAAAATATGTAGAAGTGAATCAAAAAATATCTGTCTTGAAACGTATGAAGAAGATGCTGCCGATTGAAGTAAAAACGAACCTATATCGCGCATTTATTTTACCGCATTTTACATACTCAGAAACATGGCATAATTGCTGTAAAAGATGTGCAACAAAGGTGGAAAAAGTTAACGAACGGGCCATCCGTTTCGTATTCAACGATAGAAACACTAACGCTCTCAAACGAACGGCTCTGTAAAATAGTAAAAACTGTCTTTAATGCTTTAACCAACTCAAGGTCTCCTATTACAATACAAGAACTACTATCAAAGCGCAATTCTCACTTACGATCTTCGAGGATTGAACATACTAGATACAAACAACATACGGATTCATAGGCGTAGAGTTTTGTTTTCGTCTAGGGGGGCTGGAGTGCTGAACAGGGTCTTTCTAAGAATTTTCTCGTGGGGGGCGTTTACAAAAAGGGACTCTTCTAGGGGAGTCCGGGAATTGCCCCCCTGGAAATTTTTGAAATTTAGAGTCTTGGAAATGCCATTTCCTGCATTCTGAGGGGTGATTTTTAAGAACACTGAATGTCATGAAATGTCATAAAAACTAGTTAAAATACAACACATTTCAACAATTTTTCGACGTTGTGTTTACTGGGCTGACTTATCACTGTATATGGGTGCTTTTGGCTGACAGGAATGAGACTGTAACAGTTACCTATAATTTGTGAACGGTGATTGATGAGTCAGTTGCTGCAAAATTTCTGGGGGGCTCAGCCCCCCCATTGAGATTTCTCCGGGGGCTAAAGCCCCTCAGCCCCCCCCCCCCCCCCCCCCATACTCTACGCCTATGTACGGATTAAAATCATGGCGCCATATACACTGCTGCGAAACTTTGGAACTCGCTTGCCAGAACCTGCGAGAGAAACAAACAATTTTAATTTATTTATTTATTTATCAAATTGATACGAAACTTGGACGTATAGAATAAATGAAATACTTCACATTATTTATTATATAGAACACATTTCTGAAAATTTATAACAGATTTGTATTTTATAGTCTGTAGTAGTTTATATATTTTTTATCTAAATAGTGGCATGCCTGTAAACTAGCTGGATTAGCTAAGCGCATTTGCATGCCCACTTTACATAAAATTGTATTGTATTGTATAATATGTACATGTATATTTTTTTCGTTGTTTAGGTTGCTTCTAATCAATTCCTGCGTAAATACAAGAATATTCGCAAGAAGATTAGAATCGTAGCGAAACTTCAAAATGTACCAAATACGATGAAATCCTGGAAAGACAGAAGTATGTAAAAGTAATAATTTTACAAATCTACTACTGACATTGATAAAACAGTACTGAAAGCATTGAAATAACTATAAGAACTCGATTATTATAAAACATGTTTAAGGTAGAAATACATGCCGAAAATTATAAATTAGAGCCTATTTCTTTAACCGTGAAAAAGTATGCCCTGCGTGTCTTCCTTTGTAAAGGAAATTTTGTGTCAGGCGTGCATGTGACAAACGACGTACTTTTCATGCGCTGTGTTTATATATATATATATATATATATATATATACGATAATTATAAGTTAGTGGCAAATACAGCGTGTACAATCATTAAATACGGCAATGTGCATTAAGCTTGACAGAACCATTAAATGCAACTTGGTTTGATATAGCCTTGGTTGAATAATACTGAGGAATTTAACTAGGGCGTTGGTACATATATTAATATTCGCGTGGTATTAAGTTTCACGCTGATCTAAGCCGCCTGCACGAAATTAAAACTGAGCAAAAAATAATCTGCGCGAAAAGGTAACCAAAACAAAATTGATTTTGTGAAGAAGAAAAAACAAGAAGGGAAAGTTGTTCATACACTGACATCTTTACAAAGGATAGAAACTGTCCTTTCATTTCATTTCATTTCGTACCTCCTCTGTTATTTTTGTCGGTATTTCTTAATTTGGGTTCAATACAGTATTTTGCCACCAACTCGTTCATTTTATTGAAAATTTGTGTTAAAGGAACTACTAAATAGGAATGTCGAGTTGTCACTGGACCAAAGAAAATCTCTTAAAGTTTGAATCACACAAATTAATTGCGGTCATGTGCAGGTTTCCTCCGCTATATTCAATACAGAATTAGCTGCAGAATCCAGAAATTCTGGAAGGCAAACGTTCTACCATCGATCTTGCCTCTGAATTTCAGTGGTAAACAAACCTTGGTCAATTGCTTACGGGTCATATATACTTCTTTTTTCCAGTTTCACTCATAACAACTGAATGATTGAACGTTTTCCGTTTGTGTATACTTTTATGTTTTTTATATATGCATTTACGTGTTTCTGCGTTTATATTAATTTTACTCGTTTCCCGTTGAAATCTTTTTTCGCACTCTATAGAAGGTGGGCAAAATTAAAGCAGAGCAAATGTATTTTCATTCGCCGAATCAGTGGCGTAGCTACACCCGGGCCTACCCGGGCCTGTGCCCGGGAAACCTGCGTGTGCCCAGGTGAAATATTGCAGACAGATCTAGCTCTCATTATATAGGCAAAGTAATTTAAGTATAGAGTATAGCCACTAGGAAGATTATGTACAATTTTACTGTTTACAAAAAGACAAAGTATTAGTTTATTTCCCACATAAACGTTAAATATTTCCCTAAAAATGATGGTTTTCGCGTGAAAATTCATCGAGTGCCATCAGTGGTTTCCACCAATGTTTTTGACTGTTACCGCTAAAGCATGTGTCAGTGGGCGCAGATGAGTAAAATGTTGAAGCGCAATGGCAGCAATATTGTATACACGATAAGGAAATACTGACTATAAAATCATGATTTTCACTGGTTTTTGATTTATTTTTTTTGTTGTTAAAATTGCCCCCAAAATGCAGGAAATAGCATTTCCGTGGCCTAAAAAATCAAAAATTTCCTGGGGGACCATGTTCACACCCCAGAGGTTTCCCGCATGTTTGGCGCTCTGAACTGCCACTACCAACCGGACATACTGTACTTCAAAATTGGTGGCTACGGCCCTGTGACTGTAAATCACTGTAACAACAAAAAACCCACCAGAGAATATTGAGACCTGTGCCCATGTTGTGCCCACATGACTTCTGCTTCCTGGCTACGCCACTGCGCCGAATAAAATAGACATTTTGGTATACGGCATATATTTAAACACACATGCATGAATTTTATTAAAGAAAAACAAACTATATCGGCTTTATATAATCAACCCTTTACCGGGCAGATTGCCATGATGAGGTATCCATTTGACGAGCTAAATAGTCTTGCGTTAGACAGAGTATAAATACACTATAAATCAACATGACATGCATGCATGTATGAAAAACTTAATGGAAATTTAATATCGCGCACGAAAAACATGCTGTTTGTTGGCTGGGCCTAATGGTCTTTTTATAGTCGTGATTGGAAGAGCAATAAAGCATGATTACTATATTATAAACCAACTAATGACTATTACAAATCCTACATTCTGATTGGCTGAGCTATGCTCGTTGTCTACTGCCGGAAATCGACCACGAGTAGCGAAAGAGAAGTTGTGTTTCCGACCAATATACATGCAGGGGTAGGTGTGGGGTTAGGGTTAGGGTTAGGAGTAATATAAATGTAAATATAAATATCAGAGCCCAACAGATAACTTTGAGACACGATTAAAGACATGATGGATGATATCTATATTCAAATTACGTTTTCCGCCTGGTATATCAATTGCCAATTTTGAAAAGGGTTGCGAATGTTTCAAATGGGGACCGGACTCGCGTTGTGTATTACATTGTATAAAAGTCGCCCAGAAATGATTATTCTCTCTGCACAATTCTATGTTGTATTCTTATGGTATCTACTGCCAATTATACTTTATTACAATAAATATTTGATTGATAAGATATATTCTTCTTTAAGGTCACCTGGTATTATCTATAATGACACACACCGCAGATTTACTGATTTAACAGCAGCGCTAAGTCTTATAAGTCAACTGATAAGTATATGCATAGCTTGATATAACCATTCAGAACAGCAGGATATCGCTTATTTCACTACATTAGTGCATACCGAGTATTTTGTTTTCTTTCAGTCGATAAATTAAAACAATATTTACTGTCCATGGGTGAGCCATGACCGACATTAAGACGACACATGAATCGAGTCACACCTGTGGCAAATATATGGTTTTAAAGTAGTTCCAGCTATATATACTCGCGTAATGCAAGAAGATGCATTGCGATTTTAAAATCTTTATTAATCATGTGGCTGTTGGCATTAATTACTTCTTATAAATCTATACTGCCTCAAGCGGTTTACTTTAAAGTGATTCTCTGATGAAAATATTGTTGGCAATGTTTTGGCATAGTTAGTAATCGTGCAAAATTTCATTTCAAAATTCGTAGAAAAGGTGATATATTATTTTACGTGTGAAGTTTGTATTTTAGAGCGCATTAAAGTGGCCGAGCTTGAGGAGAATGAGTCGAGGAGGCTAATGACGTCATAGACTCAATAACAACAATGACCGTCTTGTTGACAACAACAATGATCTTTTGTTTTTGTTGAGTCGATGACGTCTTAAGTTCTCTCAACTCATTCTTCTCAAACACGGCCAATTTAATGGCGGCGCTCCAAAATACAAACTTTGCGCGTAAAATACAACTTTGTTTTTGAGAATTTCAAAATAAAACTTTGTACAATTACCAGCTATCATAATATCTTTAGGATTACGCAGAAACACTACCAACAATATTTTTATAAGAGAACCACTTTAACATTTTTTGGCTGGTGTTCGGAAACATGCATAATATATATGCTTATTATACAATTGCATAAGAAACTGTCCAAATAACGCTAAAAATGAGTACACATATACAGCGATATTTGGATAGTTAGTTATTTGGATAGTAGAAAACCGGTTTGACAGATTTTGTTAGCCAATCAAATTTATCACTCGGTAACTACTTCATGTATGCTTATTATTTTGTTCTGGTTTTGTCCTGGTGCAAGTCACGCTACTTCTCTGGCCTTTTTAGAGTTTTCTTTTTCCATAAAAGTTTGTTGATCAGAGCAGTTGTATAATAAATCTCTTAATTGGTGTGTAGTATCGCTGTATATTTTTACTCGTTGTTTGTATTTTGACTCACCCTGCGGGCTCGTCAAAATACGGCACGACTCGTAAAAATATACAGCGATACTACACACCAAAACATCTAATAAGATATAAATATTGACTAATGACTACTTAGTTTTGATAAAGTTGTCAATTTTGTCTAATTTTGGAATAAATAAAAATGACTTAAAAAACATGCGACCGTGTAACGGCATGTAACTTATATTGGGAAATCAGAATTTAGTGAATTATCACAATGTCCTCGAAGAAAGCAACATAGCAACGAGGAAATCTAATATGGCGACCAAAATTTGGACTATAGGTTGTCGAAGAATGCATTTGGATGAAATAGAAAGTGAATTTTGCTTTAAAGAAGATATGAAATGAAAAATAAGTTAAGAACTTACTCGTGCGTGTTTTTTTCTATAATTGCGTAATTTTCTTGTGGCGGTGGTTAACACGAAAGCTTTTGCTCCTTTAACCACCGCACATGCACATACTCCTAAAATATAACATGTAATTTTGAAATAGGTACTCTTTCGTATCCTTTGATAACTTTTCTTTTTGTTGCATATGAAGAAATAGTGTGAAATAAAGATTTTGATATTTTTTTATTTTGATTTAGAGAGTTGCTATCCAGACGACTTGGCCATGTTACCTCAGCGACTGTTGGATTGGTTTCATGTTTTGAAGAATATTGATTTAAGGCATGGAGATATTGCTTACGACCAAGAATTTACGCAGACGATTAGTCAGAATGTCGGTAGGATCACGTCTATTATAGCTTATAGTTTTCAGAACAACTGCGTTATGCCTTTATATGTACAGTGTTTTATTATACACAAAGACCGAAAGACGTCATATTATACCTAAGCAGTGTTTTATCAGATTTAAAGGTGAGGTAATACAGGCAACAAATTGCTGCAATTTGTCTCGCAACAATGTTGCGTTGCAAGTTGAAAAGCGTTGTTGCGCGTATTACCACCAACCTTAAGCATTGTCACGCAACAAAATTTCTTTGTTGCGAATTGAAAAAAATTGTTGAAAAAAGTAGACACCCGTTCTACTTGCTGCAACATGCTGTTTCAACTTTCAACAACGAAATTTTGTTGCGTGACAATGTTTGAGATGGGTGGTAATACGTGCAACAACGCTTTTCAACTTGCAACGCAACAATGTTGCACCAATTTGTTGCTCGTATTACTTCACTTTAAAATACGAGGCGGTAGTTGGGTGTTATATTTGATATTTGATTAAATACGTACTGCGAATGTTTGAAATAAAACGACCCATAGAAAGTTTATTGGTGTAGAAATTTTAAAAAACAACGTTGTCTAAGCCGAGAAAATCAAAGGCGAAGTTTGTGTAAATCGGGAGGGTTTTTTTTATCAGATTTAGAACCACGGACATGGTACTGATTTTCTTTATGTTTTCCTCATTAATTATTAATTATTATTATTAATGAATTATTAAAGATTATCCAATTATATTAACCAAAATACCAAATTCAAACAACATTTAATGGGTTGCATGGTCCTTGGTCTATGGCCAACGGCCAACCCATTTATAAAGTTACATGAAAACTGGTTCATATTTTCCACGATATATCCCAGTAACAAACAGGCAAACAGACAAACAACCAAACATACATACAAACAAACAAACAAACAAACAAACAAACAAACAAACAAACAAACAAACAAACAAACAAACAAACAAACAAACAAACAAACAAACAAACAAACAAACAAACAAACAAACAAACAAACAAACAAACAAACAAACAAACAAACAAACAAACAAACAAACGAACGAACGAACGAACGAACGAACGAACGAACGAACGAACGAACGAACGAACGAACGAACGAACGAACGAACGAACGAACGAACGAACGAACGAACGAACGAACGGACGGACGGACGGACAGACGGACAGACGGACAGACGGACAGACGGACAGACGGACAGACGGACAGACGGACAGACGGACAGACGGACAGACAAACAAACAAACAAACAAACAAACAAACAAACAAACAAACAAACAAACAAACAAACAAACAAACAAACAAACAAACAAACAAACAAACAAACAAACAAACAAACAAACAAACAAACAAACAAACAAACAAACAAACAAACAAACAAACAAACAAACAAACAAACAAACAAACAAACAAACAAACAAACAAACAAACAAACAAACAAACAAACAAACAAACAAACAAACAAACAAACAAACAAACAAACAAACAAACAAACAAACAAACAAACAAACAAACACAAACAAACAAACAAACAAACAAACAAACAAACAAACAAACAAACAAACAAACAAACAAACAAACAAACAAACAAACAAACAAACAAACAAACAAACAAACAAACAAACAAACAAACAAACAAACAAACAAACAAACAAACAAACAAACAAACAAACAAACAAACAAACAAACAAACAAACAAACAAACAAACAAACAAACAAACAAACAAACAAACAAACAAACAAACAAAACAAACAAACAAACAAACAAACAAACAAACAAACAAACAAACAAACAAACAAACAAACAAACAAACAAACAAACAAACAAACAAACAAACAAACAAACAAACAAACAAAGCAAACAACAAGCAAACAAACAAACAAACAAACAAACAAACAAACAAACAAACAAACAAACAAACAAACAAACAAACAAACAAACAAACAAACAAACAAACAAACAAACAACAAGCAAGCAAGCAAGCAAGCAAGCGCGCGCGCGCGCGCGCGCGCGCGCGCGCGCAAGCAAGCAAGCAAGCGGCGCGCGCGCGCGCGCCGCGCGCGGCGGCGCGCGCGCGCGCGCGCAAGCAAGCAAGCAAGCAAGCAAGCAAGCAAGCAAGCAAGCAAGCAAACAAACAAACAAACAAACAAACAAACAAACAAACAAACAAACAAACAAACAAACAAACAAACAAACAAACAAACAAACAAACAAACAAACAAACAAACAAACAAACAAACAAACAAACAAACAAACAAACAAACAAACAAACAAACAAACAAACAAACAAACAAACAAACAAACAAACAAACAAACAAACAAACAAACAAACAAACAAACAAACAAACAAACAAACAAACAAACAAACAAACAAACAAACAAACAAACAAACAAACAAACAAACAAACAAACAAACAAACAAACAAACAAACAAACAAACAAACAAACAAACAAACAAACAAACAAACAAACAAACAAACAAACAAACAAACAAACAAACAAACAAACAAACAAACAAACAAACAAACAAACAAACAAACAAACAAACAAACAAACAAACAGCTGTGACAAACAGAGGTGAAAACGTAACCTTTTTGCTAAATCTATATTACACACTTTGCTTCACGGAAATGATCGTCCAAATCGAATTGAAAATATGCAGTCGTATAATTTTAAAATACAACTGAGCATTTTTCTACATCCGAAATTTGTATTTGTAAATGATCAAATCATGCAGTTAACGAGATATATTTATGTTAAAATCCAACGCATGCATAAATGTTTAGTTGACTAAAATTATGTATTAATGCCACTGCACGACCCCACAAGCTTGTACTGATTTTATTTATTAGCTAAATATTAATAAAATGGAACTGGTTTGTTGTTCACTTGACGTTCTGTACTCTAGAGCCAAGATGTGTTTGAGCTTTAGCACGGGCTTTCTATAAACTGATTACGATATAATAATTTGTGTATAAGGAAAACAGAAATAAAATCTTTTATTCAATGGCCGGTGTTTATTTTAATTATTACAACGGATTTATTTCTCTTTTATAGGCTGTTCTTCCCCAGCTTTAGTATGGTTTTTCAAAAAATTTGATGTGAACAAAGATTTAGTGTTGAATAAAAATGAACTCGCAGAAATCGAATCCATTCCTTATGAACATTGCATAAAGCAGTTCTTCCAACGATGCGACGTTAATAATGATCTCCAACTAAGCCTGGATGAAACTTGCCATTGTTTCGCGGGTAAGCATAAGTATTTGATTTTCTCAGATTATGCATGCATTGGTTGGTTGGTAAAACGAGGAGATGAAAAGTTGTGACGTATGTTTTAGAACGCTCAAAATATAACTAGAGATTTGTAGAATTTGTAGAATGTAGAAATTTGTGGAAGCTTTTTACAAACAGTTTAACCTTATGATAAGTATAAAGATGAACTTGCGTAAATATGTAGTTCTTCATTAAATAGGACAAGCACGAAGCAATTGTTGAATTTTGGACAATTTGACATCATCAAAAATTAACGTTTACCAAGTTTCATATACAACACATCTGTAGCAAATTTTTCTCATTTAAAGGGTATTCGCAATATAAATTAAGTTTGTCTAATTTGAAAGATATCATGCATTTATCGTTTTTGCGATACTTCGATTTGTTTGCATATGAAAATGAGATGGTCTCTGACGTCACTCATGCAGAACCAGAATACAGTATTTCCAATGATGCTCAACAAGAAATGTTCAGTGTCAGTCACAAGGAGTTTTAATGTGCACAGTTTCAAGTAATTTTGTTGAAGAAACTTGGAGGTATAACTGGTGTCAGAGACCATCTCATTTACATATCAAACAAATTGAAATATCTTGAAAACGAAGAAAGATACGAAAAAGTTGCAAAAGGTCTTCCTTTACCATTTGTTTACCATAATGTTCTCAAATGTTAAAATTCTTTTATTAATTGCTAATATTTTTGTATATTCTACGTTAAATATACTAGAACCACCATGTTCTAAAGTATTGAAAGAAATACGGGCTTACAAAAAGAAGAATGGAGAATCTCCCATCAGAATGTATGAACCGCAATGTGACGAAGATGGATTTTACATGCCTCGTCAGTGTAATGTTTATGGCTGTCGGTGTGTTGACCGCTTCAATCAAGCCATTGAAGGGACAAATGCTGTCAAGCCTGGGGATTGTCGTAAGTAACAATTATAGATCTGGAGCGAGGGGTATAGTCCATAAAAAATTATCCCGAGGGATGGTGAAATATCCCGCGAAGGCTAGTTTATCCCGAGAAGTAATTTTTTGGGGGGAATGCCCCGAGCCAAGGGTCTATAAAATTAAATAATATATTATACCGAACATTGCAATTATACATGTTTTCATAACTGATGTTTCCTTCAAATCACGAAGTTACTTCAACTGATGTTTCCTGACATCGAGTTTCGTGTTTCGTATACTCCGATGACGTAAGCTAGCGGGAAATACGAGGTTTGGTATAGTAGAGCTTTCCCATTATCACGTGGTACAAATCTAACTCTCTGATTGGACAACTTAACTGTGAGGCATATTACCTACTCCAATAATTCGCCTATATAATATAAATTGGAATTCCACTACAACTATAGGCGTAAAATGTCACGTGCTCAATCATTTTTTTTGTCTTCTGAGTTTTCATGTGTAACGAAGTAGAAAACTATTCAATTTGTACAACAGAAAAGTCAAGCGTACGACATTTTACGCCTAGTGGAAATCAAGCTTCACCTACCGAAGGTAAGTCGGAGAATTGCGGTCTGGTCCGTATATGCCAGACTCTCATTGTATGTCCAGGAGTTAAGCCAAAAAAAAAAGGTATTCTGTTTCTGGTCAGGGCACATGCTCGCACATGCCCAAATCGACGTGGTGACGCGGGCTTTTTGGTTTTTTTTTGGCCTTTGTTTTTTTCCCCAAGGCAAACCTTGATTGAACAGACATCTGAAACATGTTGAGTATTCTTATAATATACTTGTCACATGGTATACTGAACATGTAGCATGAACCATAGTCAATCGAGATATGGTCTGGAAACTCGGCAAACTTCAAAGCTCCACTATAATGAGCTGTGATTTTATGTTGAACCGTTACCTTACACCGTGCAAAACCTTTGTTTTAGGTTTATTAATATTTAAATAGCATGGTTGAGTGATTGAACTGAAACGTTGCTATTGGACAATTCGTTCATTATACTAAAATACAATGTGTTCCGTGACCGTGCACCGTGCACAAAAATGCATAAAGGCGAACAAAAAGATATAGACCAAAGATTTTAGCTGAGTTTCCAGACCATATCTCGATTGACTATGCATGAACACATGATTGAAATATGAAGCCTTCAATCAGTGCCCGCAAACATACCAGCGGTTTTCATAGGAAACATTGTTTGAGAATAGACCGATCAAATATTTAATATCCGCTGGTGTCATTTATAGTCAATTAATATTAAAAATGTTAAAAAAAAGTATCGACGCGCAAGAAAAAAGATGACGCGTGGGCTGACCAGAAACAGAAGACTTTTTTTTTGCCTTACAAACACGAGAGGACAAATGAAATCACGAGGCTGTTAACCGAGAAATTTTCATTGTTCTCGAGTGTTTGTAAACATGAGAGAACATTGAAAATTACGAGGTATAATAGGATATGATATCAGATTATCGTCATATTCCACATTGGGGTTAAGGTTCATAGTTCCATTGTGGGCTCAGGGGGGGGGGGGGGGTCAGGTTATGTTCTCCATACCAGAAACCAACCCGATTTGTGATTAGGGTTAGACTTCTACATTCCGAGTTTCGGCATTATATCCAATATTTTGATTTGCGTTACCACCATATCCATGTATATATAACAAATAGAATATCGTTTGTGTGTCTCTGTACTGTGATAGAAACACGATGACGCCATTTCAACTGGAAAAAATGCCTAGTGGATACGAAGCGAAGCCATTGATGTTCTGTATCCGATTTACAACACCTGTTTAAACATTAATTTCTTTCGAATTTTCTTCATGAATTATTAATGATAGTTTAATACGTATTTTAATGAATCAAATGCGAAAATTGTGCGACGTATGAACATAGTCAATCGAGATATGGTCTGGAAACTCAGCTAATTAAAAGTCTTTGGTCCATCTTTTTGTTCGCCCTTATGCATTTTTGTGCAAGGTGCACGGTCACTGAACACATTGTATTTGGTCACATGAACGAATTGTCCAATAGCAACGTTTCAGTTCAATCACTCAACCGTGTTATTTAAATATTAATAAACCTAAAACAAAGGTTGTGCACGGTGTAAGGTGCGGTTCAACATAAAATCACAGCTCATTATAGGACCTTTGAAGTTTGCCGAGTAACCCGAGTTTCCAGACCATATCTCGATTGTTCAGTATACCATGTGACAAGTATATTATAAGAATACTCAACATGTTTCAGATGTCTGTTCAATCAAGGTTTGCCTTGGGGAAAAAAACAAAGACCAAAACCCCCCCAAAAAAAACCGCGTCACCACGTCGATTTGGGCATGTACCAGAAACAGAATACTTTTTTTTGGCTTAACTCCTGGACATACAATGAGAGTCTGGCATATACGGACCAGACCGCAATTCTTCGATTTACCTTTGGTACGTGAAGCTTGATTTCCACTAGGCGTAAAATGTCCTACGCTTGACTTTTCTGTTGTACAAATTGAATAGTTTTCTACTTCGTTACACATGAAAACTCAGAAGACAAAAAAAATGATTGAGCACGTGACATTTTACGCCTATAGCCGAGTTTCCAAACCATGTCTCCATTGACTATGGTATGAAACAGGTCAAACATTAATCTTCTTTTAAGATTAATTTGTGTATTTCTTTCAGCTGACAACACTGATCCCAATGAAGTGCTATTCACAGGAGATGAAGAAGATGAGGAGTAGGATACAGTTTGGAAATTTTATCCATTGCCATATTTTATGCATCTCAATATATCTTAATGGAACATCTGTTAAATTCTTGAAATTCACTAGAAAAAGTTTGAGCAGAATAGTATATAAAGAACAATAAGTGTAATTTCTTTTCAGTTTTGTATTAAAGTTCAATATTTTTTTGGATTGTCTTTTGCGCCGCGTGCCCTACTATGTCACATTTGTCGGATTTCAATAGGAGGTTATGACCCAAAGTAGATTTTATCTTGCATACCTGTCCAAATTGTTCATTAGTATTTTTTTTCTGGCTATACGACCACTGCTGTGGGGGTGCGTGGTAGGAATGCATGAGTTAATGCACTGCTCTCAAGACCTGTCGTTAGAATGAGAAAACATGAAGCAGGCATACTAGACCAATAACATCCTGAAATACGTTTCAACTTCTGCTGTTTGGTCGCTTTTCCTAACTAAAACATGGAATTTCGCGATGTACACTAATATTAGGAAAAATTGTTGTATCAGTGAAAGTTGTGATTTTGTTGATCTTCAGTTAAGGATGGTTGGTGTGAGAAATTTTTGGTATTGGTAC
Source organism: Corallium rubrum (assembly GCA_964035015.1). Taxonomy (NCBI): domain Eukaryota; kingdom Metazoa; phylum Cnidaria; class Anthozoa; order Scleralcyonacea; family Coralliidae; genus Corallium; species Corallium rubrum. Next base: position 40,604,453 of record OZ035997.1, read on the forward strand.
ACAGTATACTTAACCACTAAAATTATACTGGTATTATTGGTATACTGGTTCTAATTAAGCCTTTGTAAAGCCCCACACCTGAAATACTATGTTTTTACTCCATTTACTTTATGTACGCCATTTTAACTCATCAATAATAAATTTATCAGTCTTTTTACTCGTTTGTCTTTCGTCACCAGTTGGCGTAAATTAAAAGTTTAATACACGTGTATAGACTGTGCGTTTGCTGTGTTGTTACTGTATACAGTTATATAGTGTTGAGTGAAGTTGGGTTGTATGGTGCCTTGCGGGGAGGAGTATGAAATATTCCCCTAGCTGTGGACATAGTATAATCTGTGCCTATGCGGTGAGGAGTATTAAATATTCCTCTAGCTATGAACATAGTATAACCTGGTGCAACTGAGTTTATAGACTTAAATACACGACCCCACAAACTGTATGCTTTAATTCTAATCGTGTTTAAATAAAATTTATTGTATTGTATTGTATACACAGTCGAACCCCTATTAAGCGGACATCTTTGGGACCTCGTCAGGTGTCCGCTTAATAGGGGTTGGCATAGTAGGGGGTGCGCATGGGGGTTACCAAGGTTTTAGACTTCGTTTGGTTTTACGATTACTGTAAAACAGAATTAACACAGCACTATTTGACTTAAAATAAGTCCACATATTTCTTTAATAGTTCAAAATATAACAAAACATTAACCAAACTGAAAATTATGAAATATATTAGATAAGTAAAATTATTAAATAAAGAAAGAATCTATAAGTTTGCTTGCGAGGTTCGCTTAGCCGCAATTCTTTCAAAATGTCGTTAACGTTCAAAAGAGCACTGGAAAGCTGTTCATTACATGCATGTCGATCGCTCTTTTTTGAGGTATACCTCAGATGTCGCGCAGGCACAAAACGTTTGGTAGCAGTGTTGGGAAAAGGTCCTGGCATTCCCTGGAATCGGCTAGCTGGTGGACTCTGCATTTTCATTGGCCCAAGTACACGTGTAAAAACGCACAACTTGTTCACGGTTGTCAACAGGCGTGAACAATGTTGTGCTGCTCGCCGTGAACAAGTTGTTCACTTATGGTTCGAACAACTTGTTCACGGATAAATCAACAGTTATGAACAAGTTGTTCCAATAGCACATTTTTTATAGCCAACAACGTTGTTCGCACATGATACAACATGTTGTAACAGCATGACGAAATAACAACGATGAACAACAATGTTACAACAATGGTGAACATGGTTGATGTATCAACACGTTCTTCGGTTGTTACAACATGCGTGAACAACGGTTGTTGTTTCATCAAGCAATAACAACTTGTTGAAACAATGATAAACGATGTTGTTCATTTATCAATGTTGTTCAACAATGCTGTAACAACTTGCGAAATTTTTACGCGTGTACTAGAATGATTTTGCACAAATTGCTAATTTATTACACCAGTATTTCTGTGACCAGCCGATGCCAGGGCCTTTTCCCGCCCTCCCAATTTCAAAAAGGTTGAGAATGAATTGAAGATATTGCATGATGATATGCTTTGTCATGCGCAAAACATTCGATGACATGATCGAATGATCATGAGCATGTTTCACTGTAAACCTGTGTAACGCCAGCTATGCAGTCTCCAGTCCCCTCAGTCTCCCAATCGGTCACATGTATAAACGCCTGTTACGCAGGCTAGTAATTTGTATATGCTTGAGCTTCGGATTTGGATGCAGGTCAAGAAATAAGAATAGGAAAAGGAATAAGGAAGCGTAATAAGTAAGATCAATATAAAATTAAAAATTCGGTGATCATTCTTTGACAGTACATCTGGTTGGAGGTTTGTCCGTTGAGCAGTGTGCAAACTTTGTTTAAATTATTTTTTTAGATTGCGGTTTTTAATTAAAACATTTCCTGTTATTTTTTCTAAGGGGAGCACCTTGCGTGGGTTGTCTAACACTCTAACCTTATAATACAAACAAATATAAGTCAGCCAATAAAGTTGTTAATTAAAAACAACAAGAATTTAATAGTTTTCCCTTTACTCTATAGTTTAAGACTTTAATATACCATGTTCTGACCACTGATTCTGACTTAATGGGAAATTCTTCTGAATTCCTCTCTTTTTAGACTTGAACATGACGTCATAGTATTTATTTAGTGACCGCGCCTAATAAGTTTATTTACAAATTACATGTCCAGGGTACTTCGCGTCTTTGCTGTGCGATCGATCATGTAGGGTAAAATTGGTGGATTATTTTCACTTGTAAGCAGCAGTACAGGAGTGACGATGTATCGTGGTCTCATTCTAATTATTCTACTGGTTCGTAAGTTTCTTTTTATATTAATTGTCAAACAGTTGTACGATATCGTAGTGTATTAACTGAAAGCTTGCTTGTGTTCTAGAACCAGTGCATTGCAGGAGCCCCAGTGGAAGGTTTGTGTAAATTTTATATACATGAATCTACTGTAAAATGCCATGTTTATTATTCCTTCTTAGCTTCAAATCTCACTCAATGAAAGTCAAAGTAGTAAGAAGGTTGCTGTACATGCAGTGACTGCAGGAGCTATATACAGTAGCTAGAGGAGAAGAGTAAGAAGAGTAGAGAAGAGCTGTATATGTGCTTTTTAGACTAGATCACACCTGACTTGAACAATTGAATTCAGGAAAGCTAGGGTAATATTAGAGTTAGAACTACATTTATGTTAGCAACTTCATGTTTGTTGTTAATAAGCAAAGTTATAATCTGAAATGTTGGCTTGTGATGTGTTGTAGTTTTACCCACAAGAGAATTGGCACACATACTTACTTGCAGGGCAGTAATTAACCCATTGCTCCCTGGGATGTCTAAGAGTTCTCCCTTTGAGGAGTATAATCATTTCGCATTAGACAGAGTAAATATATACATGTAAATATATAGGCAGGTCTATCACTGAGAGGTGTGTGATCACACACGCACACCTTGGCAACGAGATGTGTGTTTGGTCGCATGCCTAAAAGAACATAAATTCAGGATTTTTTATACAGAATTGTGGTGTATTCTCTGGCCAAAAAAATTGAAATCTAGTTAGATTAATGTTATGAGAATGGTCCGATGCTTTGAGATGCATCACAGCATTGGATGCAGGTTTCTGTTTATTATTATTGGGTTGTTTGTACTGTAGTCACTTCCACTGGTTCATGCAATGTGTAAATGAGCTCCGTCATGAGAAGAAAATGGTGCAAAGAAATTGAATTTACAAATCAGTAGCTGTAGCACATTCACACACATGGTAGTGCACCAAAAAATGTGAAATGGGAAAAATCTGAAAACAATAACTAACTACAGTAGATTGTGTGAAATGAATGGTGCATGCTAGTGGTTTTTTAAAACACTTTATTCAGACTTCAGAGTTGGTGTCCAGACTATTTTTTCCCTAAAAAAGAACTAAAACTGTTGTCTGTGTTATGTGATGTTGAAAATTACCGATGATGACGACAATCTGAGCAGCAATGACCAGAGTAGCACCAATCTCAGCGACAACCTGATGATGAGGTTGATGGTGGTGATCCTGTTAGCTATGATTCAGACCATGTAAAAAAGTGTAGTCTGTACCGTACTGCATACTAGGTAGTGTTTGTTATGAAAAATCAAAATGCAGTGAAATAATTTCATTTAATGATTTTGGAAGTTCACCACCTTTCACAGCATTTTGATCTGTCATGTATTTTAGTCAGACAACTGAAAACGATTCATTGTTTTCTAAAAATCAGTCCAAATAAAACTATATACATGTATTAACCATTAAATTATGTTTTGCAAACTATTTATTGTGTTGTGAAAGCATTGCATTATAGCATCACATGCCTAGGTCAGCCAAGGCATCCTAACCTCCGCACACCTATGTTTTTTCTCAGTGATAGGCCTGTATGGGGGACTTTTTTGGCCAGCAGCTCAGTCAGGAATGAATTACAATGTGCTTCTCAACTCACTGCTGCTGCCTGGGATGTCTGAGGGTTCTCCACTTCTCCCTTTGATGAGTAAAATCATCTGGCATATTAGAACAGAGTAAAAAAATAAAGGGGGTGTTTTTGGCTGGTTCAGGGAAGAATAAGTTAAATCTCTTTGCAGTAGAAATACCAAGCCACAATCCGGAGCAAAATGGTTGCAACACTTGTGATATTTTTTCCAAAAATTTACATACATGTATCTAACAATTAAATGGAAAAAAATTGCCTTTGGTTTATAATCCCCCCCTTCCCCCCATTCAATGTTGTGCCCCTGTAATGTAATATACTTGTGTCTGGCAAAATGCATAATTTCATTTCAACAACATTGATTTGGGGGAGGGGTGGAGGGTTTGAAACAGGGAAGATCTATTTTATGTTAATTAACCCAATTTAGGAAAGTTGTCTCAAGTCATTTTGCTCTGATTGTACAGTAGAAGTGCAATCTTGTCCAAAAAATAGACTAGTAGCCCAACTTAAAATAAAACCCACTTGTGATTATGGTATACACTGTACATAATATTGCAAAAGTTTAGTATATATTTAAAGTATATTTTGTCACTGATATGGTGTTAATACTGCAGGTCTAGTAATGGAAAATCATTTACAATTTTTGAAATACAATATGCACTAACAGTACTAATATCTTTGCAGTTATTTGCTATATGCTATAATTATTTTTCTAACAAAATCTAGTAATTTAACAAAATCTATAGTTTATTGAACTAAAGATGGTATAAGTACCTAATACCATAAATATTTGTTAAAATTAATTTGGTTAAAGTTATTGTTTAGTTAAGGTTAATATTTATCTTAAAACATTTCACAATACAGGACATGACAATAATTAAAATTGAACCACTTGTTTACATGTAGTTAATGAAAGAAATTTTATTTAATCAACCCTTTCATGGTTAAAATTGCATAATGCAAACGTCAAACTCAAAGTGGCTTGTAATCACTGCTGGTTTATACATGAATTTGGTTTAAATCCTACTGTAGAAAGAAAAAGCAGATTTTAGTGCTACATTTTATCAAGCTAATTTCCAAGGCTTTTGGATGATAATTACCAATTCTTAGTCTGCATAATTCTTTATACTCACATCATGTACATGCACATGTTATTGTATATAATATATAATATACTTTGCCTCAACCAGTAATTCTTATAAATCACATTTTACACTGAGGAGGTGCTCCACTCAAAGTGTTAGTATTTCATTGTTAAAAATCTCAACAGTTCACCTTTTTTTTTCTTTGCTCTATCCAAAATACACAGCACTCTACGTTTCTACTTTCTAGAATATTATTTTTTTAGATGACTAATTTTTGTATTATGCATATTAAACAATTACTGAGTAAAGCACTATAGATATGTTTTTACTGAAAACATTGACAGTTCAGCTTATTTTTTTTATTTGAGCTTTCCCCCCTGTGGCTCTGTTGATAATTTAGAGGCATTTTGCCTGTCTTTCATGGATTATTATTTCTCAGTTTTAATAATATACAGTACATTATGTAGAACTTTCTCTTCAGAAGTATAATTATATACAGTACATTCTGTTTGATTCCATTAGTATAATCACTATATACTGTACTACTGTATATAAATTCATATACATGCAGTACTACAGTAGTTGATCTGTTGACCAGTATTGCATAACTTTATTAATTATATTGGATCCTTTTTTATAGTACAGATGAGCATTAACTTTGAGGATGGCATATATCAGGCCTTGCCCTTTGAAGTGTACGTGTAGGAAACATGTTTGTAACTTGTCAGTCCAGGCCTGGATTTACCGATAGGCTTACCAGGCTATAGCCTGTAGGTCTGCAATTTGAATGGCCCACGTTTCTGGATGAAAAAAAAAATTTAGACACTATTTCAAAATTTCCCCAAACTTAATTTTCCCTGAATTTTATTTTAGCCCATAAACTACAAATCTTTCTGTTCAGGGCTTCAGATAGACTTACATGTAGATGGTCTTAGATCCCAGCGGTGGCCAGAAACTCTGTTAAAGAAAAGGGATTTCAGACCTTTATATTTTGCTCAAAAGTGTCCTCAAAGTGCGGGAAATGCTGTTTCAGAGGCCCAAAATTCAAAAAAAAAATTCAGGGGGGGCATGCCCCCAGACCCCTAGAAATGTGTCATCACACTTAGCCTGTAGGCCCAAAATTGGTAAATCTGGGCCTGCGTCAGTCATGCAACACAAGTCATCGACTTGCGCATTTCTTCACCTGCTTTGTTTGTTTTGACAGCGAGATAACATGTGCCACTTTACTACCAATGTGGAGAAAATGTTCTAAAAAATCCTTTCCTGAATGAAGTGTACAGTCATGTAGTTAACCGAATAACGTCTTATAACAATAAAGCGTAACATTATACATTCTTTCAGATCAGAGATGAGAGGTCCTCTGTTTTTAAATATTATGACAGTGTCTTTGTTGACGTTGCAACTGCTTTCAACAAATTGTTTATTGTAATCAAACACAGCATTTGTGTCTTCATCAAGTTGATATATAATATAAACATGTGGGAGGTTGCTACTGTACAATAACACATTGACATGTCAAGAAAATTGCAGAAGTTTATTGTTTGTCCTGTAGTGGACTTAATTTTATTATTATTATTACTAACAGTACAGTGAATCTGGCTACAAGTGCTTCGTTTTGTTGGTGGGATATACTAAGAATACTTTCTTCTTTTTTTAACTAATTAATTAGTCATAGTTAATTATTTACTTGTGGTTTATTTACTGAGATTTAAAAAAAATATTTACACATTTAGCCAAAGCCAGAGGCAGCATGGCTGAGAGACGGTCAAATTGTCATAATTACAGTTTATTATAAAAAATAGCCAAGAAGGAGAAATACATGTACTGTACTGTATTAAAATGGCAGTAAATAAAGCAATATACAAATAGAAAGTAATTACAAAGTAAGAAATAGTACTAAATACATGTAAGTGATATATACAGTAACTCAACCCCACACCCATGCTCCCACCAGCACTCCAATGATGGAGCACCAAATGAGGTTGTACAGTGTTGATATAGATACTGTATTACAGAAATATGGATTTACAGTACATTCATACAGTAATTTAGAAAAGAAGATTCAATATATATACATTTACATTTAACAATATGAAGAGAGAAATTTCACGAACTATTGAGATACACCTGTAGCTAGTTCATGAAACACTCTTATAGTTTCCATACCTTCCCAATTAATATTTAGATAAATTAAGAATTATCCTTTGGAGATGCTGTCCAATAAACATAAATAATTAAAATGCACTTAAATATTGAGACAAGTAGTACTCCTTTAGTGTTCGTTTGTAATTAGAACATTTGAATGAAATACGAAAAGAGAGGGGAATCAGTTTCCAGATTTTTGGACCTTGTGATCTGAAGGAGAATGAGTATTTATAAGACGAAATATGAAGGTTGTATGTTTGTCTAGTATTGCGATGATGGGTTTCAGCATTTTTATATTAAATAAAAATGCAATAGGTTGTGGTAAGTTATTGTTGTGTTGAAAAATAAAGCAGCTATGTTGGTATTTAAAGATGTCAAAAATACTCAGAATATTCAGTTGTTTAAAAAGGGCAAAGAATGCTCAAGACGGGGTGAGTGAGTTGTAATACGAGTAGGTTTTTTCTGAAAGATCAGTAAAGCTACTGTTACACGATGCGATTTTTCTTGCAACTTGCAACAATAACCTGAATGTTGCAGGTTGCAACTTTCGATTTTGTTATTTTTGCCGTGTTGCAAGTTGCATGAAAAGTTGGATGGTTCTACTTTTTGCTGCAACTTGCTACAAAGTTCGCAAGTTGCTGAACGTGTAACACCCTTCCTGCAACTTGCGAGTTGTTTTTTCCATGGGTAAATTTCTTGCAAGTTGCAAGAGAAATCGCATCGTGTAACAGCACCTTAAAATTGGGTTTAGGTTTGATTTATATGCCCAGATTATGGTATACAGTATTGAAGTTCGATCTGGCCAGCGTAGTATGATTGAAGTAGGTTTAATGCAGTTTGCTCAATACCGTAAAAAAAACAAGGCTTAGTTTTTTTGTTAGCAAATCCAAAAATTTACGACGAGATTATACAATCCACGATCCATATTAATACACCATTCGTTGGTGCTATCCAGCAAAGCAAGTGGTCGTGGAAATATGTTAGCCTCTGAATCCAAACTGACGTTCAGATAATAATTTTTCTGACAGAGAATGTTTTTCAAAGATCTTGCTGTTAATTTGTAGGATTGAGATTTGAGATTGGACGGTAATTATCTAATAAACCCCGATGACCCTTTTTATGTATAGGAGTGACTCTAGCTTAATTTTGCAATCAGTTACTCATACGAAAATTTTTCAGTAATTATTGAATAAAGTTTTTTCGTTTGTTTTTGCCGTACAAGCTGTCGTAAGTTAAACTCAGAGAAAAACTCTGATCTCCAGACGGGACTCGAACCCCCAACCTTCCGCCAATGCCAGCTGGACGTTTTATTAAACGTCCATTGAGCCACTGGACCTCAGATGGTGGACCGAGGTTGTTTGCAAAAACAAACGGAAAAAAACTTTACCAACTTCAAGCTGAAAACACTACTAACATAATTATTGAATAATTCAATATATCAGTTAACGAATTTGTAATAATTGGGGCAGCTACCTTTAATCATTTAGCAGGAATTTTATCAATCCCAGTAGCTTAAGATGCCTTCAGTTGAGAGAATGGAGAAGTTGAAAACTTTTATGCCAATTAGAAAAATATTTCTGTTTCTCATCGCCGCCCACCCCCAATAATTCGTACGCCCCGATATATTTTTTTGATTTTTTTTATCGTCAGTTATCTGTTAGAAACCAAAAATTTGTCGACATAATGAGCTTTTGTTCTTGAAAAGAGCGGTAAATCATGTTTTTCCTTTTGCTTTTGTTTGTACCGTCGCGCGTAAGTAAAGTACAGTAGCCTTCCGAAGAAACTGGACAAGCAGGTAAATCGTGCAAAGCTTTGAAAGTCAAAATTAGCTTTAAACGTGCAATAGCTTTGGACAGTACTCGTTAGCTATGCAGGTATAGCGTACGAAATAGAAAACATCTCAACTTTTAACACGTTTTCTGTAAGAAAATACGATAATAAAAATAAAAAATTAAAAAAAAATCCCCCCGCCCACCCCAATTTTTTTCCAAAAAAATGATGAAAAACAAATATATTTTTAATAGGCCTTAGAGGAATTTACAGTTTTTTAACATACCGTATCACGGCGTATTAACCCAACGTCTGGTAAACAACGTAAAATAATGTGACTAATGTGTCATGACGTGATATGCATATTGCATAGTCAGAAGGATACAGTTTTCGAAGGGTGCAGTATGGCATCCGACTCTCAAGTCTTACTTTGGCGAACGCCAGACGATTTTGCTTGTCACTGGGAAAATTTTCAGACGGGAAAAGGTTATGTGTGTTGGGTAGTTTACTGTACTTTACTATGTGTACTGTACTGTACTGTATGTGCACTGCACTGTACTGTACTGTACTGTATGTACTGTACTTGGTAATACAATTGGTAATACAATTACTGTACTTGGTAATACTAGATTAAACTTAAAAACGAACTGCAGTAAGTGTACTGTATTTTAGCCTAAAAAAGTTGACCAAATACAGTGTAACAGTTACACCATTACATTTGGTCAACTTTACATGTAACATGTCAGTGAAAATCTCATGACAGTGAAAATCTCATGACAGTGTCACAGGGAAAATCTTCCGACGAGAAACGGTTATATTTGTTAGGTAGTTTGTCGGTGTACTGTACTGTACTGTACTCCAGGTGATCTGACCGTGAGGGAAAGGCCTGGAACTAGCAACCTAATAGAAATCCATTTTGCTGTATTGAATAACTTATTTCTTTCATTTTCCTTTATCAAACTGGTTGAAACTTTGTATTTATGTTCAGTGTTGAAAATGATAAGTCTATGCTAAATTTGGGAACAAAATAAAGTATATTTCACGAGATATTAAATAGTTTAATTCGAAAAATGGATTTCTATTTGACAACTAGTCCCAGTCCTTTTCCGTGTTTTCAGATCACCTGGCTACTACTGTACTGTACTGTACTACTACTGTACTGTACTGTACTACTACTGTACTGTACTGTACTGTACTACTACTGTACTGTACTGTACTACTACTGTACTGTACTGTACTACTACTGTACTGTACTGTACTGTACTGTACTACTACTGTACTGTACTGTACTGTACTGTACTACTACTGTACTGTACTGTACTGTACTGTACTGTACTGTACTGTACTGTACTGTACTGTACTGTACTGTACTGTACTGTACTGTACTGTACTGTACTACTACTGTACTGTACTACTACTGTACTGTACTACTACTGTACTGTACTACTACTACTGTACTGTACTGTACTGTATGTGTAGTGTACTGTACTGTACTGTACTGTACTGTACTGTACTGTACTGTACTGTACTGTACTGTACTTTACTTCACTGTACTGTACTGTACTGTGTTGTACTGTACAATTGGCAATACTAGATTAAACTTTAAAACGAACTGCAGTAAATGTACTGTATTGTAGCCTAGAACAGTTGCCAAATACAGTCTAACCGTTACACCGTTACATTTGATCGACTTTACATGTAGCATGACAGTGAGAGTAGTCACAATTACAGTGTATGCCAATTATTGGGTTCATTGTGATTGTTTCCCAAATATTTCTAATTGAATTGTTTCTGCAAATTATTTTTATTAGTAATTTTTGTTGTAATTTAACTATTAACTGTAGATGGGCCTTGCAAAATAGAACTGAAGTCCATTTCAAGTAAGCCCCTTATGATTGGAGCAACGATACCCCAATGTGACGAGCAGACTGGAAATTATTTAGTGAGACAGTGTTCAGGTTCAGTTGGAAACTGTTGGTGTGTGGATAAAACAACTGGTAAAAGTGTTGGTGAGTCTTTGACTACAGATGAAAACGGGCTTCCTGATTGTGGTAAGTTACTAAGTTGGCTATTCAATTCGTGGAAACATATATATTGTTCGGCATACTACTATGGTTACCCAGTATAATTACTCTAAAACGAATTAAATGAATGAACACACACATACACAAATATAAATATATTAATCAGATGCGTGCATGCTGCATGATTGGCGGTTAGCTTGTTGATACCAACCTCTTCCCTAAATAAAATTGTTTTGTGTTTTAGGCAGCATCAGTAGGAAGTATGAACCGGGACAGAAAGGGCATTCCCCCAAGTTTGTCGTGCAACAGGAGAGTGCTGTTTTTATTACAAAACATATGCCCCAATCGAGCTCGGATTCCTACTGTTCACAAAACAATTTTTTTATTGCAATTTTTTGAGTCTCGGACTAGTCCGGAGAGTGGAGGCGTATTGCTGTCGAATGTTCTGGTCATGTTTGTAGATATAGCAGTATCAGGTGACCTCCGAACAAGTTACAGAAAATAACGAAAATTTACCGAAGCTGTCACCATTTTGTACACTCGGTCAAACGTACTTAATAAAACAACTGGTTAAGCAATACAAAAGCAGGAATGAAGTTGTAGTTTGGTTTACACAAATGATGTGCTACAATGTATACTTGTATGTGCTATTGTTGTTGAGACTTTCAAAAAATGTTGAAGAAAACCCAGGTTCTACCATATATGATATAATTGCTCCAAGTCAAACAGTATGTGCTGATTTCAGTCAAAGTGATGAAAGCAGGTTCGGGCAAAATGCTGGAAAACAATGTGTAGCAATGTCACCCACTTCAATAATCCATAATGAAATTAAAGGGGTTAACATTTGGGCCAGATCCTTTTTGAATACAATATTATTCATGGAAATAGTCTTAAATTATAGCTGTATATTAAGTATATAAATATATTATAAACCAAGTCTTATTATTGTTAACTGACGTGCCTGAAATGGTTTCAACTGATAATAACATTTATCAATTACAATACAGTGAGTCATTTTCTGGTGACGTATTTATGACAACTACCAGTGGGCCTTTTGTGTCACTCAAACATGACTTTAATAAAATATTTTCAAGTTTTTTGTTAAATTACAATAGTTGTTTGCTTACTGTTAGTGTCAATACTGTTGCAATATTTAGACCTTTGCCAGAAGTATTCAAAATATTTGACTTTTACTCACCAGACTTGTACGGAGTGGCTTGTTCGCTTGGAACTTGTATTTTAGCATCAGTTGAAAGTATGGAAAACTTGGTGAAATATTTTCAATTTTGACAATTTACATCATGTTCTCAGAACATAGTTTTACCTTTGCAATTATGCATTTTACATGTACTTTGCATAGGCATTGCAATTATGTGAAATCAGTTCAACAAAATGAATCTGCTCAAACAAGAAAAAAAAAGATTATCTAGCGGAAAACGTGATTATGCTGCATGTGCAATAGACAATGAATCATTTGAGAAAAGACAGAAAAGGTTGTCTGACTGACGTGACCGTTACAATGAACCAGAAAAAGCTTAATTAATTGCTAATTAATCATAATGCTGTATGTGCAGGGCCTCTTTACATTTGTTCATGCTGTGATCAGTTATGGTACATGTGCCATTTCAAATGGCATGAAATTTCCAGAAAAAACGTGCATTTTTTGACCTAAATGAACTTAAATGCAGATTAATTGCCCCAAGGTTGGCATTTTAAGTGACGATTATTACAGCATAAGAGTTCAGCATTGTCCTTAATTGTGAGACCAATAAGGTTTTCCAAGCAGCTTCTTGGTTAGCAAATGCAAGTACCTTATATGGAGAGAGAGCAAGGATAACCCCAACGAAACTACCGCGGGTCAGCCAGTCAACAATCCACATGATGACTGGATATACCTGAAACAGAGATACCTGCTGAGTGCTGGTGTCACTGATACTATGCTAACTGCGACCGATTTTCTTGATGATGATGATGATGATGAACGACAATAAATTTATAATATTGCACCTGGAGAAGGAAATAGACTACTAAGTATATTTAAAGATCACTATTCTGAATAATTGGCTTATCCTGGAATATTCTTAGGTCAAAAGAGGCCTGAAGATAAACAAAGAGTAGTTAGTGCTTACTTCAGTGATATTTGCAAATCAGAATTGAGAAGTTCTGACCGAAGAGCAGTTATTTGTTTTGAAAACATATTTTTGTAAAGCGAAAAAAATTACAAAACAAAATGAAAATGTCATGACACACTTGCAAAAGGACCAAACACCTGTGAAGACATTTACCATTTTACCATTTACCTATTCCTTTAGAGAAACAGTGAATGCTATATCTATACAATATATTATAGTACTGAGGAACATGTAATAACATACAGTAAACCATTTGAACATAAGAATTTGTACACGCACCCTGTTAATCTCTTTGAAGCAATAGCCATTGATTTAGCAACCGCTTTCTGGATTGTATATATTCATGACTAATTCAAATGTTACAGATGTGATGTGTCCTACGTTTCGATTTCCTCGCACTATACTGTATGTATATCAAAAGATCCTTGCAGATGAAGAACTCGGGATTGTTAGTTTTTAATTGACGATCACTCTACTTGCTTAGTTGATTAAATCGTCACATAATTTGGTTTATTGCCACTATTTTCTAAAAGACCTGTGCATATTGGACACTGTATACACAGTGTAATACATCCAAAACGTAATATTGACACTTACAATATATCAAAGTCCATATGGTTGTTCGTTTTTCTTAAACAAGTTTATAGCTGAAGTTAATGATTCCATGAGGTGATTACGTGTTAATAAAAACAGATTGTCTCTAAATAACGTACTAGGTTCTTAACTTACTAGAACACTATAGTAAAATAGAATATTAAATACACGTAGTTTTAGTGTATGCTCACACTGAATTATTTTGGTTTTGCATTGTCAAATCCATTACTAGAAAGCAATGTACGGCGTAAGTAAACTGCCATTACCCTTTTGATGCCATACCGAGACACATTAGACAAAGTCCGAGAGGCATGTACGCAATGCGTACCTATGTTTACTTAATTTTATTCTCAAGTTTTTGTTCTGTCCTCCAATTTTTTCCACGATGCACCAAGGTCACTGTTGGGTAACTTATATGCTCATTTGGATCAAACCAGGCAATTAGTCAATAGTCAGGCAAGTCAGTCGGTCACCTTTTGACGGTTTGACTAGAACAGGTCAGACAGTTTTACAGTATATCCCCTGATTTCAACTTTACTTCATAAACAAGATCGTTTTTTTAATTTTAGAGAGCTGGTTATAACTGATTAATACGACAATTGAATCTATTAGTATATAGTAATCTAAACTCTGCGGCTAAATTCGGTGAAGAAGTTAGCGGCACATCTATAACAGTAGATTGCATAACGTCTCAAATCTTAGGCTCTTTTAAAATATATATTTGTGTGTTTATACGTATAAACGTTTAATGATTTGAAAACGGTAAGAAAGCCTTGACTCTGCATGATGTCTAAGGAACCGAAGGCAAGAGTTAAACCAAGTCGGCGTTTTTTCTTCACGTTTTCCAGTTTTCCTCCGTAAAACCAACAATGAACTCGAAATTAAATACTGCACTTGGCTTCGCCTCGAATGTACATGTAAATCCCATAATACCACTCATGTGCTTCCATAAACTTGGGATAAATTGTAACTTCATGCACGTTAAAAAAATGATCCAGCAAAGAAAGTGAAATGCAGCCATATACATATACAAGTGCGTACATGCCAAGCATGCTTACTGTATATTACTGTTATTTTTTTTAGAGCCCAACTGCTTCGTGGAGCTACAAAAAGAACTACAAAAAGACCCTATCTTAGTTGGTGGTGAACCAGACCTTTCACTAGTGCCGTACATTCCTGGGTGTGACATGAAAAGTGGCTATTTCGAACCTAAACAATGTATGAGAGATAAGAAGGAATGTTGGTGTGTTAGCAAATTGGGGAAAGAGCTGGAAAACACAAGAAGTACTAACAGCGATCTTGAGTGTGAAACTTAGAGGAAAAGTATTTGGATTATTATGTTTCCAGGTAAATAAAATATAAATATTTAGGTACAGTATACACAGTAAGAATTTTGTATAGACCACTTTCATAATGGCCGATGCTTTAAATATTCTTTTATGCATGTGCATCTAAACATAGTTAATAGAAAATATACATGGTTTAGAAACCCGGCAAACTTCAAAGCAGTTAACAATCAAGCTACGATTCATGTTGAAAGGTACATGAAGGTGCCAAATCCTTTGTTTTAGGTTTATTAATATTTAAACAGTACAGTTGAGTGATTGAACCCAAACGTTGCTATTGGATGATTGCTTCATTATACAGAAAACACAATATGTTCAGTAACCGTGAAAGTGCAAAAATTTCCATAAACCTGAACAAAAACATAAAACAATGACTTTTGTGAGCTTCCAAACCATGTATATTTTCTATTAACTATGATCTAAATGAGCTTTCTTGGCCTCGTTATCAAGCAAAGGTTCTTTTGAATTGCAGACACAAACGAGGCCAGAAAGGCGTATTAAGATGCACATAAAAAGAATATTCAAATTAATCGCTATTATGAAAGTGGTCTATAATCCAACGCAAAAGACTGAAACATTTTCCTCTGTATAAACCGTATGGGTTTCGTATGTAATTTCCTTGCTGTGATTGATATCCAATAATGTTTTTCCAAGTTACTGTACAGTATATAGTTGTCAGTTGCATGATTATATTTGTATATATGTATGTGATGCGTCAAGTGGATATAGCTTATTCAAAAAATGAATGTTTAAGTGTCTCTATATGTGATAGAGACACGCTCGCTATTTTCAATGAACTTTTTCTTCGATTTTGCGGCTCAGACAACTTCAATTTTCAAAATTGATTTCCATATGAGCTTATTATATGGATAGTTTTTTAAGCATTTAAAACATTCGTAGTACGTGTTTTATCAGATCTAAAACACTCGGCTATCGCCTCGTGTTTTAAATCTGATAAAACACTGCTGCTCATGTTTAAATTGTACATAAACTTTCCCATCAATTTTCTTGATCGATTTTAACAGCTTTTATACAATGATTTGAATAGTACGTGCGTTTTCATTGGTCGATAGTCATGATCTATAAAAGGACAGATGCACAGATTACGTCACTGACGTGGTCTGATTTCTCTAAACCAATCACGGATCTCACTGCAACATCACGAGCCAATGACGTTGCTTGATTTGTATAGATCATGGATCACGTCAGATGAAGTGATTTATCTTTTTCAATGCCCCAGAAATTCGCCGGAAAAATTTAATAAGTTCGTTGCAACATAATTTTTCTATTTTTTATTGTATAAAACAAATAGATTCCATTTTTTTGTTGTCTGTTCAGTTATAGATGCACAGAGGACGTCACAACGTGGTAAGAACATCAGTGACCCACTCGACTGCGTCTCGTGGGCCACTTTTTTGTTCTTACCACGTTGTGACGTCATCTGTGCATCTATAACTGAACAGACAACGGCAAAATGGAATCTATTTGTTAAATATCTTATAAACCTTAACAGTTAAATGTGTGAATTCAATAAGCCATATTCCCGTCCGAATTTTATGGGATTTACAACGGCTCGCCTTCGGGTCGACGTTGTAAATGCCCTGTACAGTTTAGCCTGTGTACAGCCGCTCTCCCGTGAGAAAATAGGGGAGACAGCGTCTGTGAGTTCGGGGCGATAATCGTATTCCAGGTTACGTGGATTTTCAGTAAATTATAATTATTGAATAATTTCAATCTGTGTGTAGTACTAAGTTTCTTTATTATATAGCGAAGAAAAGTTCTGACAAATTAAAAACTGTATTTGATCGGAAAGACGTGTGCGAGAACGAGAGTTTTTGAACGGCGTATTTACTAAAAAATATTAAAGATAAGTTTTTCCAAAGGTCAGACTCTCCACCATGCACCACGGTCAAGTACATTCATGCGTGTGTCTTCAAAAAAATAGCGTTTTGTCCACACTGTCTGCACGATTGACTGACTGTATCATATTCATAAATGTCGTATGTTTCAATTCCCGTCTACAGAAAGGCTCATCTCTGTTATTTCTTCTTTTTAGAGATTGGGATAACCGTACACAAGTTGGAATGATTAGAATGGCGAGAAAATGAATAAAGGGAAATATAAAAATAGATATTTTATTGAAATAAATAAGTTTTAAAAAAATGAAGAATTTTAAATTTTGCTATTCGGTAAATGAATGAACAATAAAATAAATACATAAGCATCATACTTTATACGTGTGTATTTATATATGCATGGTGCATGCGTTTTCGAATGACCTCGACTACATATATAAATGACCTATTCTCAAGGTGTGTTAATTTTTATATAAACAAACTATAAATTATAATGTTTTTTGATCAAATTTTTTTATCAAAGCTCCATTTTGATTGGATAATTGTCAACCTTGGTAACGAGCGAACTTCGCCGCAACACACGGCGGTAAAGTAATGTAAAATTAACTGCATGTAATACAGGATTGAAACGATCGTCATTTATAAAATCGTGACTTTTAATGAGAATCTGAAATGTGAGTCTTCAAGGATGAACAAGCGCCTTCTCTTGGTCGGCCACGAGGATTCGCCAGAACTTGAAGTTAAATGCAGCCAATGCCCATCAAACTTGCCAATTTTGGCACCTGAAAACAATCCCGTTGACGTGGTAATTGTCGATAATTGTTGGGTTAATTCGGGGTCCTTAAGAATGTTCAAGGTGGAGTGGATTGGTTTACTGTTTAAAGCCCGGCATACACTACAGAAAATTTTCGAAACAAGTTACCGAAACACGGTTTCCGAGAAACAAAGAATCTTGGAGTGTTTTGGAATCACGCGAGCAGCCTTTGCCAGTGTCTTCTCCTATCGCCATTTTAAAAGCTGAGAAGACCCTAGACAGCTTCGCCCCCGGCTTCGCGGAAAAGCCTCGCGGAGCGCGCAAATTCTCGCAACGTCTGGGTACTAACCTGAATATGAGGTTATTTTTGGAAGGAAGCTTCAACTAAAGTTAAAGTTAACTACCTTATACAATCGGACCCTGATGCAGGCCTGAGTCAACAAACCAATTCGCTTGGCACTAAATATAATATAAGTGCTTTATCTACAACACTATAATTCTACGTAATGTTTACAACACGAGCGGCCGTGTTGTATTGAATATACAATCACTCGCCTTCGGCTCGTGATTGTATATTCAATACAACAAGGACGCGAGTGTTGTAAACAACTTGTGAAATGAATGAATAGTAAAAATCCCTTTGGGATATTGAGATGCTAATTAGTTACAAGCACTAGTGGTTGTATCAGAAGAGTATACATCCACTAGTGGTTGTAACTAATTAGCATCCTTTGTATGGGTTTTCAGGGGTAACATGTGACGTAATTTCTGAAATTGGATTGGCTGCAAAACTCATGAATTAGTAGTGATTTCACATATATATATATTTTTCCTTTTTTATTTTTTCTTTGAAAATTGTTCCAACATTAAAAGAATCAACATTGGCATGCATGGAGCAAGGTTTTAATTTATTTATAAGTTTGTTTTCAGATGGGAGAAACAGAACAATGAGATTCCACTTGTCTCACAACAGGAGCTCCAACTGAGCTCTCTTTTCTAACGACAAGTTTATCAATAATTTTCGTCTCTGAGTTTACCTTAGATCTATTTTGAAGTCGGTTACACTCGTACGCATTTCTATTTGCCAATACCCCGATTGCGGAAGCCATCGTGTTTTACATACACATCTCAAACTCATTAATAATTCATGAGACAATCAGCCAATTACAATAGTTCATTCAATCACCTCATTGAAGTTTTCTCGTGTTTGGATCCCCTGATGAAACACTCAAACTCGTTGTTGATATATTACTTTAATGTTGCTGAAATTCAAAGAAAGATTTCCAATAGACGCCTTGGGCACAATCGCGCATCTATTTGGTCAGAGGGTGGGGCCAAAGTCAATGGCACGCGCTTGCTGCATGAGTGACGTCACAGAATAGCCAATATTCGTGATTTTCCTGCATGTTCAAAGCAAACGTCAGCTTCACTCCCTGGCCAGAGATAGCCGAAACAGTAATAACTTCCAGACGCATTGTTGAAATACAACATGCATGTATGTTGTCAGAACTTTCATTTGATTGTATAGTTCAAGTTCCTGCATCATCTGTAACTTGTTAATATGTCTATAAAATGAAAATCAATTGCCGCCATTTTCCTAGCAAGCTACTTCTTGGTTTCATGCCTTATCCCCCTGAAGCTGGGTTTCACAATTCTTTACCTCACCATATTTGTTTACAAAAGAGGACTTATAACTTAAAAACTACGCATTTTTGAAAGACATAATTTTAACAATTTCATAAGCTTTTATTTGGTATATAGTTTAAGTTTTTGGTTTATCTGTAACTTTAAAATGTTCAAAATGTTCGTACCATTGCTCGTCAATGCGAACTGAACTTCTCCCAAATGTTATATAATTCTGAATATTGTTCATAAAATACTAACACAGAAGATTGAGCCTTATATCAAACAGAAGATATATACCAAATATACCAAAGTACACGATGCCTTTGACCGATGCGCAGTTTGGAAGTTATTAGCCATTTTCCCAGCAAATTCTACAAATTTAGCAAATGGCGCGCTTGCCGAGTGACGTCACAAAACAAAAATTTGGTCAGGGATAAGGGCATAGTCAATGTCACGCGTGACGTCACAGAATAACGAATCTCGCGCATGGGCATAAAAAGAATCGGGAGTTGGACTTCTGGTGGAATATCTATTCTGTGCCTTGGGCGTTTATTGAAAAATTGAACTCTAAAGGGGGCGTTTATTAGAGAGGCGTTTTTTCAAAATTTGATATTTCAATTATTAAAGAAAAGACGCACAAATGTTTTTTTTAATAAGATGTAGGTAATTGACAAACACTAGGGTTATATAATGTAGACGAATG
The DNA here is from genome assembly GCA_964035015.1 of Corallium rubrum. Lineage (NCBI taxonomy): Eukaryota > Metazoa > Cnidaria > Anthozoa > Scleralcyonacea > Coralliidae > Corallium > Corallium rubrum. The sequence continues at coordinate 40,624,428 of OZ035997.1, forward strand.
TAAATTTGCAAAGTATGCGGTGTATGGCCTTTATATAGGCCAAAATGCGCATCTTGCTATTAAGTAGTTTAATTTTAGCGTTCCCTCCCCCACCAAGCTCTGACGCTTCAAATTCAGTCCTGAACAGCGCACGGTTAATGGAGAAAAAAATCACGAAGTTTATTATCGTCCTTATAGCTCTACTGTGCTGCTATGGTCCATCAACTATCATAATCTACATCATGAACTTTTGTGAATCCTGCACTACTCTGCACTACTCTACTCCTGTACTACTCTGCACTGGTTTCGGAACTTGCAATTCATATTTGTGATCATTGAATTCAAGCGTCAATATTTGTTGTTACGCTTTACATTCTCGATTTCGCAGCGCATTTGCAAAAATTCTAAAGATTAAACAGGCGTCGCGAACAACCAAACTTTTCCAACATCAATGCAAACCTCGCATCCACCTCCGTCGAGCTAATGAAGATCCACAGTCTACCAACAAAAATTGTGTACTACAACATTGCAGAAAATTATTTTAAGACATTTGTTCATGTTTAACCTTGATTTTCTCAAAATGGAATAATTTTGCTGTATCAAATTTGTGGAAAGTCTAAATTGAAGGGAATTTGATGGATTTCCATCATTTTTGGACTGAAAGTGTATGTCATGGTGCTTTATGCAACAAGTAGACAGTTTTTGGAAATTTGCGATATTGCTTTGGTTTCCATGGAAACAGTGATTTTTTGCGTTCGGACATGAGTATTTGACTAAATAAAAATGTCTACTTGTTGCATACTCCTGGACACGAAAAGTAACTTCACCAAGTTTGGAGTTGATATCTATTTTTCCTTTTGAGATATTGTTTCCACAAGTTCTAGTTTATGACGTAGTTATTTGTGGTTACCATGGCAACCTCAAAGTGTAAGTCACATTTAGTAAGTTCAAAAATTGTATAATGATTAGTACTTGGTTCATGCCAATTTTTGTAACGATTGATTAAATTGTTTTGAAACTCTAGAGTAAAAACAGTGATTTGGGACATTTAGGGTGAACTACCACCTTAAAGGCATAAAGAATCAGGGAATGGAAAGATTAACGTGGCTCGACAGTCTAAATCACACGAACTTATCCGCGTTTCTCTCCATAAAAATTCGTTTTAGTTCACTGCATAGTGATTATTGAAATGTTTTATACCCTCAAAGTTTACCTAAGTGAAGAAATCGTGTTTCCAGTAAATGCAGAAAACCTAATTTGCATAAAATCTGTCGCTTACCAAACACAATTTCTCTAGATACGCAAGTGCTGCAAAAGTATAAAACTTTTCAATAATCAAGACCACCACTAGAGCTGTGCAATGAACTAAAATGAAGCTCATGAGACCTGTGCAAAACGTTTCATGAAGAAAATACGTAATTTCTCATGATTTAGAGTGTCCAGCCACCTTAAGCAAGTGTAAAGCATTTAAAACGTTGTAAAGCTTGTCTTTACAACCATTCGTACAAATTATAAAATATAATTGAAGAAATTGTAATAACTCAAAGTAATTCAAAAGGCCACAAACGCGTTGCTCAGGAAATATTTCTTCCATCTTCGTTCCATCATCATTCTTTAGTAATTCGTTTGAAAACACTTGGTCCCAGACAAATTTCAATTATTAGAAGACATAGCCTAAGGCCTACGCTAAACGTTCCTTGAAAACACGGACAAAGACTGAAACATTTAACTCGAACACGATTATCGTCACATTATCCCGTCTGACTCAGACAAATTTAATTGCCGGGACGAATTTCATTCGTGTGTCAAATTTAATCGAATTATACGTCGAATTAAATTCGTCTATTGTGCGACGTTTAGCACAGGCCTAAACTTCATTCTTTTGAATGCGATAGTTCACAGCTGACAGTAGTATGCATTGTGTGTACTGAGCGAATGCGCGCAAACCAATCGGAAAACATTTAATTGTTGATGACTATACATATTATGTATACCAATGATTAATTTAGTAATTCTTATTTATTTAGACATATTTTTCTTAATAATAATCTCCAATAGCGTTTATATAATTAATTAACCCTAAATATTAACTATAACTATTATATAACTAGCAATTATTATCACAAGGGGAATGCTGCCTGGCTACGAATCCCTACAATTATTATTAAATACCAAAAGGAAGATGGTTGATATTGGAGCAAATTCGTAAAATAATCCATGGGCTCATATGACTGTGGTGTTGGACGAAGGAGAACGTGATCATAATTTTGCAAGTTATGCGGAGAATGTTGTTGAGAATAGTATTTAGCGCCCAACCAAACTATTGATTGTGAGCTGACCATATTCTTGTATGGACTGACTCTAACGCCTCCCTCACCCCTGGATGGGTGGGGGGTGCAGCACGAAATATATTTCGTGTCACACACATGAGTACCACACCGTCCACGTGTGAAGTTTAACGAAGTTGTATAAAACAATGGTGGGAAGACACGATGAATTTTGAAGTCATGAAGATTCAGATGAAAAAATACACAGATTGTTGGAGAAGAAAGACTAAAAAAATACCAAAAAGGGACAAGAATGCATTCAAAATATTTAAAGGCAGTATACATGGTGTCCAAGCGTCGGAAACAAATCAAGAATGTCTCGACGCTACATTGAGTATCAATATATTCAAAGTTGTTTCAGTATAATAATATATATCATTTACAGCCCCTGCGGTGATATAATATCATCCCTCGGGGTAATATTTTGTGGAATTCCCCTGGCTTTAGGTCTATAAATGATAAATATTCATGCCTGTATTTTTAATTTACTTGTAATATAGGAATATAATAGTAATAGTAATATATGTTACAAAGGACATTTTATTAATTGTGCATACATATGACATTTAGGAATGATGAATCCCATGCATTAATATTTGTCATTTGATTATGTATTATTGCAGTCAAAGACATGGCCACGCACTGTTTACCAGCATTTTGTTTAAACTTTCTGGTATTGCCTTGGCTAAAATCAGCACATATTGTTTTACTTGGGTCCACAACATCGTATATTGTGGGTCCAGGATTTTCTTCAACATCATTTGCCATTCTCAACAACAGTGGAACATACACATTGTAACATGACATTCGAGTGAACGACACTATCACTTGACTAAAACTTTTACACTGTTCTCTCAACCTCTTTGATAAATATGAAAATATACCGAGGTAAAATATTCGCACCAATATTAGTAATACCATAATTGTGAATACCAGCTGAAATAACATCAAGATTGTTCCACAACAGTTTATATGTTCGAGTGGTGTTGAATACTGTTTGACTCTTACATTATTGTGTGAACCAATTCGGGCACGATATTGCTCAATTGTCACTCCCATTTAGGCAAAATGTTCAGTTATATTTTAACAACAAGGTTTTTATCTGTACAGATGTAAGTTTGTTGAGTCTACAGGCACAAATTTTGCCTTCGTTTGTACTGTTTCTAGGTTTGATTTTAACGAGCACAATGGCTTCGTTTGATTTGAGTTGCGTTATACCCACACGCAGATAATGTCACGACAATATACACCTAAAATAGAAAGTACATTTTATTCACAAACAAAGCAATTTGATAATTGATGATAGTATGGCAAGAAATCGCAGATGACATCTTATAAATTTCTACCTCACTCAACCATATATTTGCCGTTTTAAGTGAGCCTTTAAGGACAAACAAGAAACATTAAGTACACAGAACTATCTTAGTTGTCCTACCTTGACAAAAGAATATCTCCTTCCTCAAATACCTTGACAAAAGAATACAGTATCTCCTTCCTCAAAATAAATGAATTGAAATTCGCGACAGCAGAACAGATCATTCGAGAATTGGTCACTGGCGTTGCGAGTTCACAAAATGCCATGTTCGTGGTGGCGTTGACAAGTTCCGAACATTAATTCCGTACAACTTCCGTGCAAACGAATAACCCTCTGGAGTATGGGTGTAAATTGGCAGCAACTACGTCACAAAACGTCATAAAACTGGACAGAAATCCGTACACGAATTTTCACATATCGAGATCTCGTCGACTATACATAGGTGCGCAAAGAGGTCTGGACACGAGACATGGTCAAGATTAGTGTGCTGCCTACGGCAGCAATTAATTTTTAAATCTACTCTACCTTTTTTTTTCTTTTTCTTTCTGAAAAATATTAAATTAAGTAGTAAAATAATTTGAAGTGTAAACATAAATTAAATTATAATATAATGTAATGTAGAACGTAATCAGCACTGCTGATTAGTGCGTCAAAAATCAGTTAATGAGCTTTCTGCAAAATGTAATAAGCTTGTTTTAATGCCATGAGTTGTTCATGCGTTCCTTGTTCAAGAACTCGGCCAGATTTAAGAACTACGATGGAATCAGCATTTCGAATTGTGGAGAGACGATGAGCTATAACCAAAGTAGTACGACCTTCACTTGCCCTGTCTAACGCCTCTTGCACCACCTATAGTTAAACCATAAAAATACGTTTCAAATGTTAAATATAGTACATGTATATACAGTCTCACAGGAATAAATGTTGAATGAGTAATGCACTCAGTTATATAACTTCTTCTGATCCAAACAGTCTTTTATTTTATTGTGGCTAATGCTATACTGAGAATCTTTTGCAACGGAATACAACCATCTGCTCATTTAAACAGAGCACGGGTTCCTTTTATTACAACACTAGCTCCTATAATGCTGGCAATAGCAGACTTCATCATAGCGCTAGTTCATCTGATCATAGCAGTAGTTCACTTGATCATGGTACTAGTTATTTCGTTGACAAATAAGTTATTTCTTTGACAAATCATATGAGATATCATACTATCACCAAATGAGTCAGTACTATGATCACCCCTTTTGGGTCTGACACGCTAAATTATGTACATGCCTTTTCACTTTCGGTGTCGAGGGCAGATGTAGCTTCATCAAGTAAAAGCATTTTAGGATTACGAATTAAAGCTCGAGCGATAGCAATTCTTTGCTTTTGTCCACCAGAGATAAGTGTTCCTTTATCACCAACTCTCGTATCATAACCCTTGGGAAAAAACAGATTTAAATATTTTTATATTACAAGTTTTACCTAATTCAAGAAAACGCATGACTACATGTCATGGTTGCTTACGACATGTAAAATTGATCACTTGTATAAACATAGGTACGCACAGCGCACATGCGTCTACAAGCCTTTAAAGGTCTGCGTGTACACGGTGGCCCTGACAACGATTTTACTAGTCGCTTGTCATATCACACGCTTGGGCAACTGTGGCTTGACAAAACTTAGTTACAAGGTTGCGTTTACGCAAAAGACTAACATCTATCTGTCTGTTCCGAGAGTAATAACAATAATAACAACAACAACAACAACAACAACAACAACAACAACAACAACAACAACAACATATATACAATATACTATATATACAGTATATATAGTTCAATCTACAGACATGTGTTTCGCTACACGTGTTTCGCCGTGTAGCTTGGAACCCATCTAGATGAACCCAGCAACTGCTGGTAACAGCTGCTTGTGGGACAATACTGGACATACGTACATATACATATATACATATACATACATATATACATATATATGTATATATATATATATATATATATATATATATATATGTATATGTATATGTATATGTATATGTATATGTATATGTATATGTATATGTATATGTATATGTATATGTATATGTATATGTATATGTATATGTATATGTATATGTATATATATATATATATATATATATATATATATATATATATATATATATAAGAAAAAGAAAAAGAAGAAGAAAGAGAAGAAGAAAAAGAAAAAGAAAAAGAAAAAGGAAAAGAAAAAAAAAGAAAAAGAAGAAGAAAAAGAAAAAGAAAAAGTAGAAGCAAATTAATAACAACCGTCTGCGCATGATCCGCCATCTTGTTTTTGTGAGCCTCACAAACAAGACATTCGTAGATAATTACATGAAGTACTCAGCTCAATGTAAACCGTTCGGACCTTTAAACGTACACTGTCTAACTAAATCACAGTTTCTGCAATTGGTCCAAAGTGCATGTCTATATATTTTATGTATCGATATAAACACTTCACAACATGCTATATCTTCGTCAAGAATGTTTACAATATAAACGTGTTTCTTATCACGTATAGTTCTTGCTGCACCGTGCACGTTTTAGTACCGAATTTGTTTTGCCGTTTACACACAAGAGAATGAATCCGGAATAAAAACTTCCCAGGTTGGTCAAGTATTCAGAGATTTCAAGAGGGAAAGTAGTGTAGTGTAAACGGTCCAATCCAAATACTGTTGTAGTGTAAACGCATAATGAATCCGAAAACTCGGTACGAAGTGAATCTGGAAACATTTACGAATCCAGGCACTCTGTCAGCAGGGTATACTTTTGCTCTGGTGCAAACGTAGTCTTAGGGGCCGTTCATATGGGGCGGGAGAGCCCGGTTACCGGGCTGATTTTATGTCACGAAAATCTTATTACGACTATTTGAGAAATGCAAATCCACACAACGAAGCAATATTGGGTTTGTTTTTCTGTGGGTATAGCACACGGAGTATTAATTCCTTTTTGTAGTCAAAGAAAGATTTTCGTCCCAGTAACAGGGCCAGCCCACCTCATATGAACGGCCCTTAGTCACTCCTTGCTTTAAAATGTCTACCGGCTTTGTAAGCAAAAAACACCCAGGTACTTACCATTGGAAGAGACACAATAAATGTGTGAATATTAGCAAGTTTCGCAGCTTCCTCGATTTCGTCTTGACTGACGTCTCTCGTGTTATCACCATAAGCGATATTCTCACCGATTGTCAAATCAAAGAGAACTGGTTCTTGTGAGACCACACCTATCTGACGACGCAACCATGGAATATTCAAAGCCTTTATATTATTTCCATCAATCATCTAAGTTCAGATAATTAAACATCATGATACTTATTAAACACAATAGTATTATTCTCATGTAAAGGTGAGGTAATGTGGTCATTTTTCTTCAACTTGCAACGCAACTCTCGCAAGTTGGAAAGCGCGTTGTTGCATGTATTACCACCCACCTTAAACATTGTTAATTTACGCAACAATGATTTTGTTGCAAGTTGAAAAAATTTGTTCAAAAAAGCAGACTCAGTTCTACTTGCTGCAACATGCTGATTCAAATCAATGTTGCGTGACAATGTTTAAGGTAGGTGGTAATCATGCAACAACGCTATTCAACTTGCAACGCAACAATGTTGCAGCAATTTGTTGTTCGTATTACTTCACTTTAAATGGATATTTCATCCTATTTTTAGCGATTCTTAGAGAAACAAAATTGTCCTAAAATTGCACAAAATCTCATATTACCGATTTTATATTAAATAAAAACATAAAATAGATCAGTACCAGAAATCTGCACAGAACTTACAGAAGGAGTGTTGGTACAACATTTAAGCGAGATTGTAAGGAATTGTAAATGTGACATGATCAGTTTCTGTTGGTTAGACAGCAATTAAGTTTAAGCCAATTTATCAAAAAACCTGGGTCTTAAAAATTCGTAAATCCTCCATCGTTGTTAGGTGACTCGTATTTCACAATTGAATTCATATTTTCAGTTTTAATTCTGAATTTTGCAGCTTTGAATTTCAATATAAGACAATTGAAGAAATAGCGTGACATGCACAGCGCTTTTAATATGACCGTATTGTAATATTTAATATTTTATAATTATATACGTATTAGTATATTATTTATTATAAAATAAATATATTTTATTGGTGACATGAATTCGAAGATGTTCTATATATAAGGATTAGTTTCTTAAAATCTTGGATTTCCATTTCTACACTGAAAAGCAATAAATTTCTGACGAAACTTCACGAATTAGATCAAATCAAGTGCCAGCTGCTGAGCTGCATGAAACACACGAGATAAATCGTTATCTTTACGCTTTTGAAAGTTGTGAAGACTCCAAATGTAAACTCAATTAATCAATAATGTTTATTAAACACTTTAAATCAATGTTTCCTAAATATAACTAATGACTTAACTAACGATACAAAAATAATTTTTTGCGAAGAGTCCTTTCGTTCGGATACTTTTCCCACAAATTAACACTTTACAGCCTGAGACGAGTCTTTAGTATTTTATTCTGGCTAACGGCCGACGATTTTATTCAGCACAGGAAGACGTGTCCAGGCCTCAAAGTGTTGACCTCGTGCACGTCTTTCATTACATCTTTTGGTAATAATTTTGAAAATGCTGGTTGTCGTCAATCACTGCTTTTATTAAAAAAAACTCAGCCGAACTATGACTGTTTGAGAAATGAAGCAAGAATCCCCCGCTATTACATCACATGCAAAACGACTAATTGTATGTATGAAATGTCGCTATGAAGTTTGTTCTCGTCCTTTTTCTTCCTTTTATCGCTTTTTACAACCAAAAACACAGCATTGTGGCCATCTTTGTATTGACCTATATTTGGCTACTGCACATTTACTGATCCTGAACGGCATCATAAGCAAGGGACCAAAGTATTTCGCGAGCTTCATTTTCTGGCCTCGGTAAACAACAGGTAAGGTTACTCGATTCAGTTCTCCTTTATATAGAGATCAGTGGCAATCAATATAATATTGGAAAATGGCGACGCGGTTGTTTATTGTTTTTTACCCATATATAGAGATTAAGATTCAAATACAACGTCAAAACAACTTTGCTTTCCAAGTATATTTAAAATCTTCAAAGATCCACTTCGAAAGACTATCAGACATTTTCTCGATTTTATTCCAATTTTAGTCTTCTCAGGAATATTTCCTTACGTTTCGTTGTTGAGTAAAATGTTTACCAAAGCAGATAACCAGGTTGCCGCCATTTTAAAATATGGTCCAGCTATAGCTCTAGCCGAGGAAAATTAAGGTTTAATTTCACGAGTGTTAAATTTGTAAGATTTTGAAAACACGAGTGAAATTAAACCTTAATTTTACGAGAACTCGTGCGATTAGGTGTTAATAATATAGCGGGAAAAATTATTCAGGGGCTATATTATAGACCACTTTCATAATGGCCACCACTTTAAATATTCTATTATGTGCATCTAAATAAGCCTTCCTAGCCTCGTTATGAAGCAAAGATTCTTTTAAATTGCAGACACACAAACGAGGCTAGGAAGGCTTATTAAGATGCACATAAAAGAATATTCAAATTAGTTACTATTATAAAAGTGGTCTATATGTCCAGAAAATGTCGAAGTACATGTGCCTTATCACGGTCGGTGCTCGGCAACATTCCAATTTTCCTCGCTCTATCGCTGTGCCTGTTGCTTTCTTTTTGCAAACACAGGCAAACGTTCGTAAATTCTCTAGTGTATTCATTTTCACTAATAGTTTACACTCCTTCAATAGTTTAAATTAGTTCAAACTTCAAAGTAAACAAAAAAGCATTTTCAGACCGAAAAACCTTGCAGATTTGTCGAAAAAAAAATCTGTCCTCCGAGGTTCACTGTTGCTAAGGAACAAAGCGACCAATCACATGCAAGTTCTAAGGATTTTGAGTGAAGGAAAATTCGAGTGTAGAATATATACATTTCAAGGCCAAACCGGGACCAGTTGCGAAAAATGCAACTACACAGGCCTTCCGGCAGGAATTGAATTCTAGTGCAATGGCTACGCCCTCCGTGGTTCAGTGGTCAGAGCATTGCACTAGAATCGCAAGGTCGTGGGTTCAATTCCTGCCGGAAGGCCTGTGTAGTTGCATTTTTCGCAACTGGTCCCGGTTTGGTCTTAAAATGTATATATTCCACACTCGAATTTCCCTTCACTCAAAATCTTTAGAACACGCTATGTAATCGAGTGAAATGCCCAATATTACTTATAAAATCACATGCAAGTACTGCTGATCAAGGAACCAATCAAGTGCAAGTAATTTTGCCCCGAATTACAAAAAAATGACCTCTTCATTAGCCAATCGTATTCAAGCAATTTTGCCCTGTATATTATTACATTTATTACATGCGTTACTTACAACTGTTCCTTTCGTAGCGTCATAAAATCTTTCAAGTAACGCCAGAGTTGTACTTTTTCCACAGCCACTGCTTCCAACTAGAGCTACAGTTTGGCCTGGTTTCGCGCATACATTTAGTCCTCTAAGAACCATGACGTCTTTGCGATGTGGGTATCTGAACTTCACACGTTTGAACTCAATATGACCGTGTGAATCTTCCTATATCAAAATTCAAAAAAAAAACACAATAAGAAAATAGCCCAATATTTGGCAGAATATACTCAAATTGGATTTTTGTGTTATCAGCCAGACATGCTGCTTTAATGTTATTAAACTGCAAAGGTCCACAAATCGTTAGTCAACTGATTAAGGTAGAAACTGCTTTCCATTAAACTTAGTTGTTCGTATTTACAAACAATTAGCTAGACTTCGATCAACTACTGATCTCCTCACTCTGCTCAAAGGCAGAGCCGGTGCATGGTAGCGCCAGGGGGGGAGGGGGGGGGCTAAAAGCGGGGCGGCCGCGCAGCAGTGATGATTCAAATTTCACTGTTATTTTCAAGGAGTAGATTTAACTCCAAATGAGGGGTTAAAAAATTGGTCTAGAATAATTGGTTTGTGGGGGTTAAATAAACTCCACATTCGGAGTTAAATTAACTCTTTGTTATGAAAGTTAAAAATGAGCGTATCGAAAAAGAAAAAATGAACTTTCCCACTTCCCAAGTGGTCACTCATAATTGACACTAAAGCCTGGTTCTCATATGTCGCCGATCGTGGGCGATTTGTGATTTAGATGCATGTTAAACTACGGGAAGTGCAGCAGCATGTTAAGTAATAAAGAACAATGCAGAAAAGCAGTGCTTTTATTCTTTTACTTAACATGCATCTAAATCATGGGTCGCGGCGACGATCGGCGACATATGAGAACCAGGCTTTAGGAAAGAACTTCGTGGATAATATAAAGAACCCCTAATATAGACGAAATCGGAGTTTTGGCTGCGCATACAATCTGAGTCGGGTGGAGTCGGGATAAAACGTAGTTCATTTATAACATGAGTTTCTGATTTCAGAAACTTTTTAATGTTCAGGTATTCTATAAGGATAAAATTTGCTTATCGATTATCCTTGACAATAATCCTAAACGTAATGTTTAAAAATAATGAACTCAAAACATAAAAAAAAACCAGTCCCAGCCTATGCTATCTTCCCGTTATGCTTTAATAGACACGATGTAATTTGCATAGGGGCCCAAATTGAATAGGAAACTAATTTGCATGTGGGCCTAAATGAAACTACGATTGGGTGTATAGAACTCATTCCAAAATGGCCGCCAAATTAGAATTCTTTTATGTGCATATAAATTATCCCTTATAACCTCGTTTTAAAGTAAAAATCCTTTTGCAGGCTAATTTATATGTATATAAAACAATTTTAATTCGGCGGCCATTTTGGAATAAGGTCTATGAATTGTTCCATTTTGAGAAACTGGGTCAGAGTCATTTCGTATGCCAGGGACCACAGAACCCGAATCAACTTGACAAAATGGCGACCCGAGGTTTTACACAGGGGCGTCGTGGCTCGGAGATTTTAGGGGTGGCCAAGAGCACAATTTTTCCGATAAACAACAACATTTTTCCGACATACATATATATAGAAAAACATCTTCATAAAATATAAGGTAAAAATACATATAATAATGTAATAGTAAAGTATCATTTCACAGAGCTTTAGAATGATACATGCATGAAAATTCACAACTCGCAAGCCAAAAAAAAAATAGCGCGCGCGAGTTTACGCCCAGCGTAGATATCAGACCTTGTCCTACAGAGCGTTTCTCTACGTGCCTATTGACTCCACACGAACAAACGAACGAACGAACGAACGAACGAACGAACGAACGAACGAACGAACGAACGAACGAACGAACGAACGAACGAACGAACGAACGAACGAACGAACGAACGAACGAACGAACGAACGAACGAACGAACGAACGAACGAACGAACGAACGAACGAACGAACGAACGAACGAACGAACGAACGAACGAACGAACGAACGAACGAACGAACGAACGAACGAACGAACGAACGAACGAACGAACGAACGAACGAACGAACGAACGAACGAACGAACGAACGAACGAACGAGAACTCGCATGCGGAATATAAAGCGCTGCTATAGGCACCGCAAGTTGCACTGTTTTCCAATGAATTATATATTGTTCTATTACCCAGTCGAAATATTATTTAACTGCATAATATTCAATAAAAAGGACAAGCATAAGTAAAACATCCGCACCATTGTTTTCTTTTTTTGCGTCTTTTGTTTACCATGTCCAAAATTCCGATAAAACCACAACGTTTTCATTTCCGACACTTTCTAATATTAGGGGTGGGCATGGCCCCCCTGCCCCCCCCCCCCCCCCGGCCACGACGCCCCTGGTTTTACAACAAGGACAGTCATTTGACGCATAAAATACTTACTGGACGCAATCCGGTTTCTGCAAAACTATCAATGATTGGAACTGATTCGATGGTTTGAAATAGAATGGCGGCGGACCTACGTGCTTTGAGATAATCCGGAGCCATAGCAGACAGCTCACCCAAGACAATACCACACATAGACACAGCATACATGGTTCTAAAGAAATCATTTATAAGATTATTAGCCTAATTATAAATGTTCAAATTAATATTTATCATATCATCTGATAGTTAAAGCAGATTAGTTAATGATTTAGTTATAATTAATTCATCAGATTAGGGGAATTTAACTGACAGCATGTTCACGGCTGACATCCTTTTTATGGTGGTTTATCAGTAAATCACCTCAGTTCTTAGTAACCCCTTACCAATCTGAGGAATCTTGTAAATTTTATTCGGACTAGTTTTTTATCTTATAGAAAGTTTGTCAAATGCAGTATAGAAACACTCGTAGAAGTTTAAGTGGAAGAACTCAAAATAATGCGGAAATACGTTTTTTGATATGTCGAGTTTTGCTGATTTTGTTGGCAACCAAAGTTGAAAATGCTGTTTTTTGACCGACATTCGGACAAAATAAGTCATACATTCGAAACCAGGCAATAAATAAAAAATGCGCTGACATTGTTTTGCTGGAAATTTATCTCGGAATCGAACTGCAAATTTTTGAACAAAATGAAACGCTTAATTTGTTCTTAAGTCGCCCCAAGTGAAGTCCTCTGGTTTTACTTGAAAAATTTTCGACTATTATTGCCTTGTGTTTATCGCAAAATCAAATACAACGTTGTATTCTACAAATTAATAGCTTTCTAACGTTATCTAGTTTATTTTTGTGGCATAAACTCTGAAAAATTCAGAGCGCTTTACCGAAATGACCCTGCAAAGCTTAATGAAGACCTTAAATAACTTACTTGAAGGCATCCTCAAAAGTTACATCTCCGTCAACCAGAAGTTTACCAGCATAGCGGAAACAAGCGCCAAAACAGAGGAAAAAAACAACTTGGGTAAAAGATTGAGTCAAGCCTGCCAAATGAACCTCTCTGATAGCTCGCCTATATTAAAATACAGACATAGGTTATGGGTTAGAAGAAAAAAACACGAACAAGTGCAATGAGACAGGTTTTCTATAGGCGATACATGCATACAGGCGCGGTGGTATATCAGTACACACTGTCTTAGTCAAAAACCCTGTAAGCATTATAGTTGGCAGAGCAGAGAGCTCGATCTGCATGGTTGGAAGGTCTTTCCACCAACACCTTTTTTGGTACAAGTCATGCAGTGTTGTTAGCTGTATAGTCAAGGGTAATTTATAATATTTTAACTCATTACTGACAAACTTAGGCGTCGTAGATTTGAGATGTCATGACAAACATTTCACCCAAATATTTTTGATATGCATGCATTTTAGAAACGGTGGGCGCGAGTCTTTTAGTTTACAAAACAATGCGGGATAACTTTATAGGCCCTGTTCACACTATACCGGATAGCTTTTGTGCCGGCACGAAAACCATGCCGGAGAGGCCTTCTGTATACACACACACAAAACGCCTGTTCCGGTTCAATTTCTGTGTCGGAGCGCCGCTCCGATCTCGAAAGCGGTACATCTTTTATTGGATAGGTTTTTGTGCCGTTTCAGCTCCCACTGAACGGAGTTCGAAATAGTTTCGGAAGTAAACTGCTGGCACGAAAACCTATCCGGTATAGTGTCAACAGGGCCTTAGTGCAACTGAAAAATTATAATAAATCTTGCGTCGAGTTCTGTTCCAATTGGGAAAAAAAACGTTCTCGCTATTGGCCATTTCGGATTAACACAACACAGAAGATAATGACGAGGCTCAAATTGCATTTTGTGGCTGATTTTAGTAACTTGAACAAAAACAGTCCCACAAAACAGTCCCACGAAGCACAGTCAACCTCGTTATCCTCATGGTCTCCGTGCTGGATTGCATTGTACGGCTTATTCAAAGTTTATTGCAAGACTCTTTCTCAAAGCATTAATAATTCATGAACCAAAAAACAAAAGAAATTAATGTTTAATCAGTGCTTTGAAATCGGAGGAAAAGTACTAATACTTTGAAATAATGCAAAATACGTTTTCAAAGTCTTGGGACTTTGAAATAAGACAAATTATATTACGTTTCAGAGGTATCTTCGGAGTTTTGAGTTTGAGAAGTCAGTTCAAATACTCGACGTCGGACTTTACCGGGATTAAATTAGATTAGATTGCCTTTATTTGAATACGATAAAGTTTTAAGCTTACAGCTTGTGGGGTCGATTACAAAGTCCTGGTGCATTAAAAAGCACTCTGACTTTGAAATCCCGGTAAAGTCCTCCGTCTCGTATTTGAACTAGATATTGTAAGCTTTTTTTGCTTCTTCTTCATTACTTGTACTCAAAACAAAACATTTTTAAACGAAACAGAAGAAATCCGAAGAGATATCCTCGCCGAAACGCTTGGTTTTCTGCCATGTCGCTCCGAACGGTTTACACTGAGCGGAGTACTTCATGTAATTATCTTCCAATGTCTTGTTTGCGAGGCTCACAAAATCAAGATAGCGGATCATGCGCAGAACGGAGTGGAATGCACCTTTAAATCTGATTAAGATGCAGTCAATCAACGTGCACAAAATTCGTTTGGACCGGCTAGCATAGGTAGAATTTTATAATATATCAAAGAATGCCATTTGTAATTAATTCTTTTGATTTCACAGGAGTCAGCCAGTGAATGGCGCTTAATTGGTTAGCTCTCTTACTCTTCGGCCAACCATCCTAATTCCATTATGTATTTTAATGACTTATAATAAACCTAACTACGTAAGTAGCGGTAATAATAATAATAATAATAATAATAATAATAATAATAATAATAATAATAATAATAATAATAATAAAAATAATAATAAAAATAATAAAAATAATAAAAATAATAAAAATAATAAAAATAATAAAAATAATAAAAATAATAAAAATAATAAAAATAATAAAAATAATAAAAATAATAAAAATAATAATAATAATAATAATAATAATAATAACTAGAAGTTACTATCGCAAGTGAAGTGCTGCCTCAAATGGGACAACAACCTTTAGCCTTCTCCACAGGCAACTCTGTGCACTTTGTGGCAAATGTGACACCGCCTTGCCCACTCCACCCGAGATTGCCCACTCCACCCAAGATTGCCCACTCCACCCAAGATTGCCCACTCCACCCAAGATTGCCCACTCCACCCAAGATTGCCCACTCCACCCAAGATTGCCCACTCCACCCAAGATTGCCCACTCCACCCAAGATTGCCCACTCCACCCAAGATTGCCCACTCCACCAAAGATTGCTCACTCCACCCAAGATTGCCACCTCCACCAAAGATTGCTCACTCCACCCAAGATTGCCACCTCCACCCAAGATTGCTCACTCCACCCAAGATTGCCCACTCCATCCAAGATTGCCACCTCCACCCAAGATTTCCACCTCCACCCAAGATTGCCACCTCCACCCAAGATTGCCACCTCCACCCGAGATTGCCCACTCCACCCAAGATTGCCACCTCCACCCATGTTTGCCCACTCCACCCATGTTTGCCCACTCCACCCAAGATTGCCCCCTCCACCCATGTTTGCCCACTCCACCCAAGATTGCCACCTCCACCCATGTTTGCCCACTCCACCCAAGATTGCCACCTCCACCCATGTTTGCCCACTCCACCCAAGATTGCCACCTCCTCTCATGTTTGCCCACTCCACCCAAGATTTCCACCTCCACCCATGTTTGCCCACTCCACCCATGTTTGCCCACTCCACCCATGTTTGCCAACTCCACCCATGTTTGCCCACTCCACCCAAGATTGCCACCTCCACCCATGTTTGCCCACTCCACCCAAGATTGCCACCTCCACTCATGTTTGCCCACTCCGCCCAAGATTGCCACCTCCACCCAAGATTGCCACCTCCACCCATGTTTGCCCACTCCACCCATATTTGCCCACTCCACCGATGTTTGCCCACTCCACCCAAGATTGCCACCTCCGCCCATGTTTGCCCACTCCACCCAAGATTGCCACCTCCACCCATGTTTGCCCACTCCACCCAAGATTGCCACCTCCACCCATGTTTGCCCACTCCACCCAAGATTGCCACCTCCACCCATGTTTGCCCACTCCACCCAACGTGGCCAACACGATGTTGGCATTTGCTCTGATGAAGGCCTGAGACAACAGGTCGAAAGCTCAGCAATAAATAAACAATAAACGTGGTGTCACATAGATATTTATAAAATAACATTTTGAAACAAGCGCGGCGATTGGTTGAAAGTCGTGTTTCTATAACTTTATGGAAACACGGCAAGGTCCACGCCATTCAATACGCCATCATTACGGTGTAGGACACGCCATTATACGCCATCCAATACGCCATCATACGCCATTATGAAGAGTAAGGAGAATTTACGCTTTGATGCAGTGATTATTTTTACGTTCTATACCTATTTTCCACTACAATTTCGCGTTCTCTCAAAATTCCACTCGTGTTTCTATAACTCTATGGAAACACGGAAAATGTTTTCTATTTTTAATTAAAAATTGTTTACTTACTTGTATGGAATTTCTACAACAACGCAGTAACTTTCGTAAAACACTTGTTCCCTTCCAAGCGATGTCACAGTTTGGATGTTGCTAAAAGTTTCTGTAACAATCTATATCAAGACAAACACAACACGAAAACAGTTCAAAATAATAAAAATAATAAACAATGGAGTCAGACTCAATCATGATCTACTGTAGAGAATACAAAATGTCCTTCAAAAACGTTTGAACTAAAAACCGTGAATGTGCAGTTTACATATGTAAATATACATCTTCACCTTTATTTTAGTATTGAAACGTTGACTTTGTAAAGTTTATTTTCTTTGTTTTCAGAAGATATATATTCTATACATAATAAAACAATTATATAGGATTCGGTTATCGGATATCAAAAACTATATCGAGGCCGAGGTTTGCTTTATTCAGCTCATCATTCCACTCAGGGGCGGATTGGCTACGTCAGAGGGGCCCGGGTATTTTGGTGTAAAAGGGGGACCCGTTTCCAAATCAAGTTGTTGTGGGTCCGCATGTATACGGGGATCCGGGAATCCTCCCCTGGAAAACTTTTGAAATTTGGGTCTCTGAAATGGCATATCCCGCATTCTGACAGCAGTTTTGAGCAAACTTTTAATAGTTTTAAAACATGTTTGTAATGGCACATTTCGTCATTGTTTACAAAGATTTTGTCCAAATTAGTAGTTTGTGAAAATATATATTAACGTTGAATGTAAAAATATGCATGGACTATAAGGTCAAAGCCTGTTAAGGCCTGAGGGTTAGCCTACCAATAAAACCAAAGGACGAAGCATTTCCGTACGCACTCTTCCCCATGCGCTAACCACTTATCGACAAAATATAGGAAACATATATTTTAATATGATTGTTCAGATGTTTGAAGCGTTTCAAACTTTTTAGATCCACATTTTCTTTTTGAGTAATTATCTCAACAAATTGTAAAGAACGACTCTATATTAGGAGGGAAAAAGGGGAAGATTGGTCCACTTCCCTCCAACTGCCCGAACCCTAGACATTGTTCTCTTTTCAGAGGAGCTCATTCTTGCAAGTCGTGGTGCACAGAAAAGGCGTAAGAAAAAGGTGGACGTTTAATTGCTTTCTTCATAATTCCGGAACTTGAATTTAATGTCGGAAGAAACTATAGCTTCCACTATTAACGCTAGATAATTATTTTACCCTAAGCATGTATAATTGCCTGATTGATACATAGCCTTTTTACTTTTGTAAAGCCAAGAAAATTTAAGGCCCAAAGGGGGCCTAACAGGCTAACAGGCAAGGGGCCCACAGGGCGTTTGCTCGGTAAGCCCGACTGGCCAGCCCGCCCCTGATTCCACTTCGGCCTTGCATGATAATTATTGTTAGTATCAACCAACTAGTGGTCTATTACAAATGCGGTACTCTGATTGGCTAAGCTACTAGTGGTCTATTGGTGATAGACCACTAGTGGTTTAGCCAATGACAAACCTTCTTATAACTGGAATATTCCTATCCCGACCAATCAGAAGGCACGACATATTCGCGCTGCAAGCAAAACCTGGAAACTAGGCCAAACACGGCGTCCGCTAAAATTTATATACGAGTGATGAAATCACGAAAACATTAATTGACCCGAAAGTAATGGAAAATTGTTCAGTTTGACATTTTTGAATAAGAAAATGAATTCGCTTCTGCCTATGAATTATATCTACACCAAACTTGAAGCAAAGTAATTACAATCTCGCTTTTTGTGAGCGATTGTTTATCATGTGCCATCGAACAACTCTAGCCTACATTTTGAATGGGGAGACTTCTGAAAACAAAAAGGTAAAACTATCTGAAAATTTGGAACAATGTTTGATAAGACTTATTTACGTTAAATAAAAGTTGTTTACGGTTGAAACTAAAACAATTAGACAACTCGCCCTCGTTTTCTACGAGCAGATAGTCAACTCGGCTTTGCCTCATTGACTATCAGCTCATAGAAAACTCGGTCTCGTTGTCT
Organism: Corallium rubrum; assembly: GCA_964035015.1. Classification (NCBI taxonomy): domain Eukaryota; kingdom Metazoa; phylum Cnidaria; class Anthozoa; order Scleralcyonacea; family Coralliidae; genus Corallium; species Corallium rubrum. The sequence goes on from OZ035997.1 coordinate 40,643,483, forward strand.
AATTGTTAAATATACGAGTGATGAATTCATGAAAACATTGGCCCGAAAGTAATAGAAAATTGCTCAGTTTGACATTTTTGAATAAGAAAAGAATTTTCTTACGCCTATAGAGTATATCTCATAGAAATATTATACCTAGAATGCGTGCTCCTATCTCTCGTCAGTCAAAAAATTGTCGCCACAAAATGGCGGATTTATAAGGGCAAAAGGAACTCGCCCCAGGACTTTTTAACAGTTTTTAACACGGCTGCGGTTGGTGATGTTGTGGAGTGATGGATGTATTTTAGCACTGAATTTCTTTGTTTTTTGTACCGGAAAACTTGCTGGATTGGTGAATTATATAAAGATGAAGTGCAATATCCTTCGCCAAAACATTTCGAACATTAAACTCTGGATGTAGACATGCAGCGACGATAGCGGCCTTTTAATACGAATGGTTTTAGTGTTTTTACTGTTGTTAATACATTATATTTGAATGATTCCCACTTGCCAATCTGTATGTGATTTATACTGAATGTGGAGGATTAATCCAGGAGACAGTAAGTGGGGTTTTTTCTCTTTTTTATCCAATCTAATAAGGATTTCTAACTTGTGATTTTTGAAATGTAAAATATGTTTATGCACCTGTCATACTTTTTATACATCAGTCTTTTCGACATTTATTTATATTGACATATTAAATCCGTGTTTTTTTAAAGATTTTCTCTTAGTTTCCATTACGTATTTGATTATTTTCTTTTCTTTTAAACGGGCTTTGATACAGACAATTTCTGAGTTTCAAGTTTAGCACTTTTTGTTGCTTTTTGTAATTGTGGTGAATTGATCGAAATATAATTTTGAACTTATAGTTTTTACACGTTTAATGAAACAAGTGTCTTGAAAATTGTTTTATTTTATGCTAATGTGTATGTGGCTGATTTGTTGTCGTGCATGTATCCAATTTATCCCTATGAAACGTCCTCCAATTCTTTATTTTGAGACGCGATCATTGTTGTATATATATCCCACCCCTTAGCAAAATTCAAAACGGCGGATCTATAAGGGCAAAATAAAATTTAATTTGGACCCCTGTCACGTGACAGAGAACGCATTCTAGGTCTATTATTTCTATGGTATATCTACACCAAGTTTGAAGCAAAGTAATTACAATCTCATTTTTTTTGAGCGATTGTATATCATGTGCCATCGAACTACTCTAGCCTACATTTTGAATGGAGAGACTTCTGCAAACAAAAAGGTAAAACTATCTGGAACAATGTTTGATAAGACTTACTTACGTTAAAGAAAAGTTGTTTATGGTTGATACTAAAACAATTAGACAACTTGCCCTCGTTTTCTACGAGCAGATAGTAAACTCGGCTTCGCCTCGTTGACTATTTAACAATTAGTCACCGAAGTCGAGGTGACTATCGGTGAATATTTACCGAGCCGCGAAGCGGCGAGGTAAATACACCGATAGTCACCGAGACTGAGGTGACTAATTGTTTTAGTATAATTTCAGAGGTCGATAAAAAACCAATAACGTTGAAACAAAAACTTTTAAACAACTGCTCTCATTTTAACAGTGGTGATTCTGTTTATTCACAGACGATGTTAGCAAGCCAGTCTTTGTCAGTAAATAATTTCAAAAAAAGAGTAAACAACACCCTACTTTGGAATTGAACTTGTACATACATTCAAATATATACTAAAAAGACTTTTATTCTGGTGTTTTGGCTTCTGTGATACAGACTTTTTGCACTTAATTCATGATTATTATGTTCTTCACTCATGACGAAGTTTTAGAAAACATCGCTACGACCAAAACCTAACCAAAACTTGCTAGAAAATACGACGAATTATAGAAAATATACTTGCTTACCTTTACAAAGTTTTGTTTTTACGATATTTGATATGTACATCATCTCAGTGATAAATATTTTCAGTATTATGCTCTTTTGTTTGTTTCAAAAACTACAGACACCATTTTGGATAAAAATCAACAGTTCAATGAATCGACAAATTCTAAAATCTCATACTTCAAAATGACAACTCCGCGGGGGAGACTGAAACAAGTAAAGTCAGTGCAGTGTTGAATAAGTACCAGTCTCCTTTCCAAAACTACTTTTGAAGAACAATTTCTTGTGATGCAATAGTCACCGCGCTAGGCGGTGACTATCACCTCAGATTCACCGCTGAGCGGACCAATCAGAAAGCTGGAAAGCCTCTTTTCCACTATGAAATTATACTAACAGCTCTTAGTATAATTTCATAGTAAAAAAGAGGCTTTCCAGCTTTCTGATTGGTCCGCTCAGCGGTGAATCTGAGGTAATATATAGTCACCGCCTAGCACGGTGACTATTGCATCACAAGAAATAGTTCTTCAAAAGTAGTTTCGGAAAAGACTGGTACTTATTCAACACCGCACCATTCTCGTCCCCAGAGCCTCTCCCGTGCTGGCGCGCTGGAAAGGCTCTGGGGGAATCCATATATCATTGCGATCTGATTGGTTGTTCAAATTCAAAGGCCTATATATAACGGAGCTTGTTTATAAATAAACAGTATTTGAAACACGAAAACTGACAACGAAGCACAATTCTAATCATAATTCTAATCCGAACAATTTAATCGAACGTTTATCAAAGCAATCAACCTGTTTCCCCTTATATAATTAAATCAAACACAGAAGACAGATAGCAATTTGAAACAGATAGACGATTGACCGAACTGCAGGCTGTTCGTGCATGGTACATATTAAGAATCTCAATGAAATATACAAGTCAAATATAAACGAACGGTGCAACAAATTAAAGAGAACTACCTTCACAAAAAGAAGCCGTAAATACGAAGAAATTCCGACACGGCTCTATTGCCAAGCTCTGAAGCGAACTCGTAAATTTTAATGTATTTTGCCCCACCGAGTACACGCGGCGATGATCCACACTCGACAAGGACCTTCTTCGAACGGAATCTACCTCAATCAGAATTGTTCCAAAGTCAAACGAGTCAATACGAGACAGAATCGAAAACGAAAGGAAAATTATATTCCAAACAACTGTCGATGATCTCGTGTCCAACTCCCAAACCGCGAACTTGAACGCATGCGCTTTAGAAAGAACACCAAAGAATCTTGGTGTTCCGGTTTTGGATTCTCCCAGAGCCTTTCCAGCGCGCCAGCACGGGAGAGGCTCTGGGAACGAGAATGACACCGCACTGACTTTACTCGTTTCAGTCTCCCCCTCGGAGTTGTCATTTTGAAGTATGAGATTTTAGTATTTGTTGATTCATTGAACTGTCGATTTTTTTTCCAAGATGGGATCTGTAGTTTTTGAGACAAACAAAAGAGCATAATACTGAAAACATATATCACTGAGATGTTGTACATATCAAATATCGTAAAAACAAAACTTTATAAAGGTAAGGAAGTATATTTTCTATAATTCTTCGTATTTTTTGTATGTTTTGGCTAGGTTTTGGTCGTAGCGATGTTTTCGACAACTTCGTCATGAGTGAAGAACATATTCAACATGAATTAAGTGCAAAAAAGCCGTATCACAGGACTCAAAACACCAGAATAAAAGTCTTTTTAGCATATATTTGAATAAGTTCAGTGCCAAAGTAGGATGTTGTTTACTCTTTTTTTGAAATTATTTACTGACGAAGACTGTGGCTTGCTAACATCGTCTGTGAATGAACAGAATCACCACTGCTAAAATGAAAGCAGTTGTTTAAAAGTTTTTGTTTCAACGTTATTGGGTTTTTTATCAACCTCTGAAATTATACTAAACCTCGACTTCGGTGACCAATTGTTAAATAGAAAACTCGGCCTCGTTGTCTAATTGTTAAATATTATATCATGCTCAACCTTCATCCAATATAATAGTCATCCATATTAGTGACGAAGAGATACAAATAATAAAATAATGCCAAAAATAAAACCTATGACGTGCTGCATTCGTATATATCCAAATATTTGTTGACGAGCATGATATACTTTTAAGCATATATATATATATATATATATATATATATATATATATATATATATATATATATATATATATATATAATCTAAGAGTAACATATAAGGAAATATGGGATTCCTTTCAAAAATGCAGATATATAAGACCTTAAAAAAGTACCTTTCCTGCTTCTTTATCCATGCTTGTTTTAGTTCCGGTTCCGTAAAACTGATGCAAAAATGTGCCACTGAAAACAAGGAAAGGAAAAAACGCAAGAGCGACCAAAGTTAACTGCCAGCCAGATATAAATGCGACTATGAATGAACCTGTGATTGTTACCACTCCAGAAACAAATAAACCTAAACGTGATCCTGCAGCCTAAAAATTGAGAAAAATAATAACACTTAATCCCCATCATGCAAAGGTCTTGTGAGAAAGAGATAACATAGTCCTTATTCATTAATGACCGCCAATTTTTAACATACTCCTTTTATATGCATATTATAAAGGGTCGAGGTTAAAAGGAATGACTCAAAAGAACTTTGAGAATTCTGTTCCTCGGTCCACCCCGTCCAGTCCTTTCGCGGCTTCTCCAAAATATGTCTTCAATCCCCCCCCCAATTTGTCGTCAAGCTTCAGTGAGTCAGACTTTTGATACTCTAACCAGAACATAAACCTTAGCCCTAACCAGAAATCTGGTTCACCGCCTAGGTTTTTGGAAAAACATATTTGACGACCGGGTCCTTTTGAGTCATCCTTTTTAGCCGAAACCTATTATAAATTGTTGATTTGGTAAACTCCATTTTATGTACAATTACATTTTAAAAGATTTTTTGCTGTACCACGAGGGCATAAAGACTGACCAGTTTATTTATTTGTTGTATCGAGAAGTAAAGTTGGTAAATACAGAAATAAAAAAATTTTAATCCCAAGAGTATATATCAATACCGTCCTCGTTCTGTGACTGCGCCACCCTCAGCATTTTTACATCTTCAGAACGACGCGAACACGCTGGGAAGTGAGAGCTGTTTCTTAACGTTGACTTCAGCTCAGACACTACAGACGTTTTAGCAAGAAGTGGACTAGTGGAGCGTCTTGAAATTCGTTAAATAAGGTTAAACATGAAATACGGCAGTTATTTTACCGTGTCTTCGAATTCGTTTAAATGCATTCCTTTTAAACGTTTTTAAGGTCGCGTCGTCGAGTTAGCCGCGTCGTAGATCTTAAAGTCCTTACTGTATTATAGACCTCTTGCAGATGACGTCAAAACGCTGCATCTGGAGGACATGCAACTTCAAAGTTCCGACGTTCAACAGAGCAAATAACGAAAATTCTATAGTTTATAAGCATTAGTCCTCCACCAAGGGAATAAGTGCAAGTGGTCTATTGAGCAGTATGTATACTTACGCCTTGTATGGCGGTTGCAGACGTGGCCAAAAGAGCGGATATTGCACCTGTGCTATGTTCGGGGTCATCGAAGAAACCTATATTCTGAAATTAACAGAATACAATAGTTTAGCACAAAACAACATTAACACATTTAGATATTACACTAACTGCACTATACACCGCTTTCAACAATTAAATATATTACGAACATGGAGAACAGTGAAGAATGCATGAAAAACCCAAACTATTCAGACGTTTGAAAAAATCCTTATTTAGGGAAATAGCAGTTTTCGTTTTATAGCCATAACTGATATCTTGATAAAAATAACTGAATGAAAAGCTATCAAAACCAATCAATCCACATTAGAGAACTTGGAATCACAAACACTGGTGTTAATATGAGGAAAAATATAAATTAAAGAGAGCATTGGTCTATTTTGGATCAGCAATTTTATATCAATAATGAGTTGAAAGAGGGAGAGTAACACTACAGGGTGATCGAAATCCTTTTAAACATTTTCCACAGTTGACGTAAGTTATTAACGTTGTCAGTTAAAAAATTATAATACAAGTTTGTAATTTTTTTTAATAAAGCCATGGCACATTATGGTCAGGAAACTCAGCAAAAGTATAGGAATGTTCTATCTTTTTGTTCTTGTGCACGGTGAACAAATGCAATGCATTTTTGGTATAATGAATCAATCGTCAATAGCAGTGTTTGGGTTCAGTCGCTCAACTTTGTAAGAAGCGAAAAACAAAAGATTTGTGCATGGTGCACGTAGACAGAGTGCCCCCTTTACCCCGCAAGCGGAGAAGGAGACTGCCAACGAGCTCGATATAGTTTTATAGATATGGCCGTGGGTCGCTAGTAACCTTGACTCACGACATGACAACAAGAATCATTCGAATCATTCGTGACCTAATTCAAGGGTCAATCGCTGAAGAAGTAAAATCGGCAGGCCTGTTTTCTGTTGAGATGGATAGCACACAAGATGTGACGACGCAAGATCAATGCTCCATTGCGGTGCGTTATGTAAACGATGGACATATCTGCGAGCGACTTCTCTCTATGGTGAAAGCAGTCTCTGGTACAGGTGAATACCTCTTCAATGTTTTACAGAGCACATTAGAAAAACACGGTTTAGATATCAAGAATTGTGTTAGCGATTCTTTCGATGGGGCAGCAAACATAAGTGGTATTTACAACGGCGTATCAGCCAAGATTGCCAGTGTTGCGAGCATGCATGTGCACACATGGTGCTACAGTCATTCGCTGAACCTTGTGCTCACTGATGCTGCTTCCTCAACCACACTTGCGACAACGCTGTTTGGCCTTCTCCAAAGGGCGTCGACGTTTTTTCGAAATTCCTACAAGAAGATGAGTGTGTGGGATAAAACTCTTAAGGAAAGAGGCCGTGGTACCAGACGCCTGGGTTCCATTGGGGAAACCAGATGGCTTTCAAAGTCAGCTGCATTGACGAAGATATTCGGTCCATATTCTGCGCCAAATTCAGCCAAATCTGCCTTGTTTGTTGAATTGATTCTTGCTCTTGCCGCCATAGCAGAAGCGCCCACTTTTCCAGATCTGGCAAGAAGTGAAGCGAAGCTCCTGATGGATAACTTCGTAAAGTTCGAGACGATCCTGACCGCGTTCGTCTTCCTCAGAATATACAAAGTCACGACGCCACTGTCCTTGTATCTCCAGACCAAAGGTTTAGATATGTTGCAAGCTTGGAAAATGGTAGAATCGGTGACCAAGGAAATTACCGCAATTTCGAGGGATTTCGAAAGCGTCCGTCAAAAAGCTCAGGAGTTTTGCGCCCTCGTTAACGAGTCCTTGGATCAATTTGATGAGAGTGAGACCATCAACGAGATCGATCCTAATCTTCCAAAAAGACGCGCACGAAAGAAAAAGAGAATGCCAGGTGAGGAATGCGCAGACGAAGTTGTGTTGGATGAAGTTGAGCACTACCGAATCCATACTTTCAATGTCGTTATGGATGGAGTGCTATCTAACCTGAAGACCAGGTTTCTTGACCACGAGAATGCGTACAAAGATTTCTCGTGTTTTGATCCGCGAAGGTTTCAAGAGCTGAAACAGTCAGGGATTCCTCCTTCAGCTCTAGAGGTCTGCAGTCTTCTGGGGGATAAAGTCAACAAAGATCTCCTCCTAGTGACTCAGCTGGAAGTTTCATGGACACATTACCAAGACTCTGCATGTCCCTCCCAGAGGAATTCGAAGTTCTAGACAAGTTAGAAGATGCCAGTGCCAGCGGTCAGAACGAATCGGACGATTGGGATGGTGATCAAGCGGGACTTCCTGTTGAATCTTTAAATAGCCGTTTAAATCTTTAATAGTCGTAACCTAGCAACGTGCGTTTCAAATTTCACTCACAGGAAGTCCCCCCTGATGACGGGAAAATCGTTCGATCTCGATAGGAAATCTTGCAATTTATCGCAAATTGAGCTCGTAGTGAAAAGTATAGCTATCCGTTTTTCCTTTGTTCGGAAAGAAACTACGTCTCTCTCGGGAAGTCCCGATGTGAGGCGGCTGTATTTGCAGGCTAAGTCGGCTAAGACTGCTGTGTGTACACTCTGCAGGGTACGGTGCACGAGAATCACAGCTCATGCTTTGAAGTTTGCTGGGTTTCTCGATCGGCATGCATGCACGTAGAATTCTTAAGAAGTTTTGCACTTCTTTAGCCTTTTTAAAGCTCAGCAAGTCTCGACAAAATATACAGTATATCCATCATAAAAGCTTATTAAGCCTCTCTCCATTTCCATTTCTCCAAGCCACTTCTCTCCTCTACTGTTGGATGAAGAATTATGTAAAAGCCACCCTCTCTATATTAAGCCGCATTCCCCTGTTTAGACAGATGTCAAAACAGAAAAACGTTTTGTATATATATAACCAAATTTAAACTCAGTTTGTAAAAAAAAATATTATCAAACTGACATTGAAACAAGTGTGGCACATTTAATAGAAAACCTATTGATTTAGGATAGTAAAATACCTTGCATTAACCCTTTCACGCAAAAATCGTCGTTAGACAGAGTAAAAAGTTAATGTTGTTCGACAACAACGATATGCGCATGAAATGGTTAATGGTGCAACAATGCAGATAGCAAAACCTAAGGAAACATTACATGTTATGGTTTACAATACTGCCAATTGCAAGCCAGCGTTAGGCTTGCAATTATTTTCACTTTTGTTTACGTTTGAAAGTTGCAAGTTTCACCAGAAAACGTTGAACATTTAAAAAAAAACAATCAACTTGCGCCGTGATTTCAAAGAAACCTGTCAAATGATGCCACAACTTGATTGATTTGTTCTTAAAGTTCAACGTTTTCTGGTGAAACTTGCAACTTTCCGGCAAACGTAAACAAGCGTGAAAATAATCGCAAGCCTGTATAAACAGTGGCTTCCAAAATACATCAATTGAAATAGCCAATCGACAAACGGTCTGCGTGAACTGAACTGAACTGAACTGAACTGAACTGAACTGAACTGAACTGAACTGAACTGAACTGAACTGAACTGAACTGAACTGAACTGAACTGAACTGAACTGAACTGAACTGAATTGAACTCGACAAACTTCAGAACGTCCATAATGAGCTGGGATTTTGTGATGAACGGTCTAACTTGCCAGCGCACAATTTCAAATATTTTGTTTTTGGCTCGTTAATGTTCAAATATAACACGCTTGAGTAATTGAACTCAAACGCTTCTATTGAGTGATTGCTTCATTATATCAAAAATACAACGTTATTTAGATCATTTTCACGTCTTCAGGACGACGTTAACTCGTGAAACGGTAAAACCTGTTAGTTGAGTTTGACTTTAAACTATGCGACAAAATTATTTTAGAACTCTAATTAAGCTTTTGGATGTCAAAAAAACATACTATTCAGTACTACGTGAGTGATTCGTGGTTTTTGCTAGATACCAAATTTTAGATTGCCGTCGTCGTCACAAGTTTGCAAATAAAACGTGAACAAAATGATAGGGCAAAGACTTTTCAGACTATATCTTGATTGACTACAAGGTAATTAGTCCGTATCTCCGATTTCAGGAGGGGAAAGGGCGCCAGTCTGCACGCAGGCTACAATATAATCAACCTTTTCTATTAATTTAAACCCATTTCTAATAAGCCACGCCCACCCCCACCCTCCCACCCCGCCCCTCCTGTGCTTGAACCCTGAAATTAAACAAACTCCCATAACAATCGCAGACTGACTTGTCGAAGGTAGGCAATAAAAGCTTCTTCTCTAAATCTCTTTGTTAGTGCTTCTCCTGCTCTAGCAAACATCCAGTTCTGGTAAAAAAAATATGTGAACAGAACATTTTACTTTAGTTAGTACATCAATGTTACAGTAACTCAATTATACATTACACATATAAAAAAGAATTATTTAACTATATTAAAGTTGAAATTTTGATGACTTCAGTATATACCAATGTTAGTAACGATAAAGCATAAAAATCCAAAACAAACTTATTACTAATATAAAAAAAATATGAGAAAATCCAGGAGCCTGAACGGAAATATTGCTCAAGTAAAAGACGAATTTATTAAGAATATTTTTATGCGAGGTAATTAAGCGCCGTTGTTTTCTTAAAATGTTGAGTTTTATGAGCGGCTTTCATTTGTTTCATGTTTCAAATATCATATCCACTGTCTCCTTTTCAGTGGCAATATCAGAAGAATATATGTTTACTGTCGTGGCAATAGAAGCGTTCCTAAAATAATTGTGCAGTTGTATTCCTCACGTTGAACAATTCATTTGATGAAAATATTGCTAAACTTCCTGTTTTGAATTCTGTTTTGAATTTGATTGGTGTTTGGCAAATAATCCTTTTTCTTATTGGTTATTCAATAACCAGGAACCAATCAAATTCAAAACAGGAAGTTTAGCAATAATAAAAAGGAAGTTCATCAAATGAATTGATCAATTTGAACAAATGAATTGCACAATTATTTTAGGAACGCTTCTATTGCCACGACAGTAAGACTGGGTTACATCGACGTGCTATTTTTTTTTCAGTTTGGCTCCTCAAACCATTCAAGATAGATAATTTACAAGATAATTCACAGTAAGTAGTATGAAGATATGGAATCATCTTCCCAAATAAATTAAGACAAAATCTAGTGTCAGTACATTCAAGTTTGCCCTAAGGAACTACTTTCTTAAATCATATCGACTATTTTGAACTGTTAATGTGATTAATGAATTGTATATATCGTTAATATATTTTCTATATTTAATATTATATTTATTATTTTTATATTTAATATTATATAATATATTTAAATATATTTAATATATTTAATATTAGTTTAATAGTTATCTTGAAAGTTCTGAAGTTTTGAGCTTCTTAACGTAAAATCTAACATTGTATATACAGGTTTCTTAATTCATAGAGGACTTTTCAGCTATTGCTGTTGTGTTTAGCCCTCTTTAAATAATTAAGTTGTTTATTTATTATAGCCTGACAGTGCTTTGATAAAGCGCTGCATTGCTGAGAATAAATACAGTGCCTTCCCCCCCCTTTTTTTTTTGGGGGGGGGGGCTTAATCCAGTAAATACAATAAGATTATAATTTGAATATTCTTTTATAAGTTTTTCTGGACCTGCAATTCAAAAGAACCTTTGCTTTATAACAAAGCCAAAAAGGAACATACACATAAAAATATTAAGATAAAGGTCCTTTATGAAAGTGGTCTATACTAATTTCAAAATCAAATTTCAAAAATGCTGCTAGCCTTCATATACTTCTAAAATATACATCAACCTGAATTAACGCCCCAATGCCACTTCCAACGCCGAGTGCAACAAAAAACAAAGACCATTTTTCAGATTCATCTCTCATTGTAGCCTCCTCTTCAGGAATATCTGGATCATACGAAAACACCTACAAAATGTTGACAAAGAATATACTTATTAACTCATAAAAAAAACCGAGTCATTCCTTTGTATTAGACGCTGTCCACACATATCCAGATTTTTTTGAAAACGCAACTTTTTTGTTAAGGGTGTTGGTGGCACAGTGGTTCGCGCACGTGCCTTTCACCGCTGCGACCCGGGTTCAATTCCTGCTCTCAGCAGTTATCTGATTAAAATTTCACCTTGGCCGCATGTGAGAAGAGTGCTTCCAGTTTGACTCTACCAAACATCGCAGGTTTCCTCCGGGTACTCCAGTTTCCTCCTGTAGAAACACTGGACCAATGAGGGATGGCCCTTACTGGACCTCTAGGGAGAACAGTTAACTTTTAACTGATAGAGATATCCAGTATAAATAAGATTAGTTTAAAATAAGATTAATTTAGGGATTGGCCTTCCGTCCACACGTAAACGATTAAGAGGGTTATCAAAAACGGAACTTTTCGAAGACGGTCTCCAAAGTGGTCTTACCACACGCCCCGAATAGCTATGCTACTTGCGTGATGGTAAAATATTATAATTTAATTTTATTATTATTATTATTATTATTATTATTATTATTATTATTATTATTATTATTATTATTATTATTATTATTATTATTATTATTATTATTATTATTATTATTATTATTATTATTATTATTATTATTATTATGTTTGTGAATAGCCGGTCAGTGACGACCAGTAGCGCTTTGGCTTCTCCTGCCAAAATTTGTTAGGATTATATGATTCAACACTACAGTTTCTTCAAAAATATCAATCTTCTTGTACTACTTTACTCAGCACTTTGCGCAGTAGTGTCTCACTTTCCATGAGCACTGTCTTCTGCATGGTTCTCACGACCCATCTGGCATCCTTCTCATGTGGTATCAGCTTCTTGATTTGTTGCTGTAGTTTCTTGATACCACCTCCAAGACATCCTATTACCAGTGGTATTATCTCTACATGGAATCCCAGTCGCTTCTCTCTTGTTTCAAACGCTAACTACTGGTACTTGTTCAACTTTTCCCGATGTTTTGCTTCGATGTTTTGTTCCTGAGGACATGCCATGTCCACCAGCCAAATATGTTTCCCATCCCTGTCCTCCAGTGTGAGGTCTGGTCTCCTAGATTTATTATATTTCCTCAGTTTATATTCAAAATCCCACACCATCTTAAACTTGTCATTCTCTACAACATGCCCTTTCACCCAACGCTGTTGGTACCACAGTGTTCCTTCCTCTATAATCCCATGTTGCTTACCCCATTGCACCGCTAGCACCATCAATGCACTGTTATGTCTCCTCACATCTCACATACTCTGTCCTTGCTAATACTGTGCATCCTGCCAAGAGATGTTGGACAGTCTCATCGTACTGTCCACATAACCTACACAGTACCGATTCAACGTTTAGTCCTCTCATCCCCTTCCATTTTCTTGTCTCGATCATCTGTTCTTGCATATTTACTATCGCTGCAGTCTTCTTAGGGTCGAGATTACATTTAAGCCATTCACTACATTCCAATTCCTGGTCCTTATAGACCTTGCTTTGCATTTCCTTCTTCATATATTCAGACTTTTTGTTGTTTTCCATTCCTTTCTTCAGTCCTTCCTTCAGCTTCCTCCAACAAGTTTTCCAGGGGCCAATCATACTCTCTCCGTTCATCGTAAATCCTTTTTCATTAAAGGTCACCTCCAATCCACATTCCGCTAACGTCTGTTCTGCTTCACGTTTCACTGAGCAATACTCATCATCGTACTATCTCTTCCATACTATTGCAATCCATCTACTCTCTGACATTGACATGTAAGTCGCAATTCTGACTTTTGTTTCCCGATATACTTCTTTCAGGCTCTTTAATCCTCGTCCTCCCACCTGCCTTTTCATGTATAGCCTCTCGTCACTGGATTGCCTACCAAGCATGTTCTTCAACCTTAGTTCCTTCTTCAAGGTCATATCTAGTTCCCTTAAATCTGCTTTGGAGAACTTACAAACATTCATGGGGTATCCTGCTACTGGTATCACTCTGCAGTTAATTGCTTTTATCATGTTCCTGTCATACAGTTCTAGTTCAGTTAACATTTTCACTCGTTTCTCCATCTCCGGTACAACTCTTTCCAAAACTTTCTCTTTCTTGTTTTTTTCAGCCTGCTCTATGCCTAGGAATTTGTAGTGCTCGTTTTTTTCCGGGTCGAACGTTTTCATCCTTTCTTGCAGTACTTCCATGCCATCACCTTTCACCATCTTACCGTGGTCGAATACAATCTCTGCACATTTCTTAACTCCGTAACATGCACCTGTGTCGTCGCTAGCTTTAACGATCATCTCATTCACGGCACTCAATAGCTCGTGGCTTTCCTGGTACATTTTCAGATCGTCAACAAATAAGCTGTGCGTTCGCTTTACTGTACGATGTTCAGGCGGTCCCATTCTATATCCTCTTGTCTCACTGAGAAGCACACCAATTGGCACTTCTGATAGACAGAACCCTACTGGCGAGTAGCTGTCACCTTGTAGAAATCCACATGATATTTGTATCCATCTGCTCGTCATCTTCCTTCCATCTATATTCACCTCCAGTTTCGTCTTCCAATTCTGCATTAGCCTCTCCATCACCTTTATGACATCTTCAGGGATCCTCATCCACCGGTATACTCTCAGCATCCAGTCATGGTGTACTTTGTCATATGCCTTCGTATAATCATAGAAAGCTACTGCAAGATTACGACGATGTTCTCTCACCTCATCCATTATACACTTGTCAATCAGCAGCTGGTCTACAGTTCCCAGTACTCCTTCCATCGCTCCAAGCTGGCCTTCATCCCAGATGTTATTACTCTCCGCATGCTCCTTCATGTACCTTCCCATCATTCCGGTGTAAATCTTGTAGGACGTGTTTAAGCATGTGATTGGACCATAATCTCCTGCAGGACTCAGATCTTCCGTTTTTGGCGACAATACAGATCTACCAAATGTAAGCCATCTTGGTATTCTGTCGACTTCTTGTTTCCATCTAACCATCGCTCTACGCAGCGCATCCCATGCTTCTTTAAATCTTTTCCACCAAAAATTTTGGATGCCGTCGATACCTGGTGCTGACCAATTCTTTCTTCTCTTCACCACCTTCGCCAGGTCTTCTCTTGTTACTACAAACTCTTTTACGTCTTGCACTTTTTCCTTCAGCTTCTGTTCCACCACTTTCATCCATGGCTGCTCCGGAGTCTTCTTCTCGTCTTCCCAGTTTCCTCCCCAAAACTCAACAAACTTCTCCATTGGAGGAACTTCTCCATGAAATATTTTTGTCCCCTTGCCCTTCCTGTAGAATCCTCCTTCGTCTGCTGCAAACATGGCATTATTCTTTATCCTCTTCGCTCTCGTAGACATTTTGTCGAGTTTAACTTTCTTATTTCTCAATTCATCCAACCATCCCTCCTTCGCCGCTCTCAAGTTGTCACTTCTGATTCTCCCTCCTTCTATCCTTGTCCCAATCTCTTTCAACAATCTTCTTTCTCTCTTTGTTGGTTTACGTCTCATCTTCCTTCGATGCAACTCATTCGCTGTTCGTGCAATTAATTGCCTTAGCTGCTTTATCTGATGCCTTAGCTCTCTCTCACTCCTATTCCCACCAGGCACCACTCGACCAGCTTCTTTCTTCTTAACTCCAGTCATCTTCGCAACTGCCTTACCCATAGCATATACTGTGTCTGTGATCTTCATGATGTCGTTCGCTTCTTTCAGTTCTACACTCAAAATATTATTTGCACTCTTTTCTATTGCTGACGTCAATCGCAACTTCGGTAGCTTCTCTCTGGTTTCAATGGTCTCCATCGTTGTTGGAACTAGTTGTTGCAGCTCCATCCTGAACAATCTTTCAAGCTCAATATCGCTTTCCAGGATTGTTATCACTTCCTCTGTATTTCCACTTTGAGTCTCGTCCTGTGCATTGTCTTCCACCGTCGGCTCAATTTCTACCCCTCCGTTGTCTGCAGCTACTTCCTCTTCTTCTGATTGTATTCTCCTAATATCAATTTCACTTTCTTGTCTCTTTCTGACAAGTACTAGATTAGCAATTTATTATTATTATTATTATTATTATTATTATTATTATTATTATTATTATTATTATTATTATTATTATTATTATTATTATTATTAAAAAACTTGAAACTTGACTTTTTTAAAACGCCGTTTTCCTGTTCTCGTGTGGACGCATATTTTTATTGAAAACGGATAAAAAAGGTTTCGTTTTCAAACGAAAACGGACACGTGCATGTGGAGGGCCTTAAAGAGCAAGAGAAAAATCTAAACAAAATTCATATAAATTCGCAGTAGATGAGAAATCAGAAACATGCATACTGGATTTGGATTGAGGCTGGACTGGTAAAGGATTTACCAGTTGTGTTCACACTAGACTGGCTTTGCACGGCTATGGACTTTTCACGTTTTTTCAGGATGACCTACGTACATTGCTGATCACAGTACATGGCCAGCTTCCAAAGTCAGTCCGGTTGCATCCACACTTAGTTGCGTCCGACCGAAGTCTTTTTCCAGCCTACCTCCATCTTAGTCCATTGGGTGAACTAGAATGCAGTTCAATTCCAGTCCAAACCCGGTGTGAAAGCACCTTTAGATTACTTCTACATTACAACAAGTATAATTATACTATAATAATTATGAAAATGGAGCAAGCTGTGTATTAAACAACTAGCATAAGGATTTAAATCCTATAAATATACTTACACCTACAAACTCTCCAAGCACGAACGCAAACACAAACGTATAACTGCCATAAATGGCGGCCCCAAAAATTCCAAGAAGTATAGAAAGCCATTCGGTTTTGTTTTTCTTTAAAATTTTGATAAACGGAGCTGGCTTTAAAATGTCTTCGGGATCTCCTTCCTAAAAAGTCAGGCACATTAGTTGCTGCACAAATTACTACACAACATGACTGTTTAAAATTAATGATATTAATGATTATAATATAATAATAATAATAATAATAATTATAATTATAATAATAATAATAATATCAATAATAATAATAATTATAATAATATCAATAATAATATCAATAATAATATTTTTTTTTCTTTTATTTTAATAATAACAATACAATAATTTTATTAAAACAATCTTCTTTACAGCATACTATTTACAATTTTACCCAACTTTAAAATTATGTAGACTAACTGTTATATTATATATAAAAATAAATTATAATTACACTATTAATTACACTAATTACACTAATGTTCGTGTTCGTATTCGGACTTCGATGTGATGATGCTCTCGAGCGTCTGATAGATGAAATAGCCGACCTAAGTAGAGCAAATGAGAGGGAGCATCGCATCCAGGCTAGAGTAGTGCCGTATTCAGTTTTTCGTTTCATGGCCAATAGTTCGGCTAACCGTTTGTACGCTATCGTTGTTTCTTTACTGAGTCCTCCTGTTGTTGCAAAAAACAAAGGTGTAAAGGAGGCATTGCTCGACTTCTCTAATCATGTCGCCGTATTCTCTTTTCTTTGCTTGTTCCTGTCTTCGGAATAAAGCAGCAATACTTGTGTTACGATAGCTTGGCGCGTTCGGATGAAACACCCTCACGTCAAAAAATGCGCTTTGCTAACGACACCAAAAGCCTTTTGTTTTGATATCCGCCCTGGCTTCTTCTTGCCGATTTGCCGTTCGGGAAAGGATGTTCCCACCAGATAGAGGTTGTAGTTGCGGTTCTTTTTCTGTCTCAGTGCAAACTTCATTCAGCCAATCAGCAGTCAAATCTCGAATTTCATTGTGACGAACAATGGTCATTCCTCCATGGGGACAGATCATGGCATGATCAGTCGAAAAACTCGCACCACATACGCAATAGTGGGCAAGGTTTTTCAACTGCCATCCATATCTGAGGCTAAGGGCATCACGAAACTCGCCCTTGTTTAAGTTGAAACCCTGATCCTTCAATGGTAGTGTAGTTAACTACGACGATGAACCTTTTTCGTTGAGTAAATCCATTACTCGTTGCTGGCAGGCTTTCTCTGACTTGTGTAGCCACTCTCTCATGGTATTGATTCTTCTGTCGAGGCAGATTTGCTTTTATGTCCTGTAGCTGTGGCTTTCTGTATGATTCTGTCTGGTCAATAATCATCTCTTTCAGAGGTTCAGCAATCTTCTTAGACGTATCAAATTGAATGTTTGCAGATTCAGTTTGATTCACAATGTTTAGTCCCCCATAGCGTGTCGGTAAGGAGAGTAATTTCCTTTCTTCGAGAGAACATTGTCCTCTGCCAGTAAGGGCTGGGATGAGCTTCTCATTTATGGCATCTTCTTTTGGCTGGAATAATTTGCCAACGTCTTCAACTGTTCGCATAATATATTGCCATTTTCTCACGATAACATGAGAAAAGGCAGCATACGCTGCGTGCGGGTACATTTCGGCTATTTTAGCAAGAGCTAAAATTTCTTCTGCCCATTCTTCTACTTTCTACTAACATGTTCCTCCACAAAGGTAGTTGTGCCGAGAGCTGCACCGAGCATCTCCTTACCTTCAATTGTTATTTCGATACCAGACCCTTCGAACATTTCTGTGGCCTCTTCACTAAGTTCCGGTTTAACTACCAGTGTGGTTTTACTGGCATTCGGAAAGTATCCAAATCCTGGACCCACAGCTGTGAGGTTTTGCCACCAACTTTTTAGTGCTCGCAGTCTTCCTGCTGCAGTAGAGTCGTCTGCAAACCACACCTGCTTTGCGTCTAGTTCTTCTCGTCTTAATCTTGTGATCAACGCAGTAATAGCTAGAGCATACATGGCCATGGCTGATGGATCACCTTATGTGATGCCTTCCATACATGAGATTTCTCCTCTACCAGTAACGAACAGTCTAATTGGTTTGGTATAGGCGTTGTTGAGCACAGTGGACATAGCAGGACATATCACTTAATTACTATAATTATAATTATAATTACTGTGGTTTTATACCTGATAAAACTTCTTGACGTCAGAAAGAATACTAATGAACATATAATTTTATATAAAGAATACTAATGAACATACAATTTTATATAAAGAATACTAATGAACATAACATCCAATAACGAATCGTTTTTGAAGCCATTCAAAATACTCGCATCACGTGTATCGGTTGTCGAGTGGCCGTTAAGTTTGATGAGCGATGATAAATTATAATTTTTTTACTCGATTAACAATTTATTTCACACCTTATAACAAATATATCCAAGCAAGAAAGCAATAATTATCAGGCCGTAGGCCGCGTTTTTTAACCAATTTCGAGGTGACTGGATAGAGGATGAAACACTCTTCCGAGTGTTTGATCTAGCTTCTCAAAACAAATCAAATAAACTAAAATAAAAGTGGCTGCGCAATAGTTATAAATAATAACGCAAGCTTTCGATGTTTGACAAACAGATTACATTTTTTCGTGTGTGTGTACTCGACGTCGTCTCGTGTCGTACTTTTTTGTTCTTTACACGCTGTGACGTCTTCTGTGATCTGTTACAGTACACACGCACGCACGGAAAATGTAATATATTTGTTTTAAACATTAATAAAACTTTGAAAAACTGGAAGAAAAAAACAAGGCTCTACTGACGTGATCTGACGTGAAGTTGGCGTCATCTGTGTGTGTTGATCACAGTCAACAACCAATGAAAACGCACATCGAAATCACGTTATTGTATAAAAAGATATAACGCGGTATTACCTTTCCGGGAAGCGCATTATACGCGTTCGAAACAGTTTTTGATGATACAGTCACAGAGTGACTCTGGTCAGGACTTATACCTAAAACAAATAAAAACAATTACCATCTATTCTAATAAGCAATGACAATTAAGTGGTTAATATAATAAGATTTAAATTTTTAAAATTATTATACAAATAATTTATATCAATTATATTGATAACTTTATATTCAATAAATGCAATTATACACTCAAACGTCATTCTCGTTTCTTATTGGTGAACATACTAGAGTTAATTCTCAATATCCGACAGCTGTTACGTCATTTCCACTGAATATTATACACTTAATGTCTGCTCCCGAGGGAAACAGTTAGTTTGGTTTTCCCGAGAGTCTTGATATTTCCCGAGACGAAGTCGAGGGAAACATCGAGACTCGAAGGAAAACAAAACTAACTGTTACCCGAGGAATCAGACATTAAGTGTTTTGTTATATAGCTTGAGTTTCGCTGAATAATTTCGACGTTTATCAAGGGAAAGTACACAAAAGACAAACGCTAAGACTTACCAAAACATTTCGCCTGGCTCCGTAATTTCACTTCAACCAAACAAATATCAGTCTCAGAACAAAAGAACAGTAATACATTTCTCCAGTTAATCTTCACACATGCTTTGAAGACCTATAAATTTATTTTTTTCGTACCAAACAAGCTTTTGTTTATAGGATGCCGTGAAGAGTTCAAAGTTCTAGCGCCGGGCAACAATTGAAAACGTGTTGACCGAGCAGGCAATAAGTTCTCAATTACTGTCCGCTCGGTGGACATTGAAATTTAACTAAGGTCATGTGACCACAAACCAATCATCGTTGTATCCACGGAAACTCTAGCTATATAACAATTATCAATTATTGGACGAGTCGGAGCAAAATATCATGATTTGTCAGTGGCGAGCTACTAGTTATTTGCCGATGCCGAAGGCAGAGGCAAATAATTAGTAGCGAGACACTGACAAATCATGATATTTTGCGATAGACGAGTTCAATAATTGATTTATCATTCATAAAATACTTAAAAATTTGAAATGCCTGAAGTAAGAGATCGCCACTCTGCTATCTGTCTTTGGCATACTAAAATCTTCGTAAAACTTACTTTTTGTTGGCACGAACCTTGCTTTTTATCTCACTAAAACTTCCTTTTCACTATTTCTTTTCTGAAGTACATTGTCGTTAAGGATGCTTCCAAATACTCTCGATTATTTCCTCGGATAGCTGAAGAACTAGCCGCCATGTTTACGAAAATTGTTTGCCGTCAGCAGCGTTATCGCTAGTGCGCATGCTCATAAAATTATTTGCAGTAGAAAATTATTTGCACTCAGTTATTTGCAGGTGGATTAACCAATCAGAATGCGGGATAGAAACGAAATGAATGATAATGTAAATTATTGGACGGTTGTAACGTCATTGCAGTCGAATAGTGTAAATTATGGACGCTGATGACGTCACTACTTCAAAGCGCGCGAAAAATACAAGTAGAGAGCTTAAAGGTGACATGACACGAAAATTATTGCTTGATTTGATGAAAGCACTATTAAAATAATGTGAAATATCAATTTACAGCTTTTCCATATTTCACCTAGTTCTTGAGATATTTAGACTTATGTGATATTCAAATGAGATAACTTATGGCTCGTTTTTTTCTAATTAACATATTCGAAATTCTTGTCTATTTTTGAAATTATTGAACGAAATCACCTGAAACTTTGGATATGGTTACCGTTCATGAAACTGAACATCAAAGACAAATTACAAGTGATTTTGTTCAATAATTTTAAAGATATAGACGCTTTTCGAAAATGTTAATTAGATAAAAACGAGCCATAAATTATCTCTTTTGAATATCACATAAGTCTATAAAATATCTCAAGAACCAGGTGAAATATGGAAAAGCTGTAAATTGATATTCCCCATTATTTTAATAGTACTTTCATCAAATCAAGCAATAATTTTCGTGTCATGTCACCTTTAAGCTTCGCGTTTGATAGCCTACGCATGGACGTTCGAAAAATCCCCGGAGGAGAACGTCTATGAATCAGCTCCGTAATTCTTGTTCTGTAACGTCGTCTGTGTCCGCACGGATTCCGGGGACGCTCTCCGATTGGCCAAATATTTATACGCGCGATATTCAATTGGCTAATTACAACTGCTTCCGTTTTGAACAGGGTTGGTAGTTTGGCCTCTTGGAGGCCAGTTTGGCCTCTTGGAGGCCAAATAACTCGATTTTGGCTTCTTTATTTTTTGACTGACCTCGAAAAAAATGTTTGGCCTTTTGGCTCCTTTTTGGCCTCTTAACAGCTGACAAGAATTTTTTGAAAATGTTATCAATTTTTTGTAAAAACATTGATTGTATGGAGGTTGATTGTATTTGCATTGTAAATTTTTGTAGTAAATGTCATTGTCAGAGCCAGAGGGTAACCTCGTTGTATTTCTAGTCAATCAGGATTCTAGCTAATCAGGGTTCACTTCAGTCAGAACTGTTGTATAAACTTTGTGGCGACCAAGCGAATGCTTGAGTTGTTTACTTCTAAAAATATGTGCTAACGAAGATGACAAAGATTAATGACATTAATCAGTATATTGCTGCTATTTTACTCATGCACTTATAAGAAACTAGAATGACAATATGACATTATAACAGAAAGACCAACTATGTATGATAGACTTGATAGTTGATAGTCAATAAAGTTTGCTTTTTTGCGCTTTTCTCTGACATAACGGTCCGATTTGGCTCCTTTTTGGCTTCGTTTCAACAAAAAGTAGTTTGGCCTCCTTTGGTAGATTTTGGCTACTTTTCAAACGGAATTTGGCTCTGAGCATGCGCTGGAGCCTACCAACCCCAGACGAAAGCAACGGACGTTTTGTCTGGTCCGCCTCAACGCATTAATCGAGGCTGTATCAAAGCACGGACTAAAATGAGTTTTTTTTAGAAGCTTTTATAGTCGGCGTAATGTTGTTTGAGAACGATCGAACAGCCGAAAAAGATGTGGGACTGAACTTGTGAATCGCTCACACATCACAGTGAAATACGACACTTATAATACGACCTTTGCTTCTCCGTGTTTGTTTTATTACCTTCCTGCGAAGCTCAAAGTATCCTATTTACCGATTAGAGTTTCTTTCTTCATATAGATTCTTAAGTGGTTAGCGAATACTCGTTAGTCGTTGACACTCGCTGTAAGTATTGCTGAATTGCAAATTAATCGGAATAAATTACAGAACACGGGATTTGGCGCTGATTCGCAGACGCTCTTAATCAACCTCGTACCCAGGGCCTTCTGAAAATGGCGGGGCGGAGAGAAGACCCTGGCAAAGGCTGCTCACGTGACACCAATAATTTTTGAATATTTTGATGAGTGACTCACACTGTACCGGGGCGCGTAATACAGTCAACAATTATAGTTTGTTATTCAGCGAACTATTTAAGCAACCAAGAATAACAAAAGCCGTACAAATAACAAGACATTCTCTTGACAAATTTATAAAATCAATTAATGACCATCTTTAGTAAGAAGCGTCTACACTACAACATATTTGCTTCAGTTATTATGCAAGCAAGAAATATCTATATAATATTTCGGTTTTTTGACTTTCCGAATCTAATTTAAAAAGTTTAGAAATATACAAAGCCAAAGTCTTCTGACAGTGCTAATCTATAATGTTCGTCAATCGTGGTATTATTGTTGATCGAATATTTGTATTAAAGTACAACCTCAAAGTCAACGAGGACAGCAGATTCGAATATGCCATTTGAGTATAAATCGACAGTACAACAATTAAATTTCCACAAATCCCAAACGTGTGGACAAGAAACATAAATGTGCTATACTGGACGGTAAATAAACTTCCAACAATCAACAGCATTCGAATATTTTATGTGTATGTAGCAGTACCTGTATTAAACCGCAGTAGTTCTATTGAAAGCGGGTTTCTGTTTATCAGTTTATGATCGTTCGTCACCGCTTCGGCTTCATTTCTGACGATTGACGGCAACAAATATGAATTATCCAGCAAATGTCGTAAATTTTGAAATATATCTAATTTATTTACCGCGCGAATTTAACGTTACAGGACTTGCAAAAACCTGCTACATTTATAAGAACCGAATCAACCGCTCCCCCAGGACGGGCGAAGGTCAAATTATCCACGTGACCAAATACTCCAAGATTGAATCTTGGAGTATTTTGGAATCACGTGACCAGCTTTTGCCAGTCTTCTCATCTCGCCATTTTGAAAGCAGAGAAGGCCCTGGGTACGAGGTTGGCTCTTAATCCCTGTTATTTGGGATCTGGGACGGAGCGTCTGCACGCAGGTTACGCGTTTGAGGGCTCTGCGGCTAACGGAGGAATTGATTTTGTTAGTATGGTGTCTTTCTACTGGCCCTCGCCACTTTAAGTTCTATATTTCTTAGTCATGATGGTGATTTTACGTTATAGTTTAACGTGAGAAGTCTTTTACTGTGAGTAATTGTTTTAAATAAGAACCTTGCCTTCGTCTGCCGTTTGTCGTTTGGCGTACGAACGCGCGAAACTTAAACTCTCTAACTAAATGGCTTACAGTAGATTTGCCTCTGTTGACAAAGACAACTCTTTTTACTGCCAGACTTTGCTTGCAAATTAGTACAACCGTTTGGAATGTATAATAGAACAATGACTGGATTCGGCTGACGCATGATATTTAAGAATTATTCAGACCTCGGTTATTGTTGTCCGCCTCGGCCAGCATTCGGCTTCACTTCAGTAGATATAAATTCACCTCGGTCTGGATAATTCTTGATATCATTACTCAGCCTCATCCAATAATTGTTTAATATACCCTTTTCCCGAGCCTCAACCATTGAGAAGTGAGGATCAAGCTTAATTATAAAATAAGGTGCCCTCTACGCACGCTCTGATTGGCTGGGCTCCGTGCATTTATAAGGAGACAGAGATCATGAATGACGTGGTGGCGTCAGCTGGCCAGAAAACCCGCCAAATGCCAAAACTACCTCACTTTTAGTTTGATTTTTCACCGCTCCTGTGCATATGTACCCTTATAAAGGTACGTTTGACGTCATTTGAACACGAAAGAAGTGTAATCTACTCAACTTCTTTCGTGTTCAAATGACGTCAAACGTGCTTTTATAAGAGTACATATATATGCATGGAGCTTTATGTTTTATTTGTTAATTAAAGCATGGTCTATCCTGTCACAAGCAGTCAGGTTAATACAATTGGTGGTTTGCAATCAATCCCTTGAGATTTACGAGACAAAGGTACGGCGGAGGACACTTCAAATACCATAGCTTTTAATGAGACTCTTTTGTTAAAGTTCCTCCAACATGGCCGCGATGACGTGAAGTGCAAACCAAGAATAGCAGTTAATAATTTTACTTTGTTATAGTTTCACCAACATGGCCACATGAAAAGAGGGGTTCAAATAATTTTTTTGGGTAATTTTTGTATCAGAACTCGCAGGTCAGGTGGTAGTCAATGGTTCACTGGCAAACTAACTAACCCATGCAACAATATAATAATTTTACTGAATATATACCTGGTTCAATACATTCTTCCTTTTCATCATCGTCGTCTTGTGGAGAACTTTTATCAATTTCCTTAAAAGAAAAGATGAAACGTGAATATACAGAACCTCGGTAGACCAATACGCCATGTGTTGGTCAAAAACGTTTGCCTTATATTTACGAAAGAGAAAGTGTTTTCCGTGTTTCCAAAAAATTAGAAACACGGGAGAACGAGAAATTACAGTGGGAACACGAACCCGCAGGGCAAGTTCCACAGTTAGAATGGATCAATGGCGTATTAGATGGCGTAATATTTCCATGTTTTTCATAGTTATATAGAAACAAGGTTTTTAGCCAATCACCGCTTGCGTTTTCGAAATAAATGTTATTTTATAAATGTATATTATACCTTCGTATATTATCACAGTGAAGTTGTCGATCGAATCAGTAGAATTTCCCGCTCGCCTACGTCACCGCGGGGATTAATACCCCGTTACCGCTGGGTATTAATACCCCCGCTCCCCAAATAAATGATTTTTCTTGAGATTGAAGTAGCTTCATGATTTAAGAAAAAATATATCAGTTATGAAAAGATGTATAATTATGCATTCAACGTTCGGTATAATGAAGCCTGAGGGATATTTCATCCCTCGGGTAATGTTTTGATGAATATACCCCGAGCGAAGGGTTATAATTGATAAATATTATACCTCACAGTTAAGTTATCCAATCAGAGAGTTTGATTGGCACCACGTGACAATGGTAATTTTTTACAGCACACCACCACCAATGTTTACATCAAACTGTATACATAGATTTCAGAAGTTTTTCTATTTCTTAATTTAATATTGGTAAAGGGTATGGGCAACAAAAACAAAAAATTTCCAAAGCAAACCAATGACATGAAGATACAATCTAATGTTATTTAGACCCAAAAGATTCCAATAAAACAACTTAATTGCACTTTTAAAGTTGCTAATCTGAATCAGTATCTGCCATCTTGGATACATTTTTGACATGCATGTGACGTCACAAGCTGGGTAAAGCGAAAACTTTAGTTCTCCATACTTCTGTAGATGATTTTCATTCTTGATTAAACCACAATGCTTTGAAAACATACCACAGAAATTCCGCTCCCACAAGAATAAGTTTCATCATGTTTACCCAGGGGCCGCGGAGCACTTTTTAGAGGGGGAGGGGGGGGGGGGGGGGGCGGGGGGAATTTCAAGTGGCGAAGATTGGGGGGGGGGGTGCAGTAAAAGATGTTAAAAATATTATAAAGAAGCACTCAATACCCAATTCAATACCCCGGCAACAAGATGGCGAACGGCAAGACTGTCCTTTGTCGAAATTAGTGATGTTGATTGGCACAAGAGTTGTTTTGTTTACTTGGATTAGCATCACAAGACAGTTTGTTAATCAGAAATTTAAAAATGTGTACTTGTAATTTTTGTTGCCCTTACCCTTTAATTCGCATAACAACATAAAAAATACCTGTAGCGTAACAAGGTCACTGTAGATACCAGGAGTGTTAATCAATTCATCGTGTGATCCAATTTGAGAAACTGTTCCTTTATCAACTGAAACTATTACGTCCGCTCCTCTAATCGTCGATAGTCGGTGAGCAATTATTATTGTAGTACGTCCTTCTTTAGCCTGATAGAAATAGTTTACAAAATAAACGGCTAAAACAGTTATACATCGTTATCACGTCTCAATTCTGACATCTTGGAACAGATGTTTTGGGGTAGTGATTGCAATAAATAGATTTAGGTGTGTGAACAATTATCTATATTTATACATACATACATACATACATACATACATACATACATACATACATACATACAAGCATATATTTAGGTACTTGAAAACTATCCAACGCAGCTGTTTATATACATTTTTTTACAATCTATGTACCTAACCATCTATTCGCGCGAATAAATAGATGATGATACCCCTGTCCAGCCGCCCGTGTAAGGTTAGGATTTTTGTTTGGGTTAGGTTCTATTATATAGGTCTCTTTTCCAGTCATTACAGAAACAAACACACCCAAGCGAAAAACCGGGAACCGTGCCGGGCACGAGCACCAATATGAACAGGATTTTTACGGTGCCCAGCACTTTTAACCAAAACAACATACATAAACTGAGCCAACATACATTCTTAATAGGAACAAACAGTGGAAACACATCGACACCAAGAAGCACCAAAAAGCATCCAGGGTTTGGGAACGTGTCTGAACACCAGTGCATTTAGTGCCTGCATGGGCACTGGGCACGGGCACTCAGTCTGAACGGCGCCGCCTATTAAAACGAACTCGCAAACAAAGAATAAGCAATGGAGTTCTTCTTAATTAGATGCAAGTACTCATGGCGAGCTGCGAGCCGTTTCTGCGATGATTGGAAGTAGAGGCTTTAATTTCCATACACAGTGGTGTGACGCTCATAAAGGCCCGTTTACGTACACCAGCGATTTTTGGTGCGTTTTTCTCATTCTGACGCATGCGATTGAATGGATATCCCACGATTGTATATTGAACCACTTGTCCGCTGCAGCCTTTTAGAAACGTCCAAGCATTATAAATTCGTACGTCAAGCCATTCAATTCGATCGCATCAGTCATGCAGGAGGAGAAAAATCGCAGCAAAAATCGCCTGTGTAAACAAGCCTTTAGATAGGGTTAGGTCGAAAACTAAAGGCCTCCGACAGATGTGGAGGCCCCGCCAAGATACCACATTACAATAGTGGAATTGCTCAGGGAAATATATGATTTCGTGCGCTGTTTTTCAACCAAAATTTATTACTGCGTTGAGGATTTGGGCCAATTTTTGGCATTTGGACTTTTGCCGGTTATGGGAAGGTCTCGTTAAAACTTATAAAATTTAATTTTTTTATGCTACAACTTCAGGTTTGACTTGTCTGGGGGAGGTTAATGAGGGTCCCTGGACGCAAATCGCCCAGTACTGTAGCTCCGTTACGCAACTATATCCATACTTTACTTGGCGACAACTTTGAAAAAGGTCCTATAAGTCATCCCATTCAACCTATTCCTAATAAAACGTACATGCCGCTGTTTTTTTGTTATGGAAGATTAAATCGACGACTTACCTTATCAAGAGCATCCTGTACCACAGCTTCACTTTGTAAGTCTAATGCTGACGTGGCTTCATCCAAAAGTAATATTGTAGGGTTTCTAATTAATGCACGAGCAATGGCTATTCTTTGTTTCTGTCCACCACTCATTTGAGCACCTCGTTCACCACACAGTGTATCATAGCCCTGTTTGAAAAAATTAGAATTATCAAACAAAACGGCTCAGCCTTTAGATTCAACTAATTTAGTTAACCACAAATGCTATAGACCTTATTCAAAAATGGCCGCCGAATTAGAATTCTTTTATGTGCATATAAATTCGCGCTTATGACCTTGTTTTAAAGTAAAAATTCGTTTGAATTTCACGCATGAAAACGAGTTCACAAGGGCTAATTTATATGTATATAAAAGAATTTTAATTCGGCGGCCATTTTTGAATAAGGTATATATATATAACCAGGGTTAAGTCACGTTGGCCTGAAAAACAGAGAAAAATCTTCTCGACGTTTCGAGCTAAGGCCCTTCGTCAGGAGAAATTAGTAAACAACTCACATGTGGTCACGCGTATTTATAGCAGAGCTACAATGGGAATCACGTGTACACATGTAAGCCAATAAAAACAAAGTAAACAAATAAATTAATATGTAATTTTAGCCTGTGTGCAGGTGCTGACCCAATTTGTGGGTCAGGTACCTGCAAATAGGCAAAGAAACAGGTTATAAATTACTATTTAAATCATCAGAAAAAGGTTAAGGAAAAGGTGTGGAATATGGTGGTGGAGTGAGCTAAATGAAAGAGAATCGCTCATTGAGGCCGTGAGGGTGAATGGTACCAAGTTTGTAAATGAGACGCATTTCTTGTTTACGAC
Source organism: Corallium rubrum (assembly GCA_964035015.1). Lineage (NCBI taxonomy): Eukaryota > Metazoa > Cnidaria > Anthozoa > Scleralcyonacea > Coralliidae > Corallium > Corallium rubrum. The sequence goes on from OZ035997.1 coordinate 40,671,943, forward strand.
GAGTATCGTTACAACCTGTAATGGGCTGAATGGCACAGATTTTCATGTTGTAGCCCATTGTAGCTCTGCTATAAATACGCGTGACCACATGTGAGTTGTTTACTAATTTCTCCTGACGAAGGGCCTTAGCTCGAAACGTCGAGAAGATTTTTCTCTGTTTTTCAGGCCAACGTGACTTAACCCTGGTAATATTTGGATTTCAACCGTGGCCGACGCTGTCCTAGAAGCTTTTAACTGTGTATATATATATATATATATATATATATATATATATATATATATATACTAATGCATGCAGTTAGCTGAATGAAGCTTATGTTCAACTTACCATTGGAAATTGCGTGATAAAATCATGTGCATTCGCCAACATTGCAGCTTCTTTAATCTCTTGTAATGTTGCACCATCGCGACCATAGCCAATATTCTCAGCAATTGTTGTTGAAAATAGTACAGGTTCTTGACTAACAACAGCAATATGCTGTCGAAGCCACTTTAGATTGAATGAAGTGATATCCTGACCATCAATCAGGATCTATTAAAATAAAAGTTAGGAACAATTGCTATATAAAAATTGTTGGATCCATCGGTTGAAATTCCAATATCAAAACTGCTGTTCGATTAAAAAATGAAGCAATTGTTTCAACGTATATAACTACGATCTTAATTATTTAAGAACAAGTCAAGCTGAACATTACTAACATAGAAAAGTATCATATCCTCAAATAATATTTTAATCAATTTTATACCTATAGGAAATTTTACTTTGAAAAACATACACTGGTGAGATTTTCTATGTATACTTATATACTAATATTCACTTAGAATTGATTATATATTTGTTACACAGAAAATTACAATTTAACTACAGAAAAGTTTTTGTTTAAAGGCCATCTACATACTATGACTTGTCTTTAAAACTGTCCTGCCAATGGACAAAACGTTTTGACTTACGTTTTGTACCAAACCGACATTTTTCGTGCAGGCACGCATGTAATTTTCATACGCCGCAATATGACAATCATAAGTAAGGGTTATTGAACCGACCGAGGTCAATTACCGTATTTCCTCTATTAAGCCCCAAGGCTCAAATAACGTTTCATGTTACGCCGGTCATGGTGACTGGTCAGTTCCAATTGACGGTACCGAAAAAGATGGCGGAGGTACATTTAACCACAATGCTTTGCGACCTCAAATCAGCTCAAATAACAACTAAACATTGTTTATCATGCTAAGATGGATTAAGTAAGCAAGAACTTCATTCCTACCAAAGTTGATCATTTCAAAACCATATCTTCCAATAATTCTACAAGAAACAATATTTACCGCACGCAAAGGATTGTGGTTAAATATACAAGTCGCCATCTTTTTCGGTACGGCGATTTTTGACCGGTAAAATTTCACGAGCCCAAAAACCCAAAAACAAACAAAAAACAAAAACAAACAACAAACCAAAAACAAAACCCAACAAAAACAAAAACAAAAACAAAAACAAAAACAAAAACAAAAACAAAAACAACACAACACAACACAACACAACACAACACAACACAACACAACACAACACAACACAACACAACACAACACAACACAACACAACACAACACAACACAACACAACACAACACAACACAACAAAAAACATGTAAAGTATATTCTACGCTATACATACAAGCTAGTACTGACATGAACGTTTGTCATAAAAAGGAAATGCATGCATAGTTCACTTCAATATATGAAAACATGGGGGGCTTAATAGGGGAAATACGGTAGTTGTTTCATAAACCGAAGGCATAGCCCTCTTGGGATATTAATTTGACGTAAGTAATTGGCAAGAGTGCTGTATATAGGTTATAGCACTGATTGTCGGGATATTCGTGATATATATCCCGCGGTAGATCAAAGAAAACCGACCTTGTCGGGTAATAAAATCGTATTGTGTGGATTGCACACAGTAATAAATAAGTTAATTTTCTATTGCGATGAAAATGAAGGATGTAGAATAGTATAATTTTGGCATAAATTTTTAGAGGTTTAGTATGTAATATTTCCTCTATAGTTCATAATGCGCATAAATAAGTATAGGTTATGTTGAGGCCACGAGGGGATATGTAATGTGAATAAACACATATCCCCGAGTGACCTGAAAATAACGTACTTAATTTTCACAATAGAAAAGAAATATTGAGGGAAATATTAGAGGGAATGTTAGAGGGGAATATTAATCTATTGTTTTGCCGGGACCATTGAATATATTCCCCAAAATGAACAAAGGAAACCGAGGCATGTGAAAATTAACTAATAATAATCACTTAGAAGATAAATATGTTAATGAATTAGACCAGAGGTAAACCATTTTAAATCAAACAAGATAGGTTCATTTCTAGGCTCAACAGAATCCACAGGGATTCTTTCGGAGATCGTCGAAGATGTATCGGAATCGTCAGCTGAACATAAATGAGTGCGGGTTTCGCCCGCACTAGTTTGTTCCGCCGCACTACTTTGTTTCGTCCACATCACTGTGTGCAGCTAACCACTCAGATCTTCGAAATTATCTCTGCGGAAGAGAGAACATGAAGCTAGGAATTAAAACTCGCGTCGTTGCAATTCTTATACATTACGTAAAAAACGTTCACCTTTCCAGCTGAAATGCCATAAAATCTTTGAATCAGTTTTATCACCGTACTCTTCCCGCATCCACTTTCTCCCACTAGTGCTACGGTTTTCCCACATGGAATATTTAAACTGAAATTGCGAAGAATCTAAAAAAGAAAGAAAAACAACGGGAAAATCATGCCAATTGTTTTCAGCCTTAATGCATGCAGACATGTATGAACCATACAAATTGAAACTTGATAACGAGATCTTAGATTACTTCGAGAGGACGACGCCGCCCTCTTGTTGCTGCCCGAGATTCTGGCAGAGAGCGGCCATACAAAGTACATGCAATAAAGCATCCTGAGTAACACACAAATGCACTACATATTTCATTTGAATTATAAAATAGGTTGCAATATAAATAAGTTTTGTGGAAACACCACGTAAAATATTTCTTTACTAAGTTTTCGGCCTGTTGACGCTGCCACTGAACTCAATTTAAACTGGGACGCTAACTCAGGGGCCGAAAGTGAAGTCAGCTACTGATTACGTCGCTTTCAGTCCCCCCCCCCTCCCCCCCCTCGAAACGTTTTCCTCAATTTACTTAGCTAAAATCACTCCAACTTGAAAAATAGTTTGAAAACCTGACTATTTAGATGCGTCCATTTGATAAGTACGATAAAGCATTTACAGCCGATCTGTATCTGATTTACTACGGCTCGTTTGCAGCTCGCCCTTGTATAAATCAGATACAGATCGCTGCTGATGCTCTATCTATTACATAAAGTTCCCTTTTACTCAAGTTCTTCTTTTTTACCTGAATATCAGTCCTAGAAGGGTAACAAAAATCGATATTATCAAATTTGATATCTCCATCCATTGATGAAGGTTTTGATCCTTCACTTGATAGTGGATCTAGCTCAGGTGCCTAGAAGTAATTAATATAAAACAAAAACGTAACATAATTAATAAATGTTCTTCTGTTGTACTTTCCTATAGCAATTAACGTACCAATATGATCTTTGTTTCCAAATATCCAATTTAATAAAAATGTCAAATTAATTTATGAACGTCGTAATTTTAATTTTTCATACAAAGCTTATTTACACAAAACAACATCCGGAGATCCATCAATTACATTGAGCAATTGTTTTAAAAAACTCTTTCCCTATCAGTTTCCATGACCTCTACGCCTTATATATTTTACTGTATACTCTAAGTTCTAAAAGTCACAGGAGCAAAACTTTTAGGGGGTCCGGGGACATGCTCCCCCGGGAAATTTTGTCTAGAGTCTCTGAAATGCCATTTCATTTTAGGACAAGGATTTACAGAATTCTAAAGGTCCAAAAACGTCATAAAATACTCAAAAGACAACACTTTTCCGGACATTGAATATCTGCATTCAAATTTCTTTATTATGTCTTTATTCAAAGGCGTGGGTGAGCTAGGGTTAGTGTATTGTGTTGGGTCAGGCTTACAAGAGGTATATTTAAAAACAGAATTCAATGTATAAAATATATGGTATGTATAAAAATTGTTTTCTTGTTGATTTTGTTAATCATAACTTTATTACTGGCCTTATTTATTACTTTTATCAGCATTCTAATTTGTATAACTATAACAATAAGTATAAAAGCATACCATACACGAGCTAACTAAGTTTTTTACCAGTTATTGAAACATACCTAATTTACTAGACAATCCCCAAGCACAGTTCGAAGATAACTATTTGAAATATAGCAAAGTGAAAACAGTGGCGTAACTAGAGGGGGGCAGGGGTTTTGATGCCTGTCGGAAAATCAGATGGTCGAAGACGGCGAATTGATCCAAAACGACTTACACACTTTATAAATAATAACTTTTTACTTTCGGTTTTTCCAAGAAACTGAATGATGTTTGTTGTGAAAAGTCAAGGGAAACGCATGACTCATAAACTGGTGACAAAGTGTTGGGTCACGTTACATGCGATTGCAAAATGTGAAGTGCGTCACAGGTTGACATCGAACAGCTGCATAACTCAAAGTCTGAAATTCTGAAAAAAAACCATTTCTCATCGATGCAAACAAGTAAGTGACTGAGTGACATATATAAATAATTTATACATTTCAGAATTAGTAGATTATATGCTTTTAGAGTGAGTCAGTGACTAACATGATGCGGCACTACGGCACGCAGAAGCAATATTCAATTTCAACCCGCAAAGTGCGCGTTGTATTTATGCACTGAATTGTATGTCAATAAATTTGATTTTTGAAATGATTTTCGTGGATTTCATGTTGTGCCGACCCTACTGTCATGGTCACATGGATATGATATTATACTCAGTTTATCACCTCTGTTTAAGTAGCCAGTTGGTGAAAAGTTTCCACTGGAAACCGAACTATAGAAAAATACTTATTTTGTTTGATGACTGATAAATTTCGCTGTAACTGAAGTCTTGTTTTTAATTGATTGTATAGCTCTATATACTCGCCGACTGGCCGGCCGCGGCGTCTCGTGCCTCACGTTCAGGATAGCATATTTGGTCAAGGTAAGCCCAAACGAAAAAAGGTACAATGTTCTCTGTGCCAAATGGCCGGCCTTTGACAGCGACTACAGAAACAGGCACAATGATAAGTTAGTACCACAGTGAACTAATAGCTGCCCATCGCCATATTCCGTACAAGCTGGCCGGCGCTCCCAAAAATTAATTTACGTTCGCATGGAAAACGAAGCCTGATAAGCCTGCAGGTGCAGGAGAGGTTCCCGTATCAACCATTTCAGGGCCATCTTCATCAAGCGAATGTGAAGATACACAGGTGAAGATATAGGCAGGACCGCAGGAAAAATGGAAGATCGCCCATTTCTTTATTTTATTTTAAACAGTCCGATAAAGTCACTTAAAAGACAAAAAAATAAAAACGTACGACCACACAAAATGTAGGTCACGCCCAGGTGACCACACCCACTTGTCGGAAATAAGCTACGCCACTGAGTGAAATGTGGTGAACTGCCAAGGTTTTTGTAACGGAAAACACGTTCGAACGGAGCCCTTCATCAGAGTAAAATGTAAGGGCTCCGCTCGAAACGTTAGTTTTCCATTACCAAGAACTTGTATGGGCAGTTTACCACATTTTCACTTTGCTCTATCTAAAACACTGCCTACGCAGCACTCTACTTTTTTATTTCAAATATAATTCAGGTAATACCATGATCGCCTCGGATTCTTTTGTTCTCTGAGGGAATGTAAACCTCGTACCTTTGCCTCGGGAAATTTAATCGCTAATTTCCCTCAAGTCATGTTATTACTTATAAATATTGCACATTTGCGTGTCGTTAGGCGAAACGTCACTTCCTGTTTTCAAATCAATAGCACAGAATAGTAATACAACCAGAAGTCCAACTCGCGTCGGAACCTTTGAAGTTTATGTCCTCGCGCATGTCGCCTCGCGCATCTTGATTCCTCGCAATCCTACGCCATCCTGGCAAGTTCCCCCGGCAGTTTGGACCTTCAAAAGAAGGTTAAAACTGCCGGGGGAACTTGCCAGGATGGCGTAGGATGGCGTAGGACACAGCGTAGGATCGCGTAGGATGGCGTCGGATGGCGTAAAATATCGCGCCTGCGCATTGAAGAAATGCGGACAAGTTTTCACTTCAGTTGGACTTCTGGTTGTATTGCTATTCTGTGCCAATAGCAGGGGACAACGCATGAAGATGAAATTTGCACTGACGATGTCGCGGACTTTCATAAAATATAATAATAGGCACTTTCACGAAAGCTAAAAACGCGCTATAGTATAGAAACACAACATCTGTTAACTGACCTGATCAATAAGATGAAATATTTCATAAGCTGTTGCTCTAGCTGTCGTTAAAGCTTGTGCACCTGACCCTGCTTGCCCAATAATTATGTTTCCCAGCACCATAGAAAAAAATATCTAAAGACAAACGGAATAACTGATTAAAGATTGTAATGCGATATCAATATAATATTAATTTTCGTGCATCAATCATGTAAAATCTAAGGAGCAATTGCAGAAACGGTGATTTAGTTAGACAGTGCATGGTTATTATAATAAGATTTAACGTTATTATAATGGTTATTATAATAAGATTATAAATAAGATTTAACCGTCTTCGACCAATGCATAAAAGCACTCGAAATATTTATCTTATATATCGTTTGATTGTCGATTAACATATAGTCAGTATTTCCGCAAGCCTCCTATATATAGGTATTTTGAAACTCGTTTATGTGACTATGTTTATATTAAACACTGATTATCATAAATGTGTTACCAAGCTTTCTCTGTACGGTGCAACTTGTCAACACTTCATGCAATTAAAAAAAAGACATTTAAACAAATTAAAAGGACATATTGTAGTTGATTTACCATTTATCGTCACTAGTAATAATGAATGTTCACAATGAATGTTGAAATATAGCACTTTGTTAATTAAAACAGCGCTCCACAAATTCCTATGGCCGAGTTTTAAAGATTGCGAATAATTCATCGATGTGCATGGTCCTATTGACCTTGAACTGATCCACGATGTCATGAGTACCTTTCATGTAGTTGCGATTTAAAAACCTGAGACAGCAATTTGTGAAGCATTGCTGCAATCATAGTGGTAGCTAGATTGGGCCCTGGCATGCAGTCAGTTAACCAATGATAAAAAAATTGAACCCAGCCATTAGGTAGCCTCCTCCGCAGGCAACTCGGTGTCTTTCCAAACGGCAGCTTTTCAATGTTTTGGCTGTGCACGAAGGGACAGTAAGGGATTGGGAGCGGCAGAGTGGGGACTATAAGGGAACTGGGGGGAGCTCTTTTTACTCCAGCAAAACGGTGTCAGCGTTTTTTGATATGTCGAGTTTTGCCGATTTTATTGACGACCAAAGTTAAAAATGCTGTTTTTCGACCAACATTCGGACAAAATAAGTCAAATTCGAAACCAGGCAATAAATAAAAAAACGCTGACACCGTTTTGCGCGACATTTATCTCGGAATCGAACTGCGAAAAAATGTTTTGAACAAAATGAAACGCTTTGTTCTTAAGTCTCCCCGAGTGAAGTCCTTGGGTTTTAATTAAAAAAATTCACAACTATTAACGGTTTGTGTTTATCGCGAAACCAAAGACACCGTTGTATTCTACGAATTAATAGCTTTCTAACGATATCTATTTTATTTTTGTGGCATAAATTCTGATGAATTGAGAGCGCTTTACAGAAATGACCCTGAAAACCTTAACGAAGACCTTAAGAAAGATACAGCATTTGCAGCCGAGCTGTATCTGATTGTTACTACGGGTCTACGGCTGCTTGCAGCTCGCCTTGTAAATCAGATACAGTTCGGTTGCTCATGTTGATATATTACATAAATTCCCAACGCAGTCAGGTGAAGAATCAAACATAGCTTAACGCTACTCTAATAAATTAATATTATTTCAAAGGAATTAATCAAAGAGAGAACGAGGCGTGCATAGACCGTCATTAACAGGCCTGACTAGAAAGAGCGGGGTCAATGGGCAGATTATGTCATTATTTATTAAAATCGTAATAAATTAGACCTACTTTAACGTTACTCTGGCTTAAACGTTTTTGGGTTTTTTTAACGTACCTTAAAAAGTTACTAACGTTCCGACACTCCAATCTAGTGTCTTCAACTCTTCATCAGGGGTGACCGTTGTCGGAAGACACCTGTCTTCACAACGGTCACCCCTGACACCCCTGACACTAAATCGGAGGTCATGTTGGGTCATGAACAGTAACTTTTTAAGCAACGTTAAAAAAACCCCAAAACTTTTAAGCCAGAGTAACGTTAAAGTATGTCTAATTTATTACGATTTTAATAAATAATGACATAATCTGCCCATTGACCTCGCTCTTTCTAGTCAGGCCTGTTAATGACGGTCTATGCACGCCTCGTTCTCTCTTTGATTAATTCCTTTGAAATAATATTAATTTATTATTATTATTATTATTATTATTATTAGTATTAATTATTATTATTAATTATCATTATTAATTATCATTATTAATTATCATTATTAATTATCATTATCATTATCATTATCATTATCATTATCATTATCATTATCATTATCATCATCATCATCATTATCATCATCATCATCACTATCACCATCATCATTATTATTATTATTATTATTATTATTATTATTATTATTATTATTATTATTATTATTATTATTATTATTATTATTATTAACTCATATTTATACACGGTAGCCAGTTCAGCAAAGAATTAAGTATAAAATTGCAAGTTAAAAAATTAAAATGCTGATTTTCACAGGGTCAAAGAAAAATAGCAAATTATTTAACAAAAATTATTCTACAACTTACTGTAAAGAGATCTCCAGTTGTTATTTCATCGTCAATAACCATTCTTGTCCCATACCTGATATACATTAGCAAGAAACAAACGAAAGTATAGTTCACGTCACTTAATTATAGTCGCATGTGCTATTCAAGAAGTATCGTGTACTGTATACTAAATACTAATAGTATGAACCAACTAGTGATCTATTACAAATCCGGCTTTCTGATTGGCTGAGCTACTAGTGGTCTATTGGTGATAGACCGTAGTAGCGTTATCCAATGATAAACCTTCTTATACCTGGAATACTCCTATTCTGACCAATCAGAAGCCACGGCATATTCACGTTAGCGAGAAAAACCTGGAAACTAGGCCAAACATGGCGTCCGCTAAAATTTTTATACGATCAAACGATATATAAGATGAATATTTCGAGTGCTTTTATGCATTGGTCGACGACGGTTAAATCTTATTTATAGCTATCCATGCACTGTCTAACTAAATCACCGTTTCTGCAATTGCTCCTTAGATTTTACATGATTGATGCACGAAAATTAATATTTTACAATCTTTAATCAGTTATTCCGTGATGAAATCATGAAAACATTGGCCCGAAAGTAATGGACAGTATCTTGATACGGTAAAGAGTATCTTGAACGCACCCTGCGAACAAACCCTTATAAATACTCGCCGCTGGCAACTCGTAAAATAAGGCTCTGCCGAAATCGAGTCGAATCTCTGTCGAGCATGCGCAAGAAACATTGTCAATTCCAGGCTTCCGTTTAATTGAGTTCGATCCCGAGCTTATTAAATCGAGTGACGAAAGCGACTGTACAATTCATTCCAAGCGAACTCTATAGTCTATAGATTCATTCTTGTCAGTGGCGTGGTGGCAGGGGGGGCCGGGGGGCCAAGGCCCCCCCAGCTGGGGTTGCAGAAGGGGCGCCAAAACTTAATAGCACCCCGACTAGTAAACATTTCGTTTGTACTGTACTTAGATTAATCTTTCTGGCTTTCTTCTGGAACTGTAGTTTCGCAATTGCAACACCTAGGTTTTCAATGGTGGGATATAAAGATCTGAAATCTGTAATCTTTTATGTTTTCTATGATGTTTTATAATCTTCAGAATTCTGTAAAATCTCACTCCAAAATGCAGGAAATGGCATATCAGAGATTCTAGATTTCAAAATTTTCCGGGGGAGCATGCCCCCGGACCACCCTAGATCTTTCGCGCTACTTCGGTGCTCGCATTGGCGTCGCCATTGAGAGAACCCGTTGTTTGTTGTAATATTATTGCTATTTGAGTTATTTTAAAACAAAAAATGTGATCATTTATCAAATATATACAGTAATGTCTTTTTTTTTTCTTTTTCTTTTTCTTTTTTTTTTTTGGGGGGGGGGGGGGGGGGGGGGGCGCCAAAGGTAATCTGGCCAACCCAGCCTGAAAGCCTGAAACTTGCCACCACGCCACTAATTCTTGTTCCCAGAGGTCACGATCTTTTCGCCTGCCTGAAGGATTGTGGCTTCTGGGGACGAGAATGTTGTGCATTGAAATACTTACAGGATATATTATTAAATATGTGTGGTAAAGTTTGCAGATTATTATTAGAACATTGAAGCATGAATAAGACGTAGACCCGTAAAGTAGACCGCGTGGGAAAAGGACTAAGGAGAAATTTCGTTCGAGACTTTACATTCGTGAGTGAGAAAGCACGAGCAACTATTCACGAGCTAAAACAACTGTGATTTTGTCATTTGTTAAAGGATATTAAAAGTTTATATTTAACCTTCGAACGTCGCGTTTTGTTGGAGAACCTGAACAAGCATTTTCCCGATAAAACACTCAAAACAGTACAACGGGCTCAGATTTGGCATTCGGCTTCCCCCTAAATTCAATGCGTGCGACCTAAAAACCGGTTTGACGGAAGAAAACGAGATTGACTAGTCCAGAAGTTTGGACTGCGGCGACTTGAAAGATTCGACCCGATTTCGGCAGAGCCTTATTTTACGAGTTGCTAGCGGCGAGTATTTATAAGGCTCTGCGCGCAGGGTGTCTTGAACGGTGCCAACCCAGACATAGCCTGACATCCCCGTAAAATTTATTATCCGCTAGATAAATTTCGCCGACACTTGTAGCTTTTTTAAAACTTTTCGCACAGATTTAATTACACGACCAGCAAGAACATATTCATAATACCATTCTTCGTAAATTTTGTAAAGCTCTGAGCTATAGTAAGCGAAATATTAGCTTTCAAGTAAACTAATTCGGGCAGTCGCTTCAGACACTAAACACATTTTGAGCCTTTGTTTACAATCTTAAATTTCTTTTTCAGACCTTACGCTCCCATTACGCTTTACACTGACTTTCACGCTTATATTTGTTTGCATAGGCAGCAAGAACATAATCAAAACAATATTCTTCGTAAATTTCGTGAAGTTTTAGGCTATACTTTTCAAAATATTCGCAATTACACATCGCACTAGTCCAGGCTCAGATCAGCGGGCTAAAATATACTAAATTCTCCATTTTAGCCCACAAAATACATCACAACATTTGTGCTTTTGTGCTTTATATAGAGTTGCAGTGAATCTTTCTTCGAACTATAATAGACCAATTGCATAAATTCCACAATGCATTACTATTTAACAATTATTCGCCGAAGGCGAGGTGAATATCGGTTATTACTATACAATTGCATTAAAAACTGTCCAAATAACGCTAAAAATGAGTACAAATATACAGCGATATTTGGATAGTTAGTTATTTGGATAGTTAGTTATTTGGATAGTAGAAAACCGGTTTGACAGATTTTGTTAGCCAATCAAATTTATCACTCGGGAACTACTTCACGTATGCTTATTATTTTGTCCTGGTGCAAGTCACGCCACCTCTCTGGCCTTTCTAGAGTTTTCTTTTTCCATAAAAATTTGTTGATCAGAGCAGTTGTATAATAAATCTCTTATTAGATGTTTTGGTGTGTAGTATCGCTGTATATTTTTACTCGTTTGTATTTTGACTCGCCCTGCGGGCTCGTCATAATACGGCACAACTCGTAAAAATATACAGCGATACTACACATCAAAACATCTAATAGGATATAAATAATAACCGAGACGAAGTCGAGGTTATTATTCACTGATCAGTTCACTGAGCCTGAGGTGAATAATTGTTTTAGTATAAATACAGATGTTCGTAATACGATTTTTTATAATCACCTGTGTATTTATACTAAACACGCAATGCAGTCTCAACTTCATTCTTTTGAGTTCTATTGAAAACAAACAAAAGAATTAAGTTGAGGCTATGCATGTATAATGACACATTGTTGCGTTTTGGCCATGTCCACACGTATGCGTTTTCATAGCGTTTTTATATTGTTCTTGGTCCTCAGGGGAGCAGAAAACAATGGTCTCATTACCTGAAAGGCTGAAACAATATGAAAACGCTAGGAAAACGTATACGTGTGGATGGGGTCTTAGGCAATTGGTTTATGAAAAACTTGCAAATGAGGCATTGTGCGATAATTCTCGCTTTTTTGAGCGTTAATTCAAAATGCGCTTAGATAATCGTGTTACCCGCTTAAATGTCTTTCATATAGTTTTGTGAAAATTTTCCAGCTAATGACATTTGCCAAAAGTAAACTTGAAATTCCAGTTTTTTTAAAAGATAGTGCTTTTGTAATTTGTAATTTGTAAGAGAAGTTTATAGTTTTAAATAACTTTCCACCAGATTAATTTCCAGAGACTTTTGAATTGATATGTAATTTCTGAATGTATCAAGGACCTGAAAAGGCTGAAACCATTTCTGTTACAATTTGTTTGCAGACAGTGTTAACCCCTTCATGCGAATCGTTGTTATGGAACAGCTTTATCTTTTTACTCTGTTTAAAGCCAGACGATTTTACTCGTCAAGGGAAGAAGTCTCGGAAAGCCATGCGTGAAAGGGTTAAACCATTGAACTCTAAGTAAACTGGAACGATAACTCGATGGCGTATCATGAAGCCAAAAATGGCGGACATGGGGGCCGCCATGCACGTCAATCCCAGTCCCTTTTACTGTATAGCCGAGAGAAAATGAAGCTGAATTTGGTGAACTGGGTTGCAAAAACAGCTTGAAATCAAACAAAAACTGAACTTGTTAACCACTTTTAGGCTTAAATCAAATTCCAATATACCGTAGAGTAGGTGAACACTGACATGACGAGTAAAAACAAGGAAAACAGTAAAAATATAAGCTCTCAAATTAAAGTCAACAATACGCAACCAAAATTGCCATTGGTTTGGACAAATATAAAGAAAATACATATGAAACCCAGGTTTAAAATGAAGAGGTTGTTTGTAAAAACAGTTGGGTTTTAAATTTTTAAATTTTCAGTAGGAAAAAAACAACAAAATACACTTTACCGTGTGTTATTACAGCTCTGGAATTACTCTTCGTATCGAAAAATGTCAGATTTAGCATTTCCACAACTGAAACTTGAGTTAAAGCTATAATTTAGCATTATCTCATTACTAATTCTTGGCAAGACAACCTTCAAACGTTTGAGATAACAAAGAAAAATAAGAGAAACCTGCATTTTCCGTACGAGTTTCGGACTCGAATTTTGCTTTTGTTCGGCAGATATTTCGTCATTCAATCCATTTTCGTGTGTAGAAATTGTCCAGGTACAAGGCCAATAAACCCAATACATACTATCTTCTTCGTTTTCATCTACAAAAAAACTTTAGGTCTAAAAAATGGTTGTTTTTTGCAGCGAGTTTTCAGTTTTTCATTGTACGTGCCGCTCATAGGTTCTGTTGACGTCAGACGTGCAATGGCGACCCCCAGCGGCCGGAAGTTTGACTTCACCCAATCATAGGGCCTTTCTCATGGAGTTAGCGTTCCAGTTTATTTAGAGTTCAATGGGTTAAACACACTGTTGATTAGCACACTGTTGATTAGCCTGTTGATGAACCCTTGCATGCGCATTGTTGCTCAGTTGTGCAGTGGAACAACTTTATCTTTTTACTCTAGTCTAACGCAAGATGACTTTACTCGTCAAAGTCTCGGAAAGCCATGCATGAAAGGGTTAAATCGTAGACTGGATGGTTAGAGCGTGTGAACAGTACTCACAAAGTTACAACACGGGCTCAATCTCAGTCCAAAGCTCAAAAATTCTTTCCTGCATGCGTATATTCACATACAAAAGAACCTTTCATGCAGTGATCCATACTTTGATATTTGCTGTTATATTTTTCTTACCAGAAGCCAAGGCCAAAAGTTGAATATCCAACGACCTGAAAAACGCACATGCTAATTCCAGTCGAAAAACCTTTCTTAATTCCAAACTTGCGAGCTTGGTCCAGATGACTGTTGTATCTTATATAAAACAGGAATTAAAGCGCATGTGAAAAAAACATTTTCAAGAACGAAATGATAAAGCATCATCCAAAATTTCTCAAAATTCAAGATATAAGTCAAAACAAGATAAAACAAGATCACGGTATAGATCGTTTGTAATTACGTCATGTCGGGCATTATTTTAGGCTACGTCCACACGTAAACATATCGTATATTTTACATTGCGTTTAAATACGATTTTTCTCATTAGTCAAAAACTCTGTATTACATTGAGCTAAAGTTTATAAAATAAATGATTTTATGTTTGAAAAGACAAAAACAAAATTGTGCTTGCCAAATCCTCAAGCTACCGTGTAATGTTCTGTTTATTTTACAGACACTATAATTAAGAACAGACATGGTACTGATAAACTTGTTTTCGCCCAAACGTAACAAAAAAACTTGATATTTAATTTAAAAATTTACTTGCTCGAAAGTTGTCCTGAGAAACAGATACCACAACAACATACATGCAATGTTGCGAAAAATGTCCAGTATATATAGCACCGTAACGGCAGGGATCCTGCTAATTGTTTGAGGAAAATTGTTTGTATACTATAGAACACTTTTGTCACTGTTTTATTTCAAGTCAAACAGCTGGGTAAAAATAAATTTCTATGCAGATGCTGCAGGCATGAAAACAATCCTAATTTTAATTTCGCAAAATTTTATATTTAGCTGCCAGAAATCCTTCAAAAAACCCAATATAGCGTCGTTTTCAAAACCTTTTTCGGTGTATTCGGAAAGAATGCTTACGGCAAGAATGTTAGGCGCATTTGTCAATGTGCCACTCAAAAATGTTGTGTATTTTCGATGCTACAAGTGCTTTATAGTTTATATAGTAAAACACATTACAAAACATTTTAGTGTTTTACCTAGCAGACTCCCTCTTCTCTCCTCCGAAGATGGCCACAGTCTTTATTGCGGATATAACTTCCTCAACCACTTGTCCAGCCTTCGAATAGGCATGCATTTCCTTTGTTGCAAATCCACTAGTTAACTAAAATTTCAAATACACATATAGAAAAGTAAGAATAAATGTCAAAATCATATCGGTTTAATGGAGCATGTGCGCTATTGATTTGCCATGCCTTACAACTCAAGGCGAAATCGCCATCGTAAATCATTCAAACTAACCAGGCATGCACCAGTGCAGACTACAATCAGTGACAAAAAGGTTGGGACACTTGTTGAACGGCAACATTTTTTTGCTTTAAGTATATCCCCCAGAACCCCTCTTCAATGTTGGTTCATATTTAGGCCTTCTTCTCAACGTTTACTGAATCTCTTATTCAGCATTGAACATTGAACATTGAACATTGAACAGGGGAAGGGAAGGATAGACTTTATTAGCATATACCTCGCAGGTGAATAGTGCTTTTCACGCAATCTGATTGGTTCCTCTAGCTCGGGATATCCTGCACTATTCACCTGCGGGCAAAACAAAATGGCGGACAGTTTTGCTTTATGTTTACCGAAGCAGGAGATTTTGTTGATAAACAAGGCTGATGTAGTAGAATAACGAGAAAAGTCAACAAAATTAAGTAGAAGAGTGTCCACAGGTATGTTTCTTCACAATTTTCTAGCCATTAATATATTCAAAAGCTGTAAAAACTGTTTTGTCGACAAATATCGAGTACGTCGTCGCCAAGTGCCCAAGTTGCTAGAAGCCGTGTCTTGTATATTAAAAAATACCGAAAAATATAAGAATGTTAAACTTGTTATTTCATTTATGAGGTATATGCTAAAACAATTATTCACCTTAGTGTCGGTGAATAGTGTGGATATTCACCTCGCCGAAGCGGCTCGGTGAATATCCAGCACTATTCACCTCCACTTCGGTGAATAATTGTTAATTATACGAAAGAATTTTTAAATCTATATTAGATAACAAAACGCCTGGGTCAGCGTTCATTCGGGCTAGTGGCAAAGTAGAGATCTCCTCCCAACCTCGTCCCCAGGGCCATTTGTGGGGGCTGGGCCAAGATGGCGGCCAAGAACAAATGGCCCTGGCACAGGCTGATCTATCACCACATTTGATTGATCGAGATAACTTTGGATGTTTTGGCAGGCTAACTCGCGGGCATTTGTTTTTTGGGCTCAAATTATATTCAGAATTGCCGGCTGTTAAAAAAACAACTTCGAAATGAATGAAAATGTGAGGAAAGCTGGCGAAACACCCGTGAAAACGTCGGAAGAATATGTAATGATGGGTCGTGTCGTCTCTATGCCCTGGCTGCCATACAACGAAGTCCATGGGACGGCAATTCAGTGTGTTTTCTAAATCGGGCGAACGAAAGACTTGGTGAACAAAGTCAAAAAGTATTTTGGCTGCGAAAGGAAAGTACACCACAGGGCAGAATTTACATGTTTGGCCATTAAGAAGCAGGCTTTTTTCAAACAAGAGTTCTCGACGAAACGAAGCCTAAATGTTTTTCAAAACGCTGACTTGAATCCACCGAAAACTTACGAAACAAGGCCGCTCGGCCAGACAACGGCAATCCAGTTTCTTGCGAATTTGGTACAACGGTGAAGCAAATGATAAATAATAAGCATTTACAGATATTTATTAAAAGTGTATTTATTTTAATAATTCGACAATGTATTTGGAAATGATGTTTTGATTGTTTTCAGTTTGGGTCAGTCAAGCTGAACTAAATGTTCAGAAAATAATTGAGCCTGACTAGGCGCGATAAACTTCGTGAAGCCTGGGCCGAGTCAAAAATGAGTCAAAATATGACTCATTCTTTGCAGCCTGTGCCAGGGCCATTTGTTCCCGCCATTTTGTTTTTGGCCGCCATCTTGGCCCAGCCCCCACAAATGGCCCTGGGGACGAGGTTGATCTCCTCCTTCCGCGGAGGCTCTATACCGCGCAAGCTAAGGTGGGAGTGGACCGAGGAAGATCAGATCGAGGGGTGAATGTGGTACATACTTCACAGAGGTGAACATATTTACGATCAAGGAGTTGTCGGCCACATCACTGTTAAATAAACTATAAAGTCAGTCAGTCAGTTTCGAAATCTATCAACAACGTGCAAGAAAACCTTGATCGAAAGGCAAAGCTGTTCAACTTTTTGTCCAACTCCAAAAGCGAATGCCTCACGGCCTCACTCCGTCACACGGCAAACAACTCACCAAAAGTATGAATAGTAGCGGAGGTAAAATGTGCAAAAATACTCGTGACACCCAAACAAGTAATTAAATAAACCCGAGTAATTATCACAAATACGAAGTATCCCAAGATATTTTGTCTTTGATTGTAGTTTAGCTGCTTACAATAATTTCGGGTGTCCAAGTAGTTTTACTATATGATTAAATTATTTATCAATTGACTATATCAAATACTTTTTCTTCGGACTCGTGCGTGCTATTCTAAAATCTTAGAAAACTTCACGCAGTCCTGTGTTGTTTGTGTTGAGTTTTTGTGGGTTGTTTTTTTTCAAAATGCACTCGAATTCAAGAAATCTTATACTACCAAGCAACCATTTAATACTTATTGACTGCATGGACCGAGGGAAACAGTATGTTTTGTGGCCCCGAGACCGCCGTTGTTACCCGAGGCGAAGAGTTGTACTTTTGTAAGATTTTCAAACTCGGCGGCAAGTCCTTTTTCGATACAAAATTCCCTTACGATTTTAACTGCTTGCTTGGTGGTCTTTTTCGTCGATGTTCAGTCTTTAGCTTTGAGTAAATGATCTATTTCATCGCTGCTTCGGCTAGCGAACCTTTGTTTTTGCTCCAAAACTTGAGGATTTTTTTATTCACCGGTCCATAACATATTATTCACCGCTCAGAGCTGTTGCCGGGAGACAGTGATTTCATCACAATCACGTGATACCCTCTCGACCAATGAGACGCAAGAAAACACGAACTTTGACACATGGTATATAATAATTGATTTTGTTCACCTTGGTCATCAGTCCACCAGCAATAAATAACAACGGCAAACTTGATAACATAACAAGGGAAAGTTTCCATCCTTTGTAGAAACCGATAGCGTAAGACGCAACAAACGTTGTAACACATTGAATTAAGCGCGCAAACTTTTGTCCCATTCCATCATTAATGTTGTTAATATCACTAGAAAAACAAGTTAAGATGATTGATTACTTAATATAAGATAATAATTTATACAGAGGTCGGCAGAGCAACTAGAATATTAAATATTTACAAAAGTACCAGACAATTTATTCACTTGAAGTTGACTATATGTTGATGGTGATGATGCATGGGGTCGATGATATTGATGATGTTGATGGTGTTGATGTTGCTGCTGACAATGGTGTTAAAATACTCATAATTCAAGAAGAAAATTCAAAAGAAATGAATGTTTAAACAGGTGTTGTAAATCGGATAAAGCATTGATTGATAAAACATGATCAGATATACAGCAGATACTAATTATGACCCATGGGCTCAAATTGAGCTTTTTCCTTGTTTAAATCATTTTCGGCTCGCCGTTGTAAATCCCATATAGTTCGGTCGCTCATATTGTATCTATTACTTGATGGTGTTGCTGATGTTGAGAGTGTTGATGGTGTTGATGGTGTTAAAAGGGCACTGTCATGAGACGCGTATGTGCGGAATCTTGAAAAGTTTAGGCTAAGCTTTTTCAAGTTTGCGTTACCAATATGGCGTCTACGGAGGGTGGAAACCTTGGGCATGGTGGAAGGCGGAAAAGCTCTGGCAGAAAGAAAGGGTGCAGTAACTGAAACATTGAACATAGAGTTTAATAACAGATTCGAATAGAAACAAAGTTCGCACGTGCGCGTCTCATGACAGTGACCTTTAATAATGTTGATTTATAGTTGATGTATGATATCGATGTTGATTTAGTTGATGATGTTGATAATGTTAATAGAGTTGATGGTGTGGATGATATTGATGGTGTTGACAATGTTGATGGTGTTGATGTTGAGATAATATTGATGGTGTTGACGATGGTGTTGACGATGGTGTTGACGATGGTGTCGACGATAGTGTTGATGATGGTGTTGACGATGGTGTCGATGTTGACCGAATAATGATCGTAATAATGATGTTAATATAACATCGATGTTGATAGAAAACAGTTTGACAATAATATATAAACGTATAAATCTAGTTACTTACTTTGACAGTCGAGTATTTAAATTTCCCACATCATTGCTATCAAACCAGCTGACACCTTGAGTAATAAAAGATCGAAATAACGCTTTTCTCATTTTCTGGCATTGTCTTTCGGCAGCAGTTCCATAACATGCCGTAGCTAGCCATGCCACGAAAAGAAGAAGAAATGCGTAGCAAATGTATATATAACAAATATCCATCATTGAAGATTCAATATCAGGATAATCCGTACAATTTACAGCCCTACTACAAAACATATAATCAGTGAAATCTTCTGTTGCGCTTCCCAGAATAAGATATTGAGCAGGCATGGCGGCACCATATACAACAGATGCAAATGTTCCAATGACCATCAAGAACTTGTCCCATCCCGTAGCAAAACGAAACTAAGAAAATTACAACAGGTTAGTAATGATACAAAACTACAATAAAGAAGATTTCTAAAATAAACGATAGCACAAATAATTTTGTGCTATCATTTATTTTAGAAATCTTCTTTATTGCATAAGCAATCAACTGTTAATCAGGTGTTTTATCTGTTGCTATGACGACACTGACTTTCCAAAATGACCGTAAATTTACATTTAGTTCAATTTATTTCAAAACCGAGGTTGGTGACACCCAAATGGTTTTGCATTAAAACATTTTTAAGTTATAAGTAATCAACAGGTAGATTTTATAAAAATTCTGTAGACTTTTTAAATTCTGTAAAAATTAACAATTTTTCTTCCGTAAAAATATTGGATGTACAGAATCTTTTTAAATCTGCCTATAGGCGAGTTTCAGGTGTGCGCAGGCGCGCATCATTTTTCAAAAAACAAGGTAAGCTCCACTTAAAGTAAACATACTGTTTAAAATCAACAAAGTATAGATACAGTTTATGGGTGTTTAACACTGTTATTCTGCTGTTGTTGGCTCGCTATCAAGTCTGTTTGCCATTGCTTACTTTGTGGGGAGCCCACCAAGAGCCCGCCAAATCCTTTGCAAAACGATGCGCGCGCAATACCCTGAAATTCTCCTATAGACGACTTTCAGGCTCATGCGCAGTAGCAACTTTACTTCAAATTTTCATCGGAAGTAAAAACAACTGTTTTAGCTGGAAAGATCATATTAAAAACAGTAAAAGTGCAAAGTTTAAAATAAATCGGACAAATAGTGCGAAAGCTACGCTCTTCGGAAGTTTTGCTCTCCACTAGGGATTTAATAGGGATTTTGGCTTGGCGTGCAACTCCCGCCCGCCAAGCCAAAATCCCTATTAAATCACTAATAAATCCCTGTTGGAATGGTCAACTTTCCGCTTGTGAAACTTTTCCCACTTGTTAAGCAATTCGTTTCAAACTTTGCACTTCTACTATTTTCAATATGCTCGTTCCAGCTAAAACAGTTGTTTTTATCTCCGACGAAAATTTGAATATTTGTTGCTACTGCGCATGATCGTGAAAGTCGTCTATTGACTACTTACACTTAAAGAAATGTTTTAATGCAAAAAGGATTGGCATGGGGTTCACCGAAGTCATTTTTGAAATAAATTGGATTAAATGTTATATACACTTGCATTCGATCCAGAAAATTAGAATACACGTCGAAATACTTTGCTTTTTAAGGGCATTGGCAGTAAAAATTACAATTACAAATTTTTAACTTTCTGAA
Organism: Corallium rubrum; assembly: GCA_964035015.1. NCBI lineage: Eukaryota > Metazoa > Cnidaria > Anthozoa > Scleralcyonacea > Coralliidae > Corallium > Corallium rubrum. The sequence goes on from OZ035997.1 coordinate 40,692,992, forward strand.
CAACAAACGAATTCTTGTACAAATTAACATTAATAATGTCGACAAAAGACAGTCCTGCTTTCCGCCATCTTGGATAATATTTCTATATGCGTGTGACGTCATAACCAGGGTAAAACTTTAGTCAACCATACCCCATGTACAGTATGTAGCTGTGAATCTCAATCACCCTGGATATTTTTCATTCTCAATTAATTTATTCAAATTTTGAGAAATGCTGTAATAGTTGGGGTAATCGTTCGCGAATATTGCAACACATAATATGTTAGTACTCTGTTAGCACTCTTAAATATTTTGCCATGTCGGGCTTAGATGAATCCAACAAAATTATATTACTTGGTACCAATAAATCTAACTGAAAGGGCCTCCCAGACTTCCACAAATGTTTGCCCCAGCAATCTCACAAGCTTTATCCCTCCCTGCACCTGTGGGTAAACTATTGACGTATTTTTAAACGTTAAAACATTTGTATAATCATGCACACAGTCACGATACACAATACATCTTACCAGATCTCTGACGGAAACCATTGAAGACCCATCCTTAGGCTTATCACATTTCCTACATTAATCAAAAAATGGTTTCTTTGTCAGTGAATGATATTACAAATAGAGAAGATAGTTTATTATTTTCAATAAATCCATGAGAAAAATTCAAAAGGATATTTGATAATATTTAAGCAATATCTGTAAATCAGTAAGAGAATCAGTCCAGATTTACAGTAAACTTTTCGTTTGATTTGCTCAGCTAAAACGGTTGGTATTTTTAAAATAATTGATAAAACTATACATTTCTACGCATCAGATTTTGTCTTTGGCTCGCGTTCTGATTTCAGCCGAATAAAGATCGGCTACTCATGTTTTGTCTATATTACTTAAATAATGGAGGCACTGACGCAAGAGGTCAGAGAGCATGGCGCTTGACGTGTGCGGTCAAGATTTAGTCATTTTGTGTGTACTCTCATTTTAAATATAGCCTCATTTTCGGAATACGAGCTCATTTTCGAAATACGAGCTCATTCTGAAATTGGACTTCTTTTGATTGTGAGCTCATTTTGAATGTGAACACATTTTAGATATGAACTCCGATTTTGAATGTGCACGAACTCATTCAAATATGGACTCATTTTGAATGTGAACTCACTCATTTTGAATGTGAACTCATTTCAAATATGGACTCATTTCAAATATGGACTCATTTTGAATATGAACTCATTTTGCATATGAACTCATTTTGAATGTGAACTCATTTTGAATGTGAACTTATTTTGAATGTGAACTCATTTTGAATGTGAACTCATGTTGAATGTGAACTCATTAATTTCAAATGTGGATTCGTTTTGAATGTGGACTCATTTTGAATGAGAACTCATTTTGAATGTGAACTCATTTCAAATATGGACTCATTCTGAATGTGAACTCATTTCAAATATGGATGTATTTTGAGTATAGGCTCATTTTGAATGTGAACTCATTTTGAATATGGACTCATTTTGAATGTGAACTCATTTTCAGAATGTGAACTCATGTTGAATGCGAACTCATTAATTTCAAATGTGGATTCGTTTTGAATGTGGACTCATTTTGAATGTCAACTCATTTTAGATATGGACTCATTTTGAATGTGAACTCATTTTAGATATGGACTCATTTTGAATGTGAACTCATTTTAGATATGGACTCATTTTGAATATAGACTCATTCTGAATGTGAACTCATTTTCAGAATGTGAACTTGTTTTGAATACGACCCATATTTTGACTGGTTTATTTTTTCGATAGCGAAGATAAGCCCCTGGGTAGCATTCCCTGGGTGCGTGTACCACATGCAATTTCTGTTGTTTCGTGGTTGCTTCGGTGAACGTGCGACATGCAAATATGTCTAAAAGTTAGACTTCTCCGCAGGCAACTCTCGGAGTTGGGGTCATTGGAGTTGGGTTGAAAGTTCTGCAATCAACAGTGCTATGCTCAGAGAAAGTTCAAACAATTTAGCAAACAGTTCAACAAGTCAGAGTAACGTACATGCATGTACATGTTACAGGAACATCGACGGTTATTTGGATTCTTACCACCCTGTTCTGCAAAAAGTTTAATGTCCACTTTCAAAGCTATAAAGTCGCACCCACACTTGTGCAACAATTGAAGATTGTGTGTCACAGAAATTTTACGTACTGTAAATATTAATATTGGTCACTTTGAGAAAGTTATGTAATTACCTTTACTTATAAATTACTGATGGTCATGTTATTAATTTTTTGAAGTAGAATCTGTGAATATTTATTTATACTTTATTTATTTATACTTTATATAATAACTTACTACACATTAAATTATATATGTGGTTAATTATAGCATGTACAGTAATAGTGAATACAGTATTATGTTTATACTGTATAATAATACAGATGATCAATGATTCTCTGCTCCCATTTGACTCCAGGAATGGAGTTATTTCAACTCATAATAATGCCCGAGTTATTTCAACTATATGATGAGAGTGATTATAACTCCACTTGATGAAGTTAATTTAACTCTCTCGTTGGATTATAATAACCCTTTATTACAGAGTTATTTTAAGTCCACTTGATAAAGTTAATTTAACTCTCGTTGGATTATAATAACCCGTTATTATAGAGTTATTTTAATTCCTCTTGATGAAGTTAATTTAACTCTCTCGTTGGATTATATTAACCCGTTATTATAGAGTTATTTTAACTCCACTTGATGAAGTTAATTTAACTCTCTCGTTGGATTATATTAACCCGTTATTATAGAGTTATTTTGACTCCTAATAATGCCCGAGTTATTTCAACTATATGATGAGAGTTATTTTAACTCCATTGTGAAAGCTAAAGTAACTAAGCTAAAAGAGTTAATTTAACTCTCTCGTTGGAGTTATAATGACCCGTTATTATAGAGTTCTATTGACTCGTATAAGAGTTATTTTAACTCCAGTGACAGAGTTAAAATAACTCCAGATGATGCCAGAGTTGATTTAACTATGCGAGAAGAGTTATTTTAACTCTGGTGTGGGAGTTAAAATAACTCTTAGTCATGGAGGAGTTATTTTAACTCGATCGAGGAGTCTTATTAACTCCAATATCGGAGTTAAAATAACTCTACCGAAATAACTCCATCCGGAGGAGTTAATTTAACTCCATTGGCCGAGTTATTTTAACTCCTCGGAAATAACAGTGCAGGCTTCGGGGGAAAGTGGGCTCTGCCAACAAACTCGATCTTCGCTCCAAGTTTGGGTGAGTCAGTCAGGCTTTGAACTGGTCAAACAAGTTCTATTTTATGAGCAGCCGCAAGCAGGAAAATAGCAAGTAACGCGTTAAAGCCTGGGCCCAAAATTGTATTTGGCAACTGTTCACGCATGCTCAAAAAGAAATATCGAGTTTGTTGGCATGCAGAGCCGCCAGCCCACTTTTCCCCGAAGCTTGCGTATAGATCGGAAAGGGGCTCTTGGAATCATTCAAAAACAGGCTCCAAGAAACGAGTGGTAGTGATACCAAGCGGACGAGTTGTATTCAACGGCGTACACGACACTATATGTTCACACACACCGCGAAGGGTTTTCTTTGTTTTGCGAGCAAGAATCAAACAACGTTACTGAGCATCGAAGAAAAAATAAACTCCGGCAACACTTGTAGAAAAAAAGAATTATATTCGAAAGGGGTGGAAAAAAGGGCTGGTTTGCCAGGTTAAAAAGATTCCTCGCACACATTTTTCCAAAATAGATTTGGTATTATTATTATTATTATTATTATTATTATTATTATTATTATTATTATTATTATTATTATCATCATTATTATTATTATTATTATTATTATTATTATTATTACTCTTAGGCATATTTGCATATCACACGTTCACCGAAACAACCAGGAATGCTATCCAGGGGCTTATCTACATTAGCGACAAAATAAGCCATTCAAATTCAAAACAAGTTCATATTCTGAAAATGAGTTCACATTCAAAATGCGTCCATATTCAAAGGGAGTCCACATTCAAAATGAGTCCACATTCAAAATGACTTCACACTCAAAATGAGTTCACATTCAAAATGAGTCCACATTCAAAATGACTTCACACTCAAAATGAGTTCACATTCAAAATGAGTCCACATTCAAAATGACTTCACACTCAAAATGAGTTCGCATTCAAAATGAGTCCACATTCAAAATGACTCCATATTCAAAATGACTTCACACTCAAAATGAGTTCGCATTCAAAATGAGTCCACATTCAAAATGACTCCATATTCAAAATGACTTCACACTCAAAATGAGTTCGCATTCAAAATCAGCTCTCAAGCAAAATAAATCCTTATCAGGGGCGCAACTAGGAATTTTCGAGGACAGGGGCCCATGAGTGCTATCAGGGCAAAGTTACTTTAGGCGTCCGCATTTTTATAGGGGTCCAACTTTAACGGCATTTCCCACGCGTTCTGACAGCACTTTTGAGTATATTAAAAATAAAAGTTTTAAATCGTATTTTCAATACCATATTTTAAATATATGTTGAAGCTTTAAATTAATATAAAATATATTCGTAAAAATGGGGGCAAAGAGATTGTCTTTAGGAAAAGGGCAGGGGTCGCGATCCCTCCGCCGTCCCCCCCCCCCCCCCCCCCCAGTTACGTCCCTGCATACTCGTATTCCGAAAATGAGCTCGTATTCCGAAAATGAAGCTATATTTAAAATGAGAGTACACAAAATGACTAAATAAATTTTGACACCCATCAAGCGCCATACGATTAGTATCAAGCGATGGATTCAATTTGCAGACTAAGAGACACTCTGACAAGAAGTTCAATGACTTCAATCAGATGTAGGGATGGTGGTAGACAAAATATAGTGTTAATGTAATAAAACAAAATGTCAAAAGCAGTCCCGAGTTTACGAGACGAAAGCTCAGCGAATTTTTATCGTTAATAAACATGGTTTATAACCGCAAATATTTTGTTTTATACATTAACATACATCGCCATGCCAAGCATGAAAATCTTGTTAAAATATAGTGTATTGTTGTTTCTGGTTTCTGTCACGAGTTTATAAGCTACGTCAAGGTTTGTAGGGTAAGAGCAAAGGTGATGTACTTGCAGAACGAGTTTTTGTAAAGCATGTGATTATACTGGACTAAAATCGTTTGTAACGAGGCATCTCATGAATTCCTGGGCTTTATAGGTGTTGACTGCGCGAAGCGGTGAAGTATTTTGACAGTTTCGTGCTTGATTTTGCGAGTTCTTTTTGTAGACTATCGTGCATTGTGTGCCTTTGATCGAGGTGTTATATTATAGCTTTTCAGTGACGTAATATTCTAGTTCAATACATTAGGTTTACAAGCTGGGACAGTGGCCGTGGGTCTTGAGTGAGCGTTTCTTTTCGATTCGCTGGCACATGCTCAGCCCGTTCTGAAATCGCCTGTGATTATCGGAGTGTGTATTTTGTATAAAGCATCGTAAGGCGCGTATGTTAAGCGACAGACAATCGTGAGCTACATCACCGACCAACTATTTAAGAAGTCACTTCGGAAAAACCTACCAACCCCGGTGTAACAGGACCAGATGCCCCAATCTCCCCCCCCCCCCCCCCCTCCAGAATGACCCCGGGGCATCTGGTCTTAGTACCAGATGTCCCGGGAGCATTCTGAATCTGAAGGGGGGCATCTGGTGTCCTGTTACACCACTACCAGCAACACCTCGACCAAATTGAGGCATTACGTCACAATATTTTAATTAAAGCTGGTTCCAGCCGTTCCTCCGACAGGAACTATTTAAATTTTTTTGCAATGTGTGTCGCCGTCGGTAATAAATTCGTCTATTCTGTCTTCATGGACAAACCTTGTCAGCAACATTACTGATGAACTACTCGTGAATTCACCAATACCGTCGGAAAACACCTCATTGCCGAACTCGATCAAAGGCCTCTCTCCTCCACAGAGCTTTTTTGAGCTCTTTAGTATATAGGGATTTATTATTATGTGGCTGGGTTTGATTTCTGGTCCGTACGCAAAATGACGCAAGCCGATTGGTTCGTGAGAGGTCGGGATTTTACGATATTGACCGACCGGTCAATACGCTTTTTCTCGGCCCTGTAAGTTTTGGCGAGAAGATTTCTGCGTTGATTTGAATACAAATAAAAGAGAAATAGGTATCTTTATTCAAATATTCTGAACAATAAAATGTGTTGGAACATCACTGCTGATTTTCTTTAAAGCTGTTTATCTAAAAACACGACAAATAAAAGCCAAACTGGTGTAAATAAGAAGGCCAAGAAGCGACACGAAAAAGTTAACAGGTAAGGTAAACAGCATACTCCAAAGACGAAAACAACGCTTGAAGCTTAAAAACAAAGTGAACCAATAGCCATATAATAAATTCCTTACTAACCTCGTTTGCTCGGTCTGTACGGGAAAGTATTTGCCCTTGGTTTTATCGCACAAACCTCGCTCCTTCGTCGCTCGGTCTGTACGAAAACCTCAGGCAAATACTTTCCCGTACAGACCTCGCACTCGATTAATAAGTCTTTAATATTGCTGTCCAGCCTAATTGCAGCCTTTGCAGGGGTTTAGTAGACTAGAGTAATTATAAACCACTGCAAAAACCCCTATATACTGAAGAGCTCAAAAAAGCTCCAGAAGCCTCTGCGGAGCCGGAGAGAGATCAAAGGCAATGCTGTCAAAAAGAAATCGAGCTGCCTTACAGTTTCGCAAGGCCTGACGGGATGATGCAATAATGCAATTTTGTGGAACAAAAATAAATACCACAGTAGCCCGAGTAATAAAGTGAAATAACAATAAATTGATATGTGCGTGCTATATGCACTATTAAAATACTCATTAATAATTGATGACGAAAACACAAAAGAAATCAATACCGTATAGCAGTGGTTGTAAATCGGATAGAGCATCGTCCTGATTTACATAAACTTTAGCTTTGATTTCCTCGGCTAAACCAGACCGTATCCCTCATATCCAGACCGTATACATCATTCGCATCCGAGCTGTATCTGATTTACTACGGCTAGCTTGCAGCTCGCCTTGTAAATCAGATACAGCTCGTGAGCTCGGCTGCTCATGCTGTATCTATTACATAACGATGAGCGAGGTCGAGCATGCATGAAGATTAAAGACGTAATGGCTTTTAATAACAGATACCATTCCCTCAGGTTAGAAAAGCAAGATGACAAAATAGATCAAATTGTGACTGGTTCGGAGTTTATTGTTCAATACATTGGAGACATAGACGTTCATGAGGATCTTGAAACAGAGACACAGTTGGAGAAGTATTTACAGGGTGGTAACATTAGTTATGTTACGAATAGCGGATGCAGACAGTACTCAAAGTATCTGGTTTTGGTTGGCAAAGAAGACAACGATCTTGGCGTGAAAGGACATGTTTTATATTGCTCGAACAAAAAGAATGCAGACTTGATTTGGCATACATTTACTCAGTCGTTTCAATTGGGGTTTAAGATACGCGCAGAAGGGATGAGGCCAACTACTGGCGGATTGACTGACAGTCATTGTCAAGTTTCTCCAGTCAGTCACATTAAGTTCGAATTTGATGTGTGTGCAGAGCAAGGCATATCCTCACCTGTCAACTCCGAAGAAGACGGTAACGACTACTTAGAAGATAGTTTCACGGTAAATCACGTTCTAGTTCCAGTAATATATCTCCCCCGTTTTCTGCTGGCCAGAATGTAAACACACTCTTGCATTTGTCCTCCTCAGGTGACAATGTGTTTTATTAGATAATTAAAGATTCTATAGAGCCTATACACGGGTAATATACCATAATATGTTCATGCAAGGCCGATGACTACAAACATATTTCGCTCAAACCTCTTGACATGCCAATAATATTTAAATGGCGCTCTATATAAGTCGCCGAGTGAACTGAATAAAAAAGGAAGCTTGACTCTTTTCAACGGCGTGCTTTTCTTAATCAACAGAATTATAGAAATATAAAAGACATATAATTAGTTCTTGTGTAGATATAACTAAATAACTTTTATGGTTTAAAAAATTACGTATATTTCACGGCAAGTCCGATCTTGTTTTCCATATATAAAAAATTTCGTTGTTAAAATTTATGTTGCTGATATCCTAATAAAACGGAATAAATTTGACTCAACTGTCCGTCATTTATTTCATAATACATCAACCGGATTGAACTCATTCCGCTTCCGGATTGAGATTTCGCTCATTCCGGATTGAGTTTAATCCGGTTATCATTCCGGATTGAAAGATCATTCCGGATTGAAATTTCGATCCGGAATCATGTAAAGGCGGTGTGAGATATCATTCCGGAATGAAAAATGTGACAGAGAGGGAGGACTATAGAACAAACAATGCATGCGTGTTTTCTAACATTTATAGATTTCATATTTCATGCGGATTTCAATCCAGGAACCCAATTCCCATGTAAACACGGGTTGACTTCGCATTTGAATCCAGATTGAAACTCAATCCGGATTCATGTAAACGGCCCCCATGCATCCGACGCTTATCAGATATTTATACTCAAGTAGTCAAAATTCCATTTGAGAGCACTGTGCTTGGTATCCACAAATGCATGTTCGCACACGCGTGCATGCAAAAACAGGAAACGTGCGACTTTCATATCGACCACATTGGTTCCAGAGATTTTTAGCTTGAAATGTGGTGCGTCAACGGAAAACTGCCTATAAGTGTGCAGTTGAACTTCTAGGATATATCGACATCCTGCCTGCTAGGATAAAAAAATTGATGGGTATAATAATTTACCTCATATCGAATAAATTCCAGTTTCTAGTATACGTACTCCAAATCATATATTTCATTACTCATTAGTCTCCCTAGTCTGCGTCGCAATCGGGTTTCAATTTCAAAACAATGGCCTAGATGAAAGCCACGAAAATATGACAAAGTTCAAACGCTTTACCCATGCATAGTAACAATGAATAACTAACTACATTTTCGGTAAATTTTTCTACAAATTGTCTCCCAGACATTTTTTGCTTCACAAACGATTCTAGAAAATTATCAGGACAAATGTTTTGCTGTGAAGTAAATGGATCTAATACCGACGGTTTTGTTTTTTAAAAGGAAAAATAGTATCTAACTTTATCAGATGTTTTTCTCGATATCATGAAGTTTTAAAGAAATTTACCAGAGCAAACGTCTGAGAATGAAATGTGGGGAAGACCCCTGGTAGTCAAGACTGAAGTTAAACTTACTACAAAGCGCTAAGACAAGTTGTGATATGCCAGTAAAGCATTAGAAACTAATGACATAAAAGTGAAAGGGGACGAACGCATATATATCTAAATTTAACAATAAATATCCTTGTTTTAAAAACTCAAACCTCGATCCTTGCTTACAGCTAAATCAAACGAATCATTTCCTGTTTGTACAAGAACGACGCGAGTATTCAGATGTTTCATTTTTCGCCGGAACGCTCGCTATTAATGACCGCATTCACCTACTTCCTTAACTCGTTCGATGCGTTTCTTCATGCATGTATTGCCAAGACAGTTAATGTTGATTTAACTGCTTCGTTATTAAAAAATAAAAGAGTTAAGTTTGTACCCTGGTTTAAAGTTACATTATATGATAAAACACTGCATGATATCATCATTTTTTACATTTTTATCGACTTGTATTAAGAAACTGGAGATCTCTCGACTGCCGCAACTTTTTCCCGAAAATATTAAAAAGCGACCAAGATATAGAAGTCTCTTAGTGATAAAGAATATAAAATCCTAAGACCTTAACAATTAAAGATAAATTTTTTATCGTTTTAAACATGCTGTAAATTACTCTCAAAAGCCAGGAAATCCTATTACATGCAGAGACCCTATATTTCAAAAATTTCCGGGAGCAGAACTCCGCCCCCCTAGTCAGTGCGGTCACTGTGCCCCTCCCCCCCAAATGGTTTCGTCGTGTTACGGCCCTGAATCATTCAGCAAAATTCAGCGATTCAAAAAATCGCTCGTATATTGATATCCTAGATGAACAGAGAACAAACAATTTCGCGCCATTTATGCTAATTAAACTCGACTCCCTGCAAGCGGAACAAGTCGACTGCCCGCGACTTCATCACTCGAAAAGAACAAATATTCAGGTAGTCGACTTCGGCAAGTCTAGGCATGCACGGATCCTAAACTGTCACCGACCTGTGAAATAAAGCAACCCTCTCAACATGGGGATAATTACTGATATTCATGCATATAAATAAACAGAGTTTGATAGACGAAGATCCATCGATAGTAAAGAAAACAAATGTTTTCAGGCCAGATAGTCTCGCGTGCTTGCACTGACCAAACATCTAATAAGGACATGCATGCTTTGAAAGACAGATTTTAAAGGACATTGGCAGCAAAAATTAAGTTTGTCTAATTTGAAACTACTGATACAATTGTAATAGAAGATCTTTTACAACTTTTTCGTATCTTTCTTCGTTTGCAAGATATTTCAATTTGTTTGATATTTAAATGAAATGGTCTCTGACGTTCACACGTAACAAAATCAGTTATATCTCTAAATTTGTTCAACGACATCACTTGAAACTTTGCATATGCATGACGCCTTGTGATACTGAACATTTCATAACTGATGTTGCTTTGTGTAAAAATACTGTACCCTGCTCCTAACGTCAGAGCCCATCTCATTTACATATCAAACAAAATTGTATTGTTATATATCAAGTGTCAAAGTCCGTTTTTCTAGCTCTCTGATTGGGCGAGCGGTCCTCACGTGGCGGTCCAAGAACCGTGATGGCAGCGCTAGCGGATACATTTACTTTTCCCTAAGAAAAAAATATCAAAACCGGAAGTAGATGGTCAGGTTCAGTTTGTCTTTATTTTCTCCAGTTTCCTTTCATTTAAGTTTTCAAACAATGTCTGAAGGTTTTGCTCAACATTTTTGTTGTCATTTGACACTTGATATATAACAAAACACTTATTTACTACTGGTACCTCGGGAAAACAGTGTGTTTTGTGGCCCCTCAACTGCTCGTTGCCCTCGGCTTCGCCTCGGAAAAAAACGGCAGTCTTGGGTCCACAAAACACACTGTTTCCCTCGGCGCCTTCTCGGCGCCAGTAAATAAGTGTTTAATATCTTGCAAACGAAGAAAGCCGGACACAAAAAAGTTGTAAAAGATCTTCTATTGCAATTTCACGAGTTCTTTCAAATTAAACAAACTTAATTTTTTTGCACATGACATGAAAATTCGCTCCCGTTTTTATTACTGTTTTTGAACATTTAAAATAATGGAAAATGGCTTTTACATGCCTTTTAGATCTTATCTCATTCTTGAGTTATTGACTACAACATTTCAGTTGTGACGTCATTAGTTGTGCATGGCATAAAACGGAAAATTAACGATATTTTCTCATTGGTTGAGAAGATATTATTAAACTTGACGACGTATTCATTCTATACACTACCGTACTTCTGAGTAGTTTCAGCCAGTTTAGTTAAACTATTGAGAAGATATAGTTGATTTTCCATTTTATGCTATGCAAAACTAATGACGTCATAGCTGAAATTTAGTAGTTGATAACTCAAGAATGGGATAAGATCTGAAAGCCATTTTTCATTATTTTAAATGTTCTATCATAAACAACAATAAAAAGCCGAGGTCAATTATCATGTCATGTGCACTTTAAACACATTTGTTATATCTTTTATTATAGGGTTGAACTTATTTTCCGGGTCACGGCGCAAAGTGCTGCATGTTGATTGGTTGCAAAGAGGTCCGAAAAAAGTGATAATGTAGACACTGATCAGGAGGGCATTATGCCTTTTTAATGACCTGCAAGTTTTCTGAATTGACTTGAATAAAAACAAAAATTGACATTTTCGTTAGAAAATTTTTGAACAACTGAAATATGTCCTGGAACATCAGTGTTTCCTTATAATGCGTGGAAAATGGATTTACAGTAAACATGACAGAACTGAAATAAACAAGTTCCGAAAAAGGTAAACATCTGAGTTAAACAAATAAGAAACGAACCAAAACTCATATAAGTTAAGGCCTGGCCAAACGCTTTCAACATTTCATTCAACATCGTTCAACATTGTTGAATTCAACATGTTGAAAGCGTTTGGCCACCCCTGTTGAATGATGTTGAACGTTGTTGAATGGTGTTGAATGATGTTGAACGAAATTTGAACATGTTCAAACTTTCGTTCAACACGCGTTCAACATTTCTATTGTTCTCAAAATGTTGAAAGGTGTTGAACGCATTTGACCACATTTCATTCAACTTTGTTGAACAGGGGCATGCGCCATGCGGGATATTGTCAATTCCAGCTTTTGTGGTAGCCCGCATTCAATTAATTGTCATTCATGAATGTTGAACGATGTTGAATTCATTTGGCCACTCGTGCTTTCAACATTATTCAACATCGTTCAACAATGTTGAATGATGTTGAATGCGATGTTGAAAGCGTTTGGCCAGGCCTTTACTCAATAACTCATTCTAAAATCGCTGAATAAATCTTATTTTGCACTAGCTGCTATATAAAACATAGAGCACCATTATTTTGCTAGCCTGAGGCTACTATACACAGGCTAACACTGGATGGAAAATTATATGAACAACAAAATGTGCGTTTCTAGCGAGTTGCCTCTTGCTACATATATATATATATATATATATATATATATATATATATATATATATATATATATATATATATATATATATATATAATGCAGTTCTGACAACATACGAAACCTCATTTAGATGTGAACTATGAATTGAAAACATATCGATAAAAAATTAAAGCTAATCAAAACAATTTTTGTCACGCGTACGGAGCTGCCAGCCCCGCAAACTGCAAATTAAGTATCATATCAATTCGTGCTTTGGTATATACCGCTATACACCCGATTACGGGCAATCCATCGTCAATCTATCAAACAACCTAGTTTCGGTATTTTGTTAAATTCGGGCAATTTGATGTAGTCTGGATCAAAGAGTGTTGGAACAATGTGCTTGCTAGAAAAATACAAATACTTTGCATTTAATCACAAAAAAAGGAGAGCAAATATCTAGAGCGACAACGTTTGAGTCCACAAATGTCGAATTATTAATAATAGTATTAGGGTCAGCACATAAGAAAAGCGACCTTAATTGACCAAGGCATTATAAGCATTATAAAAGCTGCTGGAACACACGGTCATGCAACAATTCTCCAGCAGACATATTCATAATCATTAAATATCACACAACCAGGCGTCCCAACTATAGTACATGTAATGGTCAGCTAGAGCGCTGACAGGTTAAGCCAAAGTCAGAGACTTGTAAGTCGGAGACCTATATAGATTTACAGTAGATGCCCGATTGGGGCAGTCAAATAATATTTCTATATACGCAGCAGTCAGATACTTATATATTAAACGCAGCGGTCTCTTTGTTCACATATGCTACTAAAGGAAAACTGCACATCATCTCTAATACATAATCTAGCATTTACCTTGGTGAGTAGATTTTAACATCAGTTTCATTTGCACTGGAAGAAATCAACGGTGTCGATTCTTCGTCGTTGGAATTTTTTGACATAGCAAATAACTGTATTTTTCCAAGTACAAGCAGTAATATATAGCAGGTAAACCGGTAGATATAGACATATAAACCAGATGAAGAACTTTGCCTTTGGCTGATTACAGACAGAAAAAAGGTGTTGGCTCAGCCTAGACCTAGGCCTTCTATTTCCTATTTGGGAGTTATAAATTTGAAGCCGGGATGGCCGAGGGGACTGGGGAGAGCGAATTTAGTGCCCAGTCCCATAGGCCACAGCTCAGCCAACGGAAAAGCCTATGTCTAGGCTGGTGTTGGCTATTTTCTGGGCTTTGAGATATCACTGAATTCCTGGCTGATTAACATTAGAATATTTTAATAATGATAATCTGCGACGACCACAAGGGACTTTCCAGGTGAGGTTGTGTATTATTTGTTAAGTGCAAATTTCTATATGTAATTGAATTTCAAAAGAGCGCCCTGTTGGGGGATTCTACTAATAAAGTATGTATGTATGGCGGCTATGGCCTGCGCTAAACGTCGCACAATAGACGAATTGAATTCCAATTAACTTCGTCGGTAATGCGACGTAAATGCGACGTCGAGTTAAACGTCGAATTTCAGTCGAATTTAATTGTTTTTACTTGAACTCGTGGAACTTGAAAACAACTTCTTGAAAATAATTCGTGTGTCGAATTTAAGAGGTATACGTCGCAGTGTCGTCGAATAAAATTCAAACAATTAAATTCGTCTGAATTAAATTCGTCTCCTGTTTGACGTTTAGCGCAGCCTAACTCGCGAAATTTCATTGCCGGTAAATAAAATAAAATAAAAAGAAATTTTATTACAGAAGAGTCATGATCGAGAATCAGATAAGCTTTAGTATATATACATGGATTACATGGTGTGAAAACCTTTTAAAAAGTGTGAATTTCACCATATAGTGTTGTCTCCCCTCTCTGACGAAGAGCCTTCGCTCGAAACGTTAGACTCCTACGTTCTCTGTTTCGGCAGTATTTCTAACCTTACTATATTTCGATTGTTGTTTCTACACTGCCTACGCAGCACGCTACTTTTATTAAACCATATAGTGTGATTAATCATTCATTCTTCATTCATTCATTCATTCGTTCGTTCGTTCGTTCGTTCGTTCGTTCGTTCGTTCGTTCGTTCGTTCGTTCGTTCGTTCGTTCGTTCGTTCGTTCGTTCGTTCGTTCGTTCGTTCGTTCGTTCGTTCGTTCGTTCGTTCGTTCGTTCGTTCGTTCGTTCGTTCGTTCGTTCATTCATTCATTCATTCATTTATTCATTCATTCTCTACGCATTTTTTTAATGATTATTAAACTCATGCGGACATAGTTTGACGCTACTCAATTAGCCGACCTGGCCGCTAAAACGTTTTAAACGTAACTTACGTCAGAGTATATAGTATCAAACCTATGTCTGATTCCTCACCTGTCTGCACTGGGAATTTATTGATTATCATGGGCCTTAACCTTTGAATGGCAGTCGTGCACAATATAGTAATCACACTATCTGCATATATTTAATCAGTTAAAGTGGTTCTCTTCTCTGATGAAAATATTGTTGGTAATGTTTCTGCGTAATCTTAAAGATATTATGGTACTTGGTAATTGTGCAAAGGTTCATTACGTGCGAAGTTTGTAATTTGGAGCGCCGCCATTAAAGTGGCCGAGCTTGAGAAGAATGAGTCAAGGAAGTTTATGACGTCATAGGCTCAACGAAAACAAAAGATCATTGTTGTTGTCAACAAAAAGGGTCATTGTTGTTATTGAGTTTATGATGTCATAAGCTTCCTCGACTCATTCTTCTCAAGGTCACCCACTTTAATGGTGGTGCTCCATGAATACAAACTTCACACTTAAAATATCACCTTTTCTTCAACAAATTTTGAAATAAAACTTGAAACTACCACGAGATCTTTAGGATTATGCAAAAACATTGCCAACAATATTTTCATCAGAGAACCACCTTAAATAAATCAGTTGCTCTTTAGTGATGGTAGCAGTGGCAGTGGTAGTTATAGTGGGAGTGTGGTTGTGGTGGACTGGTAGTATAACTGTAATGGTAGTGGTTGTTATTGTAATGATCGTGGTAATGGTGGGAGTGTAGAAGAACTTTATTTCATGAAGGTAATTGTGAGTATCTAATTACCATTAAATTTTAATTAAATTTCTAATCATCTTTTAATTACTTCATAATTAGCACAATATAATATGCATGTACATTATAGACCACTTTCACAATGGCCATTGCCTTTAAATATTCTTTTATGTGTGTCTTAATGAGTCTTTCTATCCAGCTCGTTATGAAGCAAAGATGCTTTTGAATTGCAGATACACGAACGAGATAGAAAGGCTTATTAAGATGCACGTAAAAGAATAGTCAAATTAATCACCATTATGAAAGTGGTGTATACACCATCTACTAAATAACATTAACAAATAAAATATAGAGCACCATTAGTCAATTTAAGCCTGAAAGAAGCACGGGTGCCTTTCAGGGGTGGATCCATACCGGGGGGGGGGGGGTGTGACTGGGTGACTAGTCACCCCCCTTCCCTGCCCCAACCAATACAGGATTATACAGCGATACAATAGCAGCTGTTTATACAAATCACAACAGTTACTTGTGTAAAACGTGCATAAATTATATTGCATAACAATGCTTATTGATACAGGCCGTAGCTATGGCCTCTCCTTTGCAATAAGATTGGACATCATGATACGCTAATATCTTGTAAATTTGAAACCCCAATTTTAAAACAGTAAGAATCACGATTATATAGACGTATTGTATACAATCTCAATCTGAAATCTGAATATATATAGTAATTTTGGAACATAAACGCATAAAACATATCCCCATGAGTCCACGACAATGACAACATATGGTGAATTCATATATTTGGGTATTTTGTTTGGTAATTTATATCCTTCAAAACTCTTTCAAATCCCCCTCAAAATGCAGGAAATGCTATTTCAGAGACTCTAAAATTCAAAATTTTTCCGGGGGAGCATTCCCCCTGGAAGTTTGTCGCATATTCGGCACCACCCTGCCCCCACGTAGTAAGTATTGCCTGTTTTGCCCCCCCCCCCCCCGCCCTTGTTAAATATTTGAAAGAAACAACTGAGCACCTTATAGTCACCCCCCTTGCAAAAATCCTGTATCTGCCACTGCCTTTACACTTCTTTTGTGTTCAAATGACATCAAACATACCTTATAAGACTACATATATGCCACAAGAGCAGTTTGTTTTATTTGTTTTATACAATAAGATAAAAACAAACTAAAAGTTGGATATTCTTGAAAACTGGCTGCGCCATCCAAAATGCCATTTCATTCCATTTTACCTCATTCATTATTTCCATACTCTTATAAATGCACGGTGCCTCGCCAATTAGAGCGTGCATTGAGGACACTTTATTTTATAAGTAAAATTAATCTGTATTGTTAAGGTATTTGTTGTCCCACTCAAAAAAACAGTTATAGCAGGTGCTGCCATTGTCATTAATAGTCAACGTTTTATATCAAATACGACTACCTCATTTTTATTGTCATATAATTATAATGGGAAAATGTTTAAACTTACCTTAGGTGGTATTAAAGTACTAATTCTGTCCCTTTAGTGCAAATGATTGCATATTTTAGCCTTGACAAAACGCGACATTTTGGCACTGCTTCGCATATTTCCGCCATTTTGAATTGATCAAATTTGGGACTACTATACTTCATGTAATGGGCATGATAAGGCATCATTGTAGTTCGGACCGGATTTACCAAAGAGTTAGGCCTGCGCAGGCTGCGCTAAACGTCGCACAATAGACGAATTTAATTCATGACAGACGAATTTAATTGTTTGAATTTGAAAACTGCAACGTATAACTCGATTAAATTCGACACACGAATTAAATTCGTCTCAGCAATTAAATTCGTCTGAGTCAGACGGATAATGCGACGATAATGCGTGTTTGAGTTACACGACGAATTATCGTCGCGTCGAATGAAATGTTTCTGTTCTGTCTGTGACAATTCGGCACCATGTTTTCAAGAAGTCGTTTTCAGGATCCATGAGTCCAAGTAAAAACAATTAAATTCGACAGAAATTCGACGTCGCATTTGCGTCGCATTTGCGTCGCATTACCAAAGAAGTTAATTCGACTTAAATTCGTCTTAATAGACCTTTTCACCAATAGCGGCGCCATCTCGAATTCGCAATGCATTATGGTCTATCCAGGGCTGCGTAGTGTTGAGACACAATGCGGTAATTTTTTCTTTATAAATACTTTCGTGGCAACAATATCTAAATATAATAATTATCATATTGGTAAAAGCAACAATTCTCGGACGTGTAAGGATATATTCATGACAAATGTATCCTTATACGTACGAGAATTATTGCTTTTACCAATATGACAACGATCATATCTAGACATTGTTGCCACGAAAGTGTTTATAAAGAAAAAATTACCGCATTGTGTCTCAACACTAAGCTATCACCCTTTTAATTGAGCTTATTACCTTGGATAGACCACAATGCATTACGAATCGAATTATGCAATTGCGTACGACCACAAACTAAGTACAAGTCCACGTAGCGCCGGACGTACATATATACGTATAGTAGTAGTGCATTGACGTTAGTGACCTTGGTTAATAATGTATCATATGTTTGGTTGGCGTCGGTTTTATGAAAGAGGGGGCTGAGAAAGGCGAGCTGAGGGGATAGAAGCCGCTTGTCCTTGTCAGAAAAGTGGCTCAACGGGAAAAGAGAAAAGACTAGGAACATGCGCAAGACAAGAAAAATAATTAAGCCCTCTAGCCTCTCTCAATACACCATTCTCAATCGGTCCAGACAGGAACGCCTGGAACGGAACCTTCAACCGAAGGTTGCAAGTTCGACTCCAGTCTAGGATTCAAAAATATTTGTGTAACTGTAAGGCAGGTCTTGTGTATCCACGTCTTATCGACTCTCGTATATAAGTAGCCTGAGAAAACAGCCGCCTCTTCCGCGGTGGGTGAGCGAGAAGAGGCGGCTGTTTACTCAGGCTTGTATATAAGCGGCCCTAATGTTCTGTAAAAACTTAAACGAATTACAACTTATTTGAGTTTTTTAATAAAAGAGGTACATGGCTTTATAAATGAACTGTGGATATGGTTAAACTGAAACGCAAAAAGAGTTAAAAGTGGGAGATGTTAAAAAAAACAGGCTTATTCGAGCTTGTTGAATATCTACAAAATGTATCCTTGAAGTAAAAATATGAATTTGATAAATCTATTATAGATAAACATACTCCATGCAAAGAAGAGTATGTGTGTGTAACATATTAGCTAGAATTGCGAATTTAGAAAAAGCAAATTTGACAGCGCCTTGCGGGACTGTTTGGGTGGACGGCCGTTGTTTGTTCACGTCCCCTAAAACAGACCCATAATGCAATTGCGATCTCGTCATTATCCAATCTCCTGTAGCCAATAGCCTGCTAGCCGGCTCTCCTTTGCGGAGTTGGGAAGGGGAAGAGAAGGAGAGCCTGACACGCAAAGTATTGATATTTGAGTAGTGGCGTTCCAAATTGGGACGCAGCTTACTGATTTTCGCTTCGCCATGGTTGTTAAACACCTTAATGTGAAAGCCAATGGTCCTCTCGAGGTTAGTCAATTAATTGAAAATTTATTACTAATGAGGAAATATTTCAAAGCAAAGGATAAGGTTTGAAACTGTTCGAAATACCCTTTGGCTTCAATAGCACCAGGATTGCTGGCATTTACGGATTTACACCTAGACGATTAATCTTACTGTATAGAGTCTAGTACAATTAGATTCGCTTCAATCTGTTTACCTTTATCACAATCAGTTCTGCAAAAACTTGGCACTTGTGCAAAGTATATTATAACTGCTGCTATATAGAAACAGCTTTTATCAAAATTTAAAAAATTGCAGCACATTAATGACATATAATGGAGTTCTATATATTGCCAGTTTTTAGTTTTTAGTTTATAGACAACAAAAACCGCTGGAAACAAACCATTTGTGATAGAAATTACACTCGTGCAAGTTGATTTGCGTCAATATTTGTCAGAATCATCTTATGCCTAACCGGCCTTTTAAAAAGACATTCTGTTCTTACAAAAAAATCAGTACAAAAAAGACAGTTTCAAAAACAAGGTAGAACTTACTTTGTCTCTACACAGCTTCTTTGTATTTTCAAAATTCAAATGTACTTTTTTATACAATATGCATCACAGGCAATTTTCGTACAAAATTAAAGTGTCTATGAAGTGAAAAATACGTTGATATTTTATTTGATACGTTGTTGTTTTAATGTACAGAGGGGCATGACAGGAGTACTCACTGAAAATTTCAAGCCAGAATCTGATGCGTAGTTTTCGCGCTATCAATTCTCAAAATTTGCCGTGGATAGTTTGTTTTGGGGAAATTTGGGCTTCTTGGTAACAGCGCCTTATGACGTACGCAGATGGATCATTAATAGTGAAATCTGTTGTTCTTATGCACAGTTGTCCATTTGCGTACGTCATAAGCATTGTTACCGAAAGCCCAATTTTTCTCCAAGAACGAACTAGCTATGGCAAACTTTGAGAGTTAATAGCGCGAAAACTACGCATCAGATTCTCTTGAAATTTTCAGTGAGTGCTCCTGCCATGCTCCTCTGTACAATAAAACAACAAAAGTGCCAACGAATTTTTCATTTCATAGACACTTTAAGTAATGAAATAATGTTAGTCATGAGAAACAGGAATCTGCCAAACAGAACGATACATTAAATAACAAGTCAGAAGAACTTTAAAATGCAACAACAGAATAAATAAACACACTGTGATTGGTTATATACTGTGTATTTATATTAGACTATGCAAACGCCGTTCTGACGTCACAGCACATTTCAGCCTTGATCCTATTTCGTAAAAGAAATTGAAAATAAACGCCCTACTTTTATATATAACCTGGTGCAAGAATTTTTGGGAGAATTTGAGATAATTTATGTAAACTTTTTCCTACGGCTTGGGTTCACATACAGTAAACTTTCGAATTCTCCCAACTTACACTCGTGTTTCAGGCATATAGGCCAGTTGCACGATGTTGCGCGCGTATCAATTTTGGTGGGCCACATGTATAAAAACGTGGCCAATACTAAACGGAATTTAACTAATTTTAAAGATAGAAATAATTCCTGATGCTAATATCTTCAGAAATTGTCAAATTTCTTTCATTTACCACATTTGTTATGCATGTAGCCCGCCATAATTATACCTGTAAACCGCCAAAATGATGCGTGCACATGATCGTGCAACTCCGGTATAAAGGGTACGGGCGACCATTTTCTATTTCTCAAATATAGCTGGATGAGAGACTGATCTATTACTTTTTAATAAGTACTGTCGGTTCTGCATGCACGGAACATACAGTCGGTATAGTACAGTACATCAGTTGTTTTTTGTTTAGAGAGTACATGAACAGCCTATCGAAGTATATATAGTATTCAAGTAAAGGCAATTATAAGGCAAGGAGACAATACTATCCTGATCTAGACCTTTTATATATTCTTATAATACTTAAATATCTCTCTCTCTCTCTCTCGGCTTGGTCAAAACGCCCTATAAATGAGTTAGCATGCATGTGCTAACGAGTCTTTTGTTAAGGCCTGGCCAAACGCTTTCAACATTTCATTCAACATCGTTCAACATTGTTGAATTCAACATGTTGAAAGCGTTTGGCCACCCCTGTTGAATGATGTTGAACGTTGTTGAATGGTGTTGAATGATGTTGAACGAAATTTGAACATGTTCAACACGCGTTTAACATTTCTATTGTTCTTAAAATGTTGAAAGGTGTTGAACGCATTTGGCCACATTTTATTCAACTTTGTTCAACAGAGACATGCGCCATGCGGGATATTGTCGATTCCAGCTTTTGTGGTAGCCCACGTTCAATTAATTGTCATTCATGAATGTTGAACGATATTGAATTCATTTGGCCACTCGTGCTTTCAACATTATTCAACATCGTTCAACAATGTTGAATGCGATGTTGAAAGCGTTTGGCCGGGCCTTTATAGGCGCTTCACTTCGGTAAGCCGCATATTCTCGCCTCTCGTACTAATATAAACGCGGTCCTATAATATCGCAGTTTGGTTTATTTTAGAAATTCTATTGTTCAATACTAGTACAGAAAAAATTTTATAGGCACATTAGTTGGCTTATTTCATAAATAAAATACAAAAAAGATTGGTCATGTAGATTTTACATGCATGCATGGAAGGTCGGCGTCGGATTCTGCTCGTAATTAAATCTCGTCGACAAATTGAAAACATATATAGTTAGAATAGAACATAAACATAATGTCATATTTTTATCCCATGCAACACGTAAATCAAAGTAACATCTTATAGATTGCAGCTGGCGCTCAAATTAATATTCTTTTATATGCATACATGAATTGTCAAATTGAACACTCGTTTTGTAACTTTTTCGTGTGCGAAATTCAAATAATATTTCACGTTAACCCTTAGAGTATACCAGGGGTTTTCCTATTGACGAGTAAAATAGTTTGGCGTTAGCCAAAGTAAAATACTATAGACTATAGACTATAGAGTATGATGCTTGATATTGAAAGGATTAAGGTCATGACTACACACACGTTTTAATTTCGTGGAAGAGAATTTCAAAGACCACCTAACGTACAAAGTGCGTGTAGTTTTCCGTGTAGTACACGCAAAGTGGCGTGTAGTTTTCCGTGTAGTACACGCAAAGTGGCGTGTAGTTTTCCGTGTAGTTACACGGATAGTGCGTGTAGTTTTCCGTGTAGTACACCCAACACACACACACCACACACACGCGATACACGCAAACGACGTTAAAAAACTTCTGAGCGCCACTGTATATCTGATTCTGTCAGGTATGAGGTATTCTGAGGTATATTAAAGATGTCTTTTTCGTTTTTTTAGTCACTCATTTAGTTTCTATTTGTCATTATTTAGCTATTTTAATTTAGTTTTTGTTTATAATCTTGGGGAGATACCCACATTAAGTGGTGACCTAATTTTCTCTACTTATTTTTAATGCTGGGGAGATAACACATTAAGTTAGATGCTTTGTTGCATAGTTAATACATTAGTTTAGGTGATAGTTAATCGGTCAAGGGTTACTTAGACCCATTATGGTCATCAATAAAAGCTTCTCTCAATCAGACATTGTCTGCTTGGGTTGATGTGCAAAAGGCAAGTATCTGGCACCTGAAAACCAGACAGCTCAAAGGTACTTGGGTTGGGGGGTGGTGGGTATGGTGGTTCATTTATTTGGGGTTAATTTGGCCAGGATGATGTAGAGGGTTGAGCACCTCTATGTCCATGAAATGTCCCATTATGGTCACAAAGACACTAATCAAAGCTTCCCTAACCAGACATTGTCTGCTTGGGTTGATGTGCAAAAGGCGAGTATCTGGTGCCTGAAAACCAGACAGCTCTGGGTAGGTGGGGCTCATCAGCCATGGAAGGCAGCCCACCTAGGAGAAGGAAAACTCTGATTTCAAACCCTTGGAGCTTCACTTGTATGTTGGTCCGGCTGTCCATGTTGGATTCACTGACTGCAACAACATGTTACTGGTGTTTAATGTGCTTCCTAGGCATGCTGATGAGCTCTGATATGAGCGAAACAGTCATCTTTTTTATGATATGTGACTACATAATTAAATCTCAGCTCAAATTGGACAAAAAAAAAACCCAACAAAATCTGAAAAATAATAAAATGTTTCTAAAAAACATGTTTGAAAACATGCTCAAAAGTGCTATCAGATCGCAGGAAATGCCATTTCCAAGACCCAGATTTCAAAAATTTTCTGGGGGGCATGCCCCCAGACCCCCCTACATGTGTGGACCCCGCCATTTTGACTAAGGTATAAAAATTCCTAGATCCGCCCCTGAGACTTGTCGTTTTAAATCAGTTGCGTCTTCGAAAGTATCCATTTTCACCAAAATGGGACAAATACGATACAGCAACGATCATGTGAATGCCAAATATTTTATGCTTTTCAGTTTTCTTTAAAACAGAAAGATTGAAAACAATGTGAACATGGCATAAAACGACATCATCAATTTATATATACATAAAAGAATTTTAAAGTACATAGCTACCAGTCATTAATATTTTCACCTGCGTGTACATTAGCATTGAAAATAAAAATATATATAAGTTATAAGTTCCATCAAAGCTCAATGGTGTAGATTGTAGAGTGCATGGAGCGCAGAATGCAGAGTACGTGGTGTATAGTATAGAATGTAGAGTGCAGAGTGCAGAGTGCATGAAGTTCAGAGTGTAGAGTGTAGAGTGTAGAGTGTGGAGTGCGGAGTGCGGAGTGCGGAGTGCGGAGTGCGGAGTGCGGAGTGCGGAGTGCGGAGTGCGGAGTGCGGAGTGTGGAGTGTGGAGTGTAGAGTGTAGAGTGTAGAGTGTAGAATGCAGAGTGTAGAGTGTAGAGCAAGTAGAGAGTGTATAGTGTATATTATAGGGTGCATGGAGTGCAGAATGTACCTTTTCCTTATTTTCATCCTATTTTTAAATTTTTCCCCCTATATTGTTTGCCCGACTTAGGTTGAAAATTTGCCCGACTTAGCAACATTTCCATTCGTCTGGGGACAGCTGCCCCCCTCCCAGTCCCCCCCCCCCCCGCCTCGTACGCCTATGCATGGAGTGCAGAGTGTAGAGTATACACGTGTAGAGTGCATATACTAAATAAAACAAAAGCATACACTACTTAAGTGCTGATGTTTATCGACTGCTTCTAAGACTGCTTAATATAGCTATATTAGCAGCGAAGAAATGAATTACAGTTCTTTTACAAATTCACAAATGTTGTTTAAGTATTATGGGAACCACTGAGTATTTTGATAAAATACAAAACAACAAAGATGGTAAAGATAAAATACAAAACAACGATGGTAAATATTTTATTAATGATTCAACGTTTCGACTAAATTGTATTCAACATCAGGAATGCTGTTGACTACGATTTAGTCGAAACGTTGAATCATTAATAAAATGTTTACCATCTTCGGCGTTACCGTTAATGTTTTGTATTTGATTAGGTGTAAGTTATAATTTTTCTTCTTCTTCATCAATTGCTAATTATGATTGGGTATTTTAATAAATAAGATGAGAAAGAGCGTTATGTATAGAAAATAAAATTTTCGTGTTTTTTTTTTAAATTTTAACAGACAAATTATCTTGACGTGTGTCAGTATGAAGGATGACACAGATTGCGAATGCATGCTGTTGTTTCTAATTTTTTGGAACTAGTAAATTATCGTGATAATATAAAAAAGCTATGCAGATAGACCGTGATAGTTTGGTGAATTTGTTTTTTACCGGGTTGTCCGTCTTTATTGTTTCTTTGCTATACACATTTTATTACTCTCGGAAGAAACAAACAAACAAACAAACAAACAAACAAACAAACAAACAAACAAACAAACAAACAAACAAACAAACAAACAAACAAACAAACAAACAAACAAACAAACAAACAAACAAACAAACAAACAAACAAACAAACAAACAAACAAACAAACAAACAAACAAACAAACAAACAAACAAACAAACAAACAAACAAACAAACAAACAAACAAACAAAACAGACAGACAGACAGACAGACAGACAGACAGACAGACAGACAGACAGACAGACAGACAGACAGACAGACAGACAGACAGACAGACAGACAGACAGACAGACAGACAGACAGACAGACAGACAGACAGATGTTTGTCTTATGTCACTTTATTACACAAGTGATCAATTTTACATATCGTAAGCAACCATGCAACGACACGTAGTCATGTGTTTTCTTGAATTAGGGAAAACTTGTAATATAAAAATATATCAATTTGGGCTTTTCCCCCCAAGGGTGATGATATGAAAGTTGGTGATAAAGGAACACTTATCTCTGGTGGACAAAAGTAAAGATTTGCTATCGCTCGAGCTTTAATTCGTAATCCTAGAATGCTTTTACTTGATGAAGCTACATCTGCCCTCGACATCGAAAGCCAAAAGGCATGTACATAATTTAGCGTGTATGCGTGAAACTGTAAATTGCTCAGATCCAAAGTAGTACTGACTCATTTGGTGATAGTAATAATATCTCATGATTTATTTTAGTAATAACTCATTTGATCATAATAACAGCTCATAACTGACTATAGCGGAACTAGTTCATTTTATCCTAATAGCTCATATAATTACAGTAATAATAATCCTATAATCCCAGTACAACTTAAATGAGCTATTAATCCATGATCAAATGAGGTAGTACGATATAATCAATGGAGCTATTACCATGATCAAATGAACTAGTGCTATATGATCAAATGAACAAGTGCTATGATCAAATGAGCTAGTGCGATATAATCAATAGAGCTAGTACTACGATCAAATGAACTAGTGCTATGATGAGATGAACTAGTACTATGATGAAGTCTAAGAGCTAGCCTGTGTTCCAGTCCACTGCGCTACGCGCTCTGCGTAGACCGCGTAGCGTAGTGGACTGGAACACAGGCTATATGGCTATATAAGAGCTAGTCTCGTAATAAAAGGAACCTATGTTGTGATCAAATGAGCAGATGGTTTTATTCATGTGCAAAAGATTCTCAGTATAGCATTAGCCACAATAACATAAGACTGTTTAGACCAGCTAGAAGAAGTTATATAACTGAGTGCATTATTTATTCAACATTTATTCCTGTGAGACTGTATATACATGTACTATACTTAACATTTGAAACGTATTTTTATGGTTTAACTATGTAGGTGGTGCAAGAGGCGTTAGACAAGGCAAGTGAAGGTCGTATTTTCCAGGTTGCCTAAAACGTCTCCTTTTCGTCAGATCCAGTGCAGTATAATAACATATATAAGTATTCATTTTATACTAGAACAATAGTCACGTGGAATCAGATTCCATATAGTAATCCCTCATCTATATCTAGTATTCCAAGCTTCAAAACCTCCGCTATGCCTACAATTAAGTCCCTCTGTCATCCATCTTATTGACTGATTTTGTATTTACTTTCTTATTACTTGTATATTTAAATCATTTTATTAGTTGTCCCCCCCCCCCCCCTCCTTTTTCTTTGTTTTAATATATATCATATGTTCTATATTATAATATATAATTTTAATTATGTACCTGTAACACTGATTTAAGAGTACTTTATTAAAGCATTAAAGCACTACTTTGGTTATAGCTCATCGTCTCTCCACAATTCGAAATGCTAATTCCACCGTAGTTCTTAAATCTGGCCGAGTTCTTGAACAAGGAACGCATGAACAACTCATGGCATTAAAAACAAGCTTATACATTTTGCAGAAACCTCATTAACTGATTTGTAACGTTACTTATCAGCAGCGGTGATTACGTTCTACATTACATTACATTATTATATTATAGTATAATGTAATTTAATTTAATTTATGTTTACACTTAAACATTAATGTTTTACTACTTAATTTAATATTTTTCAGAAACAAGCCCGCTTATAATAATTGATTTACAATTTCTTCAATTATATTTTATAATTTGTAAAAACAAACTTTACAACGTTTTAAATACTTTACACTTGCTTAATCTTTTTGCATTCCCTGATTCTTTATGCCTTTAAGAATTTCATTTGATTTTGGCTTGGTAGACTGCGAACCTTCAGTTAGCTCGATGGTGTCAACGGAGGTTGATGCCAGGTTTGCATTTATGTTGGAGAATTTGGTTGTTCACGACGCCTGTTTATCTTTAGGATTTTTGCAAATGCGTTACGAAATCGAGAAGAATGTAAAGCGTAACAATAAAAATTGACGCTTGAATTCATGATCACAAATATGAATTGCAAGTCACGAAACCAGTGCAGAGTAGTGCAACTGCAGGATTCACAAAAGTTCATGATGTAGATCATGATAGTTGATGGACCATAGCAGCACAGTAGAGCTATAAGGACGATAATAAACATTTTCGTGATTTTTGCTTCCATTAACCGTGCGCTGTTCAAGACTGAATTTGAAGCGTCAGAGCTTGATGGGGGAGGGACTGCGTTTGGAATTGTAGGTGGACTTGGGATAGCGGGTGGAGTAGAACGTGAAGCCGCGGTTTCATTATTGAAATTTTGAGATCTTTCTTTGAATTTTAGCAACATTAAAGTATATGTAAAACACGTGATCGCAATGGCTACCGCAATGGCAGTATTGGCAAATATAAACGCGTACGAGATGTAACCAACTTCAAAATAGATCTGAGGTAAACTCAAAGATATCAACCAAATTCCAGCCACAGTTAACAAGATCCTTTTCCGAGTAAATCGAGTACGGTAAGCATGTGGTTTTCTTATGGCAAGATATCGCTCTAGAGCTAAGGTAGAAAGACTGAGCACTGACGCTGTACAAGATATGAAATAAGTCACATGAATGGCCCTAATATCTTCAATGGTAATTTTTAGGTCGAGTCCTTCTTTTATATGAATGTAGACTGATATGGGGCCAGTTATGGTACCAACAATTAAATCAGCCGTCGCTAAATTTGCAATTAACCAGTTGAATGGACTTTGTAGGTTCTTGTTTGGATCGGTTACCACAGCCAGAATAATGAGAATGTTACCTGGGATGTTGGTAAGGACGAAAATTATTGATAAACTTGTCGTTAGAAAAGAGAGCTCAGTTGGAGCTCCTGTTGTGAGACATCGTTTTTCAAAAGTACCCTGGAATCGCATTGTTCTGTTTCTCCGATCTGAAACTGAATAAAATTATAAACAAATCAAAAGCCTTGCTCCATGCCAATTCTGGTTCCTTTAATGTTGGAACAATTCGAAATATAATTTGTAGTGTAATCCTTACTTAAGGTGGTTCCATACAGGAAAATGGAAAATGGAAAATACAAGTTTGAGAGTCCAAAACACGTGCATAAACAATTCGGAAAAAGATTAAAACCAAATTTTTTGCCTAGTTAAACAGTCTGACAATCAAATACTGTTATCAAATAAATAGCAACAGTTGTTGCTATGGCAACAACAACGTTTCAAAATGGCTACAAATTACCCTTCAAACTAATTTAATTCGAAAAAAACTTTGGTGACCCCCATTTTTTTTTTCATTAAAACTTTTCTTGAAGTATGAGTAATCAATAGGCCGATTTTAAAAAAATTCTGTAGATTCAAATTTTTTAAGAATTAACAAACATGATTTTTCTGAAAGAAAAATTATTCGATCCACAGAATTTTTTTAAAATCGGCATATTGATTACTAATACTTCAAGAAAAGTTTTAATGAAAAAAAAAATTGGGGGTCACCAAAGTTTTTTTCGAATTAAATTAGTTTGAAGGGTAATTGGCAGCCATTTTGAAACGTCATTATTGCCATAGCAACAACTGTTGCTATTTATTTGGTGACAGTTTTTGATTGTCAGACTTTTTAACTATGCATAACGTTTACTTTTATTCTTTTCCCGAATTATTTATGCACGCGTTTTGGACTCCCAAACTTTGTATTTTCCATTTTTCAATAAACGTATGGAGCCACCTTAAAAGGGAAAATATATATATAAAATCATAGCCGATATACGTTTGTGAATAAGCCATTATTTTTTGCTGAGCTTTTGGTTTGCAGACTCAGGCCTACATCAGAGCAACAGTCAACTTCGTACTATAAGATTTCTTTATTAAAAAAAACGTTTCGACCATTCGGTCTTCATCAGTTCTTAATAACAAATTAGGGCGTTAGCTGCCCTTTAAGCAATATTTAAAACACGAGCAGGAGTGTTTTATCAGATATAAAATACGAGGCGAAGCCGAGTGTTTTAGATCTGATAAAACACATTTTGCGAGTGTTTTGAATGGCTTTAAAAACGATTACCATTTGGTAAGTTCGTTGGCGTAGTAATTTTGAAAAATAACGTTGTCTAAGGCGAGAAATGTAAATCAGGAGAATGTTTTATCACGATACGGTTATGATTTTTCTTAATTCATGAGAATTATTAATGAGTTTTTTTAAAGATATATAACAAATTTACATATTATAAAAACTTAAAAGCCTATTTAATTTTAATTCATTTATTTTATTTTATTGAGGCCGTCAGGGTATAATGTTCTCAACTGAGCGGTCCAATAAGCTTCTCTAGTTAATAGTTTCCTATCTATATATTTGATCAGTGTCACTTATTCTTTCAATAATGGTAAAATTAAAGTCACTTATCTCATGCGGCAGTTGATTAAAATGCGCCATGTCAATCAATTGCCGCATGAGATAAGTGACTTTAATTGTACATTTTGTATAATATGCTCGAAAATATAAAAAATATCAGGAATTTAATCCTTGTTCGAAGTAAAATAAGAAACCTTTTTCGTTTGGTAAATAACAATAAATTTGACAGGTTTCTTCAAGTGCCGGCGCATTTTCTTTATGCAGGTTTTAACCAAACGTTCACCTTGTTGACCTAAATATGGAATATCTTTGGCGAAGCCAAATCTTTGATAAGAAATCAGATAATAAACGTCGCAAACAAAGAACCGTTTATTACCACATTTCTTATTTAAAAAATAATGATGATTTACTGCCAAAGATTTGGCTTCGTATTCCATATTTAGGTCAACAAGGTGAACGTTTGGTTAAAACCTGCATAAAGAAAATGCGCCGGTGTCCCAGTAAATTTGTCTCCCCCAAAATATGTCCCCCCCAGGGACCACTGACCTATATATAACTGGACCGCTTGCTCTTGCCAAAAAAGTGTGGTCATTTGAACATGGCGACAAATGGCGAATTTGAGTCCTTCTGCTCATGGGAGCAGCCACTGACCAGTGTTTGACACTGGTCTGTAGGCGTTTTATGAGGGTCACAAGTTTATCAGTTTACTACCAAACTGTTATGTGTTATTACATAAAGTTGTTTAGCATATATATTTAAGGCGACAGCTTGCTTGTAAATAGTTAGGTTTGACAATGATTCTGTAATAGATTCGAAATATTACCTCGATTATACTGTCTCGTCTTGTTTATTTCCTCAAATCTTGAGTTTTTACAAGATGTTACTTTTCGGAGTTTGTTTTGTTTAATAATACGTAAATTGTAGTGTTTGTGAAGTAAAAATGGGTGTGGTTTGAAGTATGTTGGAACTAAGATAAGCAGAATATTGTGTAAGTTTCTGTACTCCATTCACGCTTATCAATATATATATATATATATATATATATATATTGATAAAGGGGCTTTTATATATATATATATATATATATATATATATATATATATATATATATATATATATATATATATATATACGTGTAGGTTTTTGGTCTACGAAACGCAAAGAGTGCTCGATAACATATAGCTAGAGCAAATATAGATTTTCGCTTACCT
The DNA here is from genome assembly GCA_964035015.1 of Corallium rubrum. NCBI lineage: Eukaryota > Metazoa > Cnidaria > Anthozoa > Scleralcyonacea > Coralliidae > Corallium > Corallium rubrum. Next base: position 40,723,914 of record OZ035997.1, read on the forward strand.
CAAACAAAATATATATATATATATATATATATATATATATTGATAAAGGGGCTTGCCCCAAAACGTTGGCAAAATAAATTGACTTGCAGAAGTTTGTAGTGCTTACTTTATATTTTTTTTCGAACTTCAGAGTAGGAAGGTTGGTGATCTATACTATATATATATATATATATATATATATATATATATATATATATATATATATATATATATATATATATATATATATATATATATATATATACTTAAAATGCTTTGTCGTTATTGCTGAGGAAATGAAGAAACTACAATCGTCTAACTTTAGTACCTGCAGTCTTTACGGCTATTCCTTTTTCTGGCTCTTTCTTTAATCTTTAATTTTTCTCCCAGATGTTCTACAAGTGCGCCCTTCGCTATGGATGATGCTCTCTGTTGTATACTGGTTTTCAGCTTAGTCTAGGTGAAAATTGAAATTTACACTAGCACTGTATATTACATTTGTTTTTCATTTATCTCTCTCACTCTTAATTATAATATGAAAACAATTAATCTTATATAAACATATCAAACACTTTATTTCAGTATAATGTATTACTATAGACATACATTTCGGCAAACTTTTATTATTCGTGAAATGTGACAACTATGTTTTCCTTCACGAGTTATTCATCAAAAATTAATCAAGTTACATAAATTTATACATGACGTTTTTACTTTACCTATTAACGACATCTGAATGAAATGAATATACAATTAAGTTATGTGTGCCGACAGTATACATGTATAAATCAAGCTGAAAGCTAAATCAAAATATTGATAAAAATAGAAATGTATCTCAGTTTATGTTTTTTGTCTAGTGCATGTCAATGTTAGCGACATGGCTTTTCGTTTTATTCCTTTAATTCATATTATGCAACGGTTATTTCGCGTTCCCGATTATCATGATGATCGTTATAAGATAGATTATAATAGATGCATATGCGTGTATTCAGTCAAAAATGTTTGATTACTTGTCACGCATGTTCGACTGAAAATAAAGTTATGTATGTATATATGTTCAATCTGCATACGTGCTCGGTTTTGCTGTATGCAACAGTTCATCAGTGCAGTGCAGTTCGTAACGAACATGGATAAATATATGGGAACAAAGTGATCAAACTACTACTCGAGTGGTGGGCATTACTTAACACTATATATTACCCATATAGAATGCTCAACCGCATGCATCAAGGTTGTGGGTTCAATTCCTGTTGGAAGGCCTGTGTAGTTTCATTTTTCGCAACTGGTCCCGGTTTGGTCTTAAAACTGTATATATTCTACACTCGAATTTTCCTTCACCAAAAGTCCCTTGAACATGCTATATACATATATATATATATACATATATTGAGAAGTATTGAGGGGAATATTAAAGGGGAATATTAGAGGGGAATATTAATCTATTGTTTTGCCATTGTTATCAGGGGCTATTGAATATATTTCCCGAAAAGAACAGAGGAAACCGAGGCATGTGAAAATTATATATATATATATATATATATATATATATATATATATATATATATATATATATATATATATATATATATATGCTTATATATAACATTCATCGTCTGATAGAATATTTAATCATCTTTTCGATTGTTTTCTCACCCGTGATATGGTTCAAGTTTTTTTCTTTAAACAGCGGTCCTGTAGGAGAGTTCGCTTGTCTATGAGATTAAACTACACCACTGCCCTAGATCTATATATTGCTGCATTTGCATCGAAGTCGTATTACTCCATATACTATTTGGAATCGGTCGTCACCTAGTTCAAACTTTTTCAGAGTTTTAATAAAAAGCAAATTTTAGTTACCCACTGAAAACAAGCATTCAAAATAGGATGTAATCTATTGAAATAAGATAAAATTAGTATATTTTATTACAAAGCAATCAATTTATATGGTCTGGAAACTCGGCAAACTTCAAAGCGCCTATAATAAATCTCGTTCCGGCCAAGGTCAGCATAACTAGACTGCGGGTCCAAACATGCTGATAAATGTCTTTATGTCTTCTTAAAACGTTGTCTGTTCCCAAAAAGAATATTGAACTATATTTTCTTTCAAAGATTCAGCATCTCATTCAACAAAATGTTTATATCGGTGCCAGAATACGCTAGAAAGACCATCACTTGGTCCCTTAGTAATGGCTGACTTCCGGCTTCATTTTTTAAACAATAGATACTTAATCCAGGATTATTTCGAGATCAATGGCGCTGGCCAAAAATGTATATCCCTTTTCATTTTTAACATGGCGGCATTTATAGGTTCTTCTGTTAATGGTAACGACTATAGAGATTATAAATAAAACTAGAGGTGGCGTTGGGGTGAATTAGGCAAAATTTCAAACCCGGATGTAAATCTACTCGGCCCCAACTTTTCCTACTATCCGAGAGCTGCTTGCTCCGCAAGCCCAAGTTGCATCATAGACACGTCACACACGTCTTTTTTAGGGCCTGCAAGATCCTGTAAAAAATTAGGCAAAACTTGGCACGGCAGGAAACCGCCTTAAGTTACCAATAGCTAAGTCTTGTTCTCTCACATCAACTACACCGTATTTTTAAATTCTTTGATTTTCAGTTAACCATATAAGATTGGGGCACTGTGCATTGTTTACTTAATTTATGGCAGTATGGAATTACACACTGGATGACAATGAATCTACCTGCTTAGCTACAAAAACAGTGTGTAGTTTAAAATATCAATTAGGCGTTTAATAACAGTGATGTACTGCCAATTAGAGACTGTAGAAACAATGGTGTTTTGAGCGGAGGCCATTGTCCAAGCAAATTTGCGTCAATATTTGTCAGAAGCATCTTATGCTTAACCTTTTAAAAAGACATTTAACACACTTTTATTTTTTTCAGTATAAAAACAAGCTAGAACTTACTTTGTCTTTAATTGAGACTATATACAGCTTCTTTGCTTCAGTGTGCTCTTTAACTGCCAATTGCTTCCAAGTCTCCGTTATTTTATATAGGCTACCTTGTGCTGCAATTTCGATCAAATTACGTTACTTTATCAGTAAAATTATACACGGCTTTTGTTATTTAAAACTAGATATAAAATGCACATTATTATAACATGCTCTGTCCAGCATTTGAAGGTCTATATATAAAATTAAGTAATGGGATAAGTGCATTAGAAACAGGCATCTGACAAAGAGAACTTTAAATACTTAATGCCTATTTTTCATGACTTATAACATTACTTAGAGAATGGTTGCACCCACTCAGCCAATCCCTATCGAGTATTTCGACGCTCTATATTCATAGTGTTTCGATTCTTCAAGATTAGACATACCAGTGAATTCTATATACAGTAGAGTCCACTGCAAAGATCTTCTGTTTTCTTTTGTCATAGCAGTGAGCCTCTATATAAAAAAAACGGAACCTTAGAAAATGAATTAGTATATTCTTTTAAAACAACCGTACCTATTGTAGTAGTTTGAGAGCCCTAAAAGCGCTGCGTTATAAATCAATCAGCGCATAGGTTAAACAGGAAGAGAAAAAGCTTTTAAATACTTTCACTATGCATATATACACTTCAAGTTATCTTAATTTCCCAGGTGTATAAGACCGCGTTTTTTACGCATCCGTGGCACAGAGGTGTTTAGGGCTTTCAAACTACTACAATAGGTTGTTTGAACAGAATACTAATTCATTTTCTAAGGGTTTTGTTTCTTTTTATACACACTGTATAGAGTCACTAATGAATTCAATAGAGTCACGACTATAGTATAAATAGAAAAAATTCTCTGGTAAACATGCTAGACGCAAAATCCCACACACACATTTATAGCTAAAATTGGAACTTCTTCGTGGTTGCAACCATGCTCTAAGACGGTTAGAGAATGGTCACTTGTGCTCTATGGAATATAGAGTCCCTCGAATTAGATAGAAGACCACTCGTGGCCTCCGGCCCCTTGGGACTCTATATCTCCTAGGGCACACGTGACCATTCTCTAACCCTTACTTATTGCACCATCGGATGTGCACCAACTGTGATAACTATATTTCGAAATTAACCCTTTATCGAGCACGGTTACCATTTGGCAACTTATTACTTTTACTCTGGCTAACGCCAGACGATTTTACTCGTCGAGTGGAGACCTCCCAACCGAGGTTGGAGACCTCCTGGTAATCTGCCCGGTAAAGGTTTAATTATAGGCACAAGGTAAATACAAGGAACAATAAATCCCAAAAGTATTAAAGGTTAGAGTTTGCGAAAAATTTGTATTACAATTTTTTTCGTGGTATTGAAGTTCGAAGCACCCTCCAATGCTCCCTTTCTACTCACCCGGGCTCCGGGCCTTCGGCCCTACGCCCGGGCTCGGGGATAATGAACGAATTATCCAATAGCAACGTTTCAGTTCAATCACTTAAGTCGTAAAATCAATAGGGTTTTTGTTGCCTACAGACCTAGGACCGACTATTTAAACGAAGCGTATAAAGGCGGTTTTCCACTAGGCGACATTTGTCGACCGACTCGACATTTTTCTTTTGTCTTGGCTAATTAGTTCCACTCCAGAGCTTGCGACAAAAGAAAATGTCGCTTCGCGCGACATTTTTTGCCAGTGGAAAACCGCCTTAAGTTAGATCTGCTCCTTACAGATTTCATTTTGAGCCGGCGATCATGTATTGTTGGGTAGGTTTTTGCTGGTTCGTTGGTGGCCTAAAACCAACATTCTTGGGTATATCGGTTACCTAAAATTTTCACCAAGTATTTTAACCGTGGAATATTTATATACTTTCTTAACATTTTAAAAAAAGTATGATGTGGAAATTTCTTGACAAAATTTTCTGTTTGAAAAAAATTTACACCACAGATTTTGATTAAAAATTCTCAACAACTATAGAGATCGTTCGATTCAATTGAAATAAACACGACGGATCACTAAATTTCAATTTTCAACGACATTAGAGGCTCTCGTCATGTTTCCATGACAACAGTTAGAGTGTTGCATTGATAATGTATTACAGGGCTATGCAAAAGCACTTCAAAACAATTCATTCTCATTGGAAGAAATAAGAACTAGAATGATCCCGATTTTAATTTAGACCACGACTTAATTAACCACGATCTAAACTTCGTTGAAATAATCAACCCTTAGTGTTTGACCTCACTGAATGTCCACTAAACTGTATAGTTATACCCTATTCTTTGCAAAACCACGGTACGCTCCTAATCAATATATATATATATATATATATATATATATATATACCGAAATCGTCAGGCTCATATAATTATGTTGTTGCATGCTTACAACGGACGTTACACCTCGTACCCAGGGCATTTTGCCTCCACGTTGGGAGGTCGCCGAAAATGGCCCTGGCATCGGCTGGTGGGTTCTATAATCTGATTGACCGGTTTAAGAACATTAATTCAGATAGAGTATAATTTATTGCAATAGATGCACTCTTCAAAATTTACCCAAAAAATGGAAATGATAGCCTTGGTTAAAGTCAAGAACAACATTAGATATATGCTTCTTCATGACATTTACATGTTTCCTGGATAATCGTGGGGGTATCATGTTGAATAATGCTTGAGACCCCGTTTACACGATGCCAGTACAATTTGAAAACGGAACAAAATCATGCCGGTGTGTGAATACAGGGCAAAAAATCTTGCGTTTACACGGTGCCGGTATAATATAATGACGGATTAGTATGTGACTATTCTCTTCCAATGAGAATTGAGAAGACTTTGCGAATACTGCTGACCCGAATACTGTGGTAGTATATATCATGATTACCGTCATCAAACTGTTACGGCACGGGCGTTTACATGATACCAGTTAGTGTTGCGTTTTCATTTCATGCCGCCAAGGAACCCGTCTTCATTTTGTGCCGTTTTCATGTCATTTTTGTGCCAGTATCGTGTAAACAAACGCAAGGCCTAAACGGCATGATTTTGTTCCGTTTTCAAATTGTACCGGCATCGTGTAAACGGGGTCTGAGTCGGTAGCGTTAAATATTTCTCATTTATTATTCATGTATACGTATAACGTATTATACAAAAACAAAACACAAAGACCGCATAAATTTTCTTGCCATAACAATCCAAAATTCTGGGTGTTATGTGCCCAGCCGATGCCAGGGTCATTTTCGCCAACCTATACCAACGTGGAAGCAAGATACCCTGGGTCCAAGGTGGCGTACATTATTAGTGTTGTTAATTTTATTTAAATTTTATGCAAAAAATATTTTTTAAAAAATGTCCTTGGTGTCTCTGTCGTATTTAAAATGTTTATCACCAGACAAGACTACTTTGTTCATAGTTTTAGCCACCGGCGCATAGGCATCGTACTCTGCTACCCACATGTCTCGTTCAAACTGCTCAGTGTTTTTTAGTGGGGCATAATCAAATAGTACAGGTCTTGGACAGCCAAAATGATCCTGATTGGCAACATGTTTTATAATGGGCAATCCATTTTTCTGTCTTTTTAAATTTTCATGTAGTCGGTCGCAAACAAAACACTCGAAACCATTGACAAAGCTAGGACTTTCATCAGTCGTGCTCCAAGCTCGATGCTCCATATGTTCTAAAAGTTTCTGGTTAATTACTCCACCTTTCTTCTTAAATTCTAAATACTTGAGATATACATAATGGTTAGCGGTATCAATCGTTTTTATAAATTCTGCTAACGCCTTTGGATCAGAAAAATCATCCACAAGTATTATCGAATGATTGTTTGGCATCCAGTCAAGAACAGACGGCGAGCCTCGGTATATCGGCACTGAACCGACCTCGAGTGGCCTCCACAACTTTTCCGTTATATAATCATCACAAATTGCATTTTCAAATGCCAAAGTGAATTTATACTTGCCAACAATTTTATAAAATCCCTTGTCCTCAAATGTTAATGAATCCTTGTACTTTTCGGGAAGCTCCTTATTATTCAGGCATTTGCCAAAGGAATCGACATTTATATGCTTCATGAACTCTTGAACGTAGGCATCTCGATCCGATGGAGGGTTGCAACCACTTTGAACATATAGTACAGAAGCTTGCCCTTTCTCAGTTGTCTTTTCTTCTAACGTGTACATAGGCTTTCTTTCCAAAACGTCGATCGATTCCAGACATTGTGTTGTCAACGGATAATCAGAATGGCGACGAAACGTTGCTGTGTGATTAAATAGTACGATTGTATCTTCATGGAAGATAATTGCATTGTTTTTGGGTGATTCTTCGTGAAATAGACCCCATTCATGATCATCTAAAAGTAAAAATATATAATATTCACAAGCTCACTAATAATTCATGAGAAAAACGCAAAGAAAATCAGTACCATTGCCCGTGGTTTAAATATCCTCCTGATTTACATAAATTTGATTACGCGCACGCTTCAGCTGCATGCACGCTAGTCTACACAGAGTTTGCAAAACGACCTGCACGTTTTGGCGGAAATTAGCTTATTTGTCTTAAAAAAATTATATATATATATATATATATATATATATATATATATATATATATATATATATATATATATATATATATATATATATATATATATATATTTATAAAATAACAGGTATGCTACGCACGCTCTGATTGGACGAGAGCCATTTTCACTCAGAGTACAGAGCCACGTTTGACGTCATTTTCATTTTATATTGTACAACGCATGCTCTGTTTGGTTAAATCTCACGTAATCACTGGCGTATTTATTTGATTACGCCATCATTCGTCAGCTGAGTCTCGGTCACTTTGGTGGCTACTCCTTGTTTTTTTACCTCGTAAAACGGTTAGTTATTTTATAAAACAAATAGAAAATCGCTTTTGTGACTCTGTACTGTGATACAAACACGAATGACGCAATTTCAACCGGAAAAAATGTGTGAAAACACTCGGCTTCGCCTCGTGTTTCCACTAGGCATTTTTCCCGGTTGAAATCACGTCATTCGTGTTTGTATCACAGTACAGAGGCACGCAAGCGATTTTCTATTTGTTAAATATAAAAAACACTTTTCTAGAACAAAATAGAATATATAGTTTCAGTTATATAACTGCCAATTTGTAACAATCCAATCCAATCCAATCCAATACGGTACGGTACGGTGCGGTACAGCACAGTACATGCAACACAGTACAGTACAGTACAGTACAGTACAGTACAGTACAGTACAGTACAGTACAGTACAGTACAGCATATGCAACACAGCACAGCGCAGTGCAGCGCAGCACAGCACATCACAGCACATGCAACACAGGACAGCACAGCGCAGCGCAGTCCAGTCCAGTCCAGTCCAGTCCAGTCCAGTCCAGTCCAGTCCAGTAAGTACAGTGCAGTACAGTACAGTACAGTACAGTACAGTACAGTACAGTACAGTACAGTACAGTACAGTACAGTACAGTACAGTACAGTACAGTACAGTACAGTACAGTACAGTACAGTACAGTACAGTACAGTACAGTACAGTACAGTACAGTACAGTACAGTACAGTACAGTACAGTACAGTACATGCAACACAACATAGCACAGCAAAGCACAGCGCAGAACAGTACAGCACAGCACAATACAGTACATCATAGCACTGCACAGCACAGTACAGTACAGAACAGTACATGCAACACAGCACAGCACAGTACAGTACAGCAAAGCACAGCACAGCAAAGTACAGCACAGCGGTGCAGGGAAGTGCAGTACAGTAAAGTACAGCACGTACCGGTGCGGGGCAGGGCAAGGCAGTGCAGTACAATTAATTTTTTTATCTGCAGAAGGCCAAACGACCGAAATGCTTAACTTTTTTATTAAATGATGGAACAGTAGAAAGTTGCCTGTTTCCTTTTTACTATATTCTTATTTGTAGATTATTAAAAGCAAACTGCGAATCCCCTTGGCACGGATCATTCTATTTTGGAAGTTTGTCCCTGGTTCAGTGAACGCGACACTACACCTTTCTATATAGTATATATTAATTTAAATAAATTGAAAATACATCAACCTCTCAACCTAAGTAATAGTCGATACATTTATTTGACTTACTTTTCCGAGGTAATGGTAAATCGTTAGCATCAAAGTCCGTTCCATAGAATAGAAAAGCTCGTGTTCGTTCATCGTTCTGCACCGTGCGATTCTCAGTTATAAAACATTCTCCCTGACTACATTTGTGTATGCTATTTCCACTTGTAAAATGTGTCCACCACATAATAATAGGGATGTCGTTATCTTGAGCGTATTTGTAAGGATCATTTGTGCCATGTTCATTATAAGGATCTTGATCTACACCATAATTGAAGTGCCTCGGCTCGTTTTCTTCTAAAAGGCATACAGATTTTTTGTAACATCAAGGTCAAGCAGTCAAAATGCGGAAGCTATATACCTCCTCAAAGAGAAGAGGAGCTATTCCTCCTCTATAGTTTATTTAAGGTGCGAATATGAATCCAGGATTCAAATGTATAAGTGGTTGTTATGATAGTTTATCTGAAATGTACTAGTGAAAAAAAGAAATGCGAGTTTTGTATATTTTCTTTAACTTCAGACTTTTCATAATACTCGTTGAACAGCTAGATACTCAGAGGTATAGATTCTGCAAACAAAGTTAATCCTCAGTGTCACATATCATGCAGCAGTTTCCCACATAGAACCTATTTTGTCCCACATCCATCAACAGAGGTCTTCTTACTTAATCAGGTGTCCATGTCCAAATTTTGCTGAATGCATGTACGGCGCGCTGTCAGATGTCTAACAAAGTCTCCGTGCCTCACACCTGTATCATGCTCAGCACGCCAAATGCATGTATGTCCCACAAGCCTCTCTCAAAACACAGCAAAATTCTGACTAAAGTCACGGCAGTCACACACACACCGATTTCTATCACCAATTTGTATCGCAACGGCATGGAGGGTAAATCTGCGCGTGTAACATACACAGCGCGGCTGCAGAGTTACGCATCGCCAAAGCATTGCAAGTTTTTGATAAGCCTTTTTTTAAGGCGGATTTTCGAGAAGATCGAGGTGAAAGTTCGATTAATTTATGTAATTTCTTCCTTTAATATCCAATGTAAATTAACTATCGACACGATAATGACTTCCTTTGTGCAGTTTTCCTCATGAATTACTAATGACTATAATTTGTTTTGATTGGTTTATTTACCGCGAGTATACTTGCCGCGAGTGAAACATAGTTCAAAGTTTCCAACCATCTGCTACGATGCTCGTAGCTGCGACTTGCTTCGTGCGAGAACTGGAAATATGTCTTAACACACACCTTGCTTTGTTTACTCCAGTTTTTGAACCACCAGTGCATGAATACTATTGTTTATAGGCTCGATCATTCACAGACTGCAGAACTGGTGGTTTTTTGCACAAAGACATTTTTGCTAAAAAATTCCTGGTTAAAAATCTACTATATAAAACCCCAACTTCACTAGCCATCCCCAGCTAGGTTTGCAGAAAGACGACTGAAGGCCTGGGGGAAAATGGTCGGGTGGAGGAACTGGAGGCCCCCTTACTAGGGCTCCTTTCAACACAAATTAATGTGTGTAGCCGGGTGACCGTTTTATCTCGCGATACCATTGCAACAAAATTGCCGACAGAAATAGGCGTGCGTAACCGAGGCTTAATTAAGTAACCCTGTTAATTCGGAACATTTATTTATAGGGAACTGGTGAAGCGTAACAATCAGGACTAAAGCCCTAATCAAACCAGAACGCAAGTCATCGCAAGTTAGCTTACGATGACTTGCGACGCCACCAGTCAAACGTTGGCACAAGTCGTCGCAAGTTCTGTACATCCGCTAGTTCCCACGCCTTTTTGCTAGTTCTTATGGTAGTTTCTATGGCGACGGAGCACGAAAGACTTGCATCGACTTCAACCACTGATCTCAATAAAAATGGATGGAGCATGAGGCCGGACTTTGCGTGCCAGTTGTATGATGACGTGACCACTACCCAAGATGGCCGCCACTGAAGTTCATAGCTTTCGTAGATTGAAAACAGACAAAAAGAGTTCTTTTAAGAAAATTTAAACGAATGTAAGGACACAAGAAGTACTTGATAAGGTTTAAGACGTTAATTTCTTGTATTTGTTTATGTTACTAAGCTATAAAACCTTTAAATTTCGTTGTTTTTCTTCAGTGCGGACAACGAAGAATCGTCACGACTGTAAACTGAAAAACAGACTATAAAATCTACGAAGAATTTAATTCCAAGTCTTAAATTGTAACTTTTATAGTAATCTTAATGCCTTAACAATATCTCGTGTTGTGTACTTGCCATCTTTTGACTGTATTTGTTGTTAAACAGTGAAAACGCATTACCGGCATTTGTTGTTTGCTTTACGGCTTTTCCGACTCCCCCGGCACAGAGTACTTAAATATTCCTTCCCCGGATAATCTGACCGTGCTGACGCCAAGATTGCTTATGCCAGTCAACTTTAGGATTGGGAACAAGTTCTAAGGCCGCAATGCGTCATATGTTCCACTGCGTTAAGCCGGTTTTCCACTAGGCGACTTTTTTCGCGCGAAGCGACTTTTTCTTTTGTCTCATGAGCTCTGAGCTGGAACTAATCAGAAATCTATTGAATTCGAACAAAAGAAAGTCGCTTCGCGCGAATAAAATCGCCTAGTGGAAAACCGGCTTAAGATCACAGAATAGTAAGACAACCAGAAGTCCGACTCGCGTCGGAACCTTTGAAGTTTTGTCCTCGCGCATGTCGCCTCGCGCATCTATATTCCTCGCCATCCTACGCCATCCTACGCAATCCTGGCAAGTTCCCCCGGCAGTTTGGACCTTCAAAAGAAGGTTAAAACTGCCGGGGGAACTTGCCAGGATTGCGTAGGATGGCGTGGGATATTGCGTAGGATCGCGTAGGATGGCGTCGGATGGCGTAAAATATCACGCATGCGCATTGAAGAAATGCGGACAAGTTGTCACTCGAGTCGGACTTCTGGTTGTCTTACTATTCTGTGGTAAGATGGCGGTGACTGCCACGAAATGTTTGACTGCTGACCATAGGGAATGGCCTATCCAGTTTATATAGAAATCAGTGACTTCAACCCACTTAGAGTTCAATGCTTCAACCTCGTACCCAGGGCCATTTCTAGGGAACTGGGCCACCGCACCATGGACAAGACCAACATGAGGAGGTCAAAATACAATTTTTTTAAAAAACCCCCACAAAATCAAACCATCTAATTTATGCAATAAGCTCTTGACCAATCATAGGCTGAGACAGCCTAGCCTCCACCAGGGCCATTTGTTCCCGCCATCTTGGCCACCAGTTCCCTACAAATGGCCCTGGGTACGAGGTTGGCATCAACTTGGGTTTTGTGTTCAAACGTTTTGCAAGACTGCACAAGCATCGATGTCTAACATCCACCAACCAAATGTTAAATTATAATAGAAAATGCGAGAGAAAATGCGACAAAATTAGCATGTCTGTCTCACTGTCAAGGTTTTTAAGAGCTCTTTTGGAGTTTTGAATTATTACATTGTATATTTCTCATCTGTCAAACTGTTTGTCAAAATAGAATAGTGACCTCGAAACACTCGCTATCTTGAAATGAAAACTACTACCTCTGAATGTAACCACTTCAATACTATTTACTACCCTTCAGGCCAGCTAATAGCTATGTCTAACAATTTTTTGTTCCCTTGAGAATTCAAAATAGTGGGATTCTATTATGCTTCTCAGCCTATTAAATTAAACTACATAGTGAATGTGGCAGCAACAGATTTGTAGTGCTATGGCATATTAAAGTTGGTGGAAAATAGAATAACAGTGGTTACTCTGTCCAGTTATCAGTTTATAGCTGACTACCAAGTCACACAAATACTTATCTACTGCATCTGAAATGCACCAAATGAAAGTATAATAATATTTAATAATACCAAAGTACATGATTGTATAATAAATCCATTCCTTATTCAATAACCTCCTTTTTTCCCAGAGGGTTGTGGTTTGACTTAGGGCCACCAAGAGGTTGTGGGTTAGGTTTAGGGTTGCTGTGGGGGTGGGGGTGGGGGGGGGGTGGGTGGGGGGGGGGGTGGGGGGGGGGGGTTGTGGTTAGGTTTAGGGTAAGGTTTAAAGGAGAAGGGCTTGGGAATTAGTTAAAAATTCATGATTATTGGTAATTCTATGCCATTTCACACTTACTGATTACACTGTATTGGTAACTCTAGGTAGGATGTGCTGGAAGGTTAGGGAATCTGAGAATGTCCTTACTAGTTTTTTTGGCATAGAGCCTGAGAACGTCCTAGAATTGACAAAAACCAGGACATTTCCAGTCTTCTGCACCCAAAAGTAGGACTTCCCAGACTCGAAGCTTAGCAGTGGAAAGGCAATCATCTTTAATGCAGATGCATTGACATATATGTAAAGATGAGTCAAGGTGCTGGGTTGCATGGTGTTGGATATTAACAAACAGCAGCATATTATAGAACAAAAAGTCAAAGCAATCTGCTAACAATGGATATTATAATTTATATCTGATATGTTTTACACTGTATATACATGTATTGCTCTTAATTTTTTTTGCCTAAATTTGAGAAACCTTACTGGGGGTTCCCAGGTATAACTGAGTTCATTTGGAACCCTGCATTTCAAGAACACCCCCCAACTGTTTTCTCCCCAGATCCCAGTCCAGATAGATATGATTTGACAATTGTATCCACAGTCCAGGTCACTTAATACTGGTAGTGTGCACCCCATTCCCATTTGGGCAAAATATCCATCAGTCAGAACCAAAATGAGTAATCTGACAAAACATTTACATGTATGATTATGAACCTATCAATTGAAAGCCCAACTCCCCCCACCCCAAGAGTCTGGGTGGGGGATTTGATTTGCTAAAATTTGATTTTGCATAAAATGCTTTCAAATGCTATAAAATTCCCCACATTTCCTCCACCTTTTCCCAGGGTGGGGGGAGTTGGGCTTTCAACTGATAGGTGCATTACTATTTTTCACACATACCATGACCATGTAGGGTCTTTTCAATACGAGGTTGTCAGGTTGATAAAACTGTTGTATTTTGTTTGTGGTCAAAATAGAAACATCTGCATACAGGCTCCTTGACCAAGTATACAGGTTTGGACACTCGTATTCTGTTGTACAACATAATTTATAAATAAAATTAACATAATTATCTACCTTCAGTCCATTCTTCAACAATTTCATCTTTCATAGACACGCCATCCTGGTTGTTTTCTAATTCGTCACCATCATTGATCTTGGAATTTGAACCAACTCCACCATCTGATTGTTCCGAGAAACTAACGACGGCATTCTCTTCGTCAATAAGAGCATAGTACAGCTGAAGTGATAGTAATACCGCCAAGAAAACACATACACACAGGAAAAATAAACGCAAAATATTGTGGTTGCTCATCACGACTTCCTTCTTTTACAGTATTTGATACTGAAATACCCCCCTTCTGGAACACCACAAATTTAACCACTATTTATATTTCAGTTGAACACAATAGACGAAGTGAAAACTATTTGACACCATAATTGAGTCCGTTTGGAGCGGAAAATCTGCAACTACTGGAACGCCTGCTGCTTGGCAACTGATATTTCAAGCAGAGAATGAATGATTCATTGCATGATTGAGGACCTTTTCCGCAATTTCCGGTCTGGTCCAATCTTACGAATTATTCCCGCGACACCCCAACGCGGGGGTGTCTGCTGTAAGAGTAATCTCAAAAGAACGAAATCTTTATGCCAGGACGACGTCAACTAGTCAAAAGATGATAACTCAGAACTATGAGTAACTACAACAATTTTTAGCAGTGGCTTCAAATATATCATCAGGGGTGGATACAGAGGGGGGTGACTGGGTGACTAGCGATACACTACTCGTGTGTAAAACGTGCATAAATTATATTGTATAACAATGCTTATTGATACAGGCCGTAGCTATGGCCTCTCCCGTTTGCAATAAGACTGGACATCTTGATACGCTAATATATTGTAAATTTGAAACCCCAATTTTAACAAGTCAGAATCACGATTATATAGACGTATTGTATACAATCTCAATCTGAAATCTGAATATACATAGTAATTTTGGAACATAAACTTATAAAACATATCCCCATGAGTCCACGACACTGACGACATGTCCTCCTTATGGTGTATTCATATATTTGAGTATTTTGTTTGGTAATTTATATCCTTCAAAACTCTTTCAAACCCCCCTCAAAATGCAGGAAATGCTATTTCAGAGACTCTAAAATTCAAAATTTTCCGGGGGAGTATGCCCCCGGAGCCCCCTGGAAGTTTGTTGCACCTTCGGCGCTCTCCTAATTCTCGGGTGGTTCGCACATAGGCATATAAAAACTATAAGCACATTAAGTTTGGCAAACGGTAGATCATAAATAACGGTAGATCATAAATATGTCGTAAATTGTAAAAATTTTCTTGCATAGGTTACAAGGTTGCAGTTGAAAAAAACCCCAACTTATCCCCACCTCCCAAATTGAAGTAATACAATGGTTGATTGATTCGTAGCATTGGGGGCAGGTTTTACTGATTTACAGTGCCGTGGCAGGGCCGGATTGGCAATGGGATCTTATTGGATAAACTAGTCTGCGCGAAAATATTATTTGTCATGCAGTGTCTCATTACCGGGCTCAGAGTTCTCGGGACAACTGATAATTCAATAAAAATTATAATCATTATGATTTATCAAATAGTTGAATTGTTTGGGAAAAAAGGGTTAGAGATCGCCATTCTTCTCTGCTTTCGCGGTATAGACTTTTTTGACTGTCTTATCTCAACAAAGAGCAACTTTTGCTAATTCGCACATGTTTACTGTGGATTTAGGTTGAGTGTTTCGAGACATCCGTACGTTAATTGTTGAGCCTATAAAATCGTGGCGTCGCTAGCGCCAAATTAATTGTCACGCGTTTCCAGGTGAAACATCAAACAATTCTATATAGTTCTTTGCTAAGCTTGAACCACAAATTTATTAGATGTGTGATCATGATGGAGCTGAATTTAGCAAAGTTAATGTTGAATATATTCGTACTATTTATCAACTTAAAGGCTGTTTTCCACTGGGCGATATGTTTCGAGCGAAGCGACTTTTTTCTTTTTGTTTTAGATTTATTAATATTTAAATAGCACGGTTGAGTGATTGAACTGAAACGTTGCTATTGGACAATTCGTTCATTATACTAAAATACAATGTGTTCAGTGACTGTGCACTGTAGACCAAAGACTTTAGCTGAGTTTCCAGATCATATCTCGATTGACTATGATTGAAGTGCTACGACGGATTCAATGTAGTCAGGTGGAAAATTTCGCATTTTAGCGATAGACGGATGTCCCGAAACACTCAACCTAAATCACTTTCTATTCTTTTCAATGTTGCCAAGACTACACCAGATCAGTTGTTAAAAATAAATAAAATCTATAATAAAACTTCAGTTGGTGCCGACTATCTAAGGGGCTGATGGAGACTTTCAGCCCGGTTAGGAGGGCTGAGTTTTTATTGCGATTACATGAGCAATTTCAGGAATAATTCGAAGAATTTTTGTTTGGCGGCTGCGTAATGAATGGCCGACACCGTTCACATGCACGCTTAGCCCGGGCTGAAAATGTTGAGCGATTACATGGGTTATTTGGGCTAAAAATTCCATGCCGGGTAACGCGAACTGATCAGCCCCTAAATATAAGTCTTCTTACTTCTTATTATCAAAGATCTGCAACTGTAATGGTTTTTAACAGAATCCCTAATTCTTTTAAAAAGATAAAAGATATAATCTTTTAAAAAGAATTCCCTTGCTATACATTTGTCTTTTAACGCAGCAGAGCAATGTATTTAAAGATCTACATTATTGAAATACGTGATCAAAATTTGACTTTGGGTTGCCGAGAAAACACACGGGGAAAATATATACACTACAGACTTTTGGGTTAGTGAGTAGATTTGAATTATAAACTGCACGTATTATTCATAACTTTCATTACATGAAATATTATATTGTATACACACGAAAAAACGCACAGTATGTGTATCAGAGCTGATATCGGGTCTGTTTAGGATGTTGTTGCAGTCTGTTGTTGCATAGCAGGTAAATTAGCATATTCTCTTATCTAGAATAGACCCCCTTTGCACAGGACGTCTAAACGGCCGATCTCATTAATGAAAATTCTATAGTTTAGAAGCATTTTTCCTCAACCAAGGGAATAAGTGCAAGGGGTCTATTCAGGATTATCCTGAATTTTCAAATGGCCTATAGCATTCAGAATTAAGATTGAAACCTAATTCTAATCCTACACCTAATCACAACCCTCTGGCAACCCTAAACCTAACCACAACCCCTTGGCAACCCGAAACCTAATCACAAGCCCAGGATACTATATACCTACTGGATCATTAGTTAAATGCTTTTCAGTTTAACATCCCACATGTGGGACAGAGAAGTTCCCTAGGATTAAAGATAATCCTGAATTCTAGACACTTTGACAATTCAGGATAATCCTGGATTCTATAGGCCCCGTCTACACTAGAGCAAAAGTATCCGGATTCACATTGTTTTTTATTCCCATGAGGATGAAAAACGATGTGAATCTGGATACTTTTGCTTTAGTGTAAACGGGGCCTACTGTAAGTGAGAGGATACGCTGGTACAATACAGCTTTCATATCATATATGTAATATATGAACAACAAGAGCGAGTGTTTCACCGGGATATCCAAACACGAGAAAATACTTCTGAAAACACGAGCGCGAAGCGCGAGTGTTTTTGTTAACTGTTTTCGAGTGTTTGGATATCCCGGTGGGACACGAGCTCGAGTTGTTCATATGACTTCTCAAATGAATACGATTTTAATGAATGTTTAATAAACTCTCGTGAACCAAGCAGTGCTTCCACTTTTTATTTGCATAGCCCAGTCACTATGGGGGAGGGTTTAGATAAACAAGAGAAACAAAGAACTTTTGCAAAGAAGGCTAATATCTGACCCCTCCCCCCATGGTGACAGGCCCATGGAAGGAAATTTCCTTGCAAAGTGGAAGCACTGGAACCAAGTGTACAAAATTTATTCATACCGAGTTGCTTGTCAAGAAGATGCATGGTTGAAGCCGCGTATACTTGACTTTGTCGTCTTTCAAACGGTTGAGGATGTTTTAATTTGCTATATTTTAACACTCAAAGAAGTTTGAGAAGCATTCAGTCAAGAAATTCGAAGTTTTCGACCAGAAAAGGAGCGACAAATACCTTAATTTTATCGTTTCCAACACACCGTGACAGTCTGTAGCTGAGAAGGCGACCAGAATTTATTAGTTCATGCAAGCCTATCTTCGCTTGGCTGTTTTACCGATTCGTTTTGTCGTTCAACCATTGTTCTTTGAAAGAAAATTACTATAACCAAAGCGAAATGTCATGAAATTTAGCTGGCGATGTGTCATGTTTGTCTTCTCTTCTCATTCTGAAATGTCTATTAGCTTGCGTTGAATGCGTAATTAAGATATTTGAGGAAGATCACTAGTGACTTTCATCAAATATCTTAATTACGCATGCAGGAAAAATCTATTGTAGTCTTTTGTAGCTGAGGGTGTTTCACCGGGATATCCAAATGCTATCTCGTGATCAAATGGGTCTTTATTATTGGTTAATTAGCTCATGAATTATTCATGAATTTGAGAAATTTGTGTCATGCACTGTACTGGTCATGCGCTAAAACAAACTGTTCTGAACTGACAGTGTCATACTGTAGAATTTAGCAATCTACATGTTGGTTTATCAGCACTGTACCAGACTGGTCTGACATACTGACACTGCATGTTGTCCTAATAGAACTATTGCAATTTCTGTAGACTGTGAACCGACAGCCTGCTAGAGTGTAACGCGCATGCAGTCAAATTTCAATGATATGTCGTTATCACATGCAGATGTGTATCAGACATAGTGCTGCAACAGACTGTATATAAGAACTCCGTCGCTACATTTTTCTGAACAGAGCTGATATCATGTCTGATAAAGACTGTGCGTTTGGGCATGTGTAATTTAAAATACTACACACTACACGTCCACGTCCATCTACGTGTCAATAAAAGTTGTTATAATGAAGCTATAATTATACATTGTTTCTGTTGCTACACATGTTATACATGTTCAGGACACAAGACTTTCGTCCAACCTACGCTGAATATTATCAAAACTATCGACACCAACATAGTCTATTTGACCATGTTCCCATCGCATTCGCCCTGTTACTTGCTGTGCCGGTATCACATCAGTTTGCTCAGTTGGACCAGGCAATTCATCAGCAAGATTACGAAATTGAAGATTACCAATACCGCTGATCATTTGGTTGATTCCATGAGACTATTTAAAAAATAAATATGTAAAATTAGCCAAAAAACACAGTATAACGCAGTTCATATTTTACACTCTCGTGTTTTTTTATTCCGCGACCTATTTGGTACACATCCACCCCCGCAAACTATAAAGAGCATTATGGGCCCATAGTTGATTAAATGGGTAATATATAAAACTAGAGGACACTGCCGCTAACCAGGCTAGCTTACCAGACCTACACAATGTATAGATAAAATGCTTGATTCCACTCGCAAAAAAAAAGGAGTTGGCACAAAACCAGCGAAGTGAGAAAACAGTTTGAAGAGAATCTAAAGAATCTACCTAACTACATCTGAACTATATGTACATTATTACCTCTGAATGTGTCGATTGGGTTGAGATTGAGTGCAAGTGGTTGTGCGAGTTAATATTCCAATTTCCTTCCGGACCGTGAAGTCCTATCTGTGGTGGACGGGGGGTAGTATTTGGTGAGACATGTTCTTCGTTTGTCTCAGTATCGTCAATATCAGTCAAAGTCTCTAATCTGAAATCTGAATCACCTGAGTCTGTATCTGATGCTATACGCAGTATCTGACGGCCTTCCTGAAAAGACATCTGATCTTCATAACCCTAGGTAGTGCATGTGGACGTTAGTTAACTTCATACAGTTTAAGTAGCATAGTGAAACTAAAGTATCGTATATAGCAGCTATTTTGTTGTGGCGATAAAGTTAAGTAACACTTAACTTTAGATCAAGATCATATTGAATTAACGTACAGTGACGTCACAACTTTGCTATACCGGAAGTTTTGAGATGCCCGGGTAGTGCGTAATTGCGGGAAAATTGCGATAAATAATTCACATTAAGTATGTATTTATAATAAAGACGCAAATGACCTTATGAGCGAAATGTCAGCACGCAAAACTCGTGGCGAGACGGTGATTCGGTCATTGCAAAATTTGCACAACTTTCAATCTGATTTTCTGCTATTTATAAAAAAGGGATGTCAGGTAAAACACTTGTATTAAGTCACGATTCATATAAACAACAATAATCAATATCTCGATTCTCTCTCATCTGGAGTCCGTCTGCGCCGTTCGTGAGGAGTTCTGAGAACTCAATCTTTTATCTTATTATTCGATTTGTTTGTTACTTTTTGCATCAAACAGTGAAAGTTGTCAAAGAGGACACGCGGACGTTTATCTTGAAACTATACTGTCCTTCGCTTTTAAGGTGCTGTTACACGATGCGATTTTTCTTGCAACTTGCAACAAATTTACTCGTGAAAAAAAAATCGCAAGTTGTAGGAAGGGTGTTACACGTTCAGCAACTTGCGATTTTTGTTGCAAGTTGCAGCAAAAAGTAGAACCCATCCAACTTTTCTCGCAACTTGCAACACGGCAAAATAACAAAATCGCAAGTTGCTACGGGGTGTTACACGGTGCGATTTTTTATGCAACTTGCAACATTCAGTGATTTGTTGCAAGTTGCAAGAAAAATCGCATCGTGTAACAGCACCTGTAATACACGCACGCCAATCCATGTTTAAAGTTCCAAGTTGTGACGTCACTGTACGTTAATTCAATATGATCTAACGCCAACCGCTACAGGGATGCATGCGGAAAAGACTAGTGTTTGGGGTAGGTTTCCTTCTTTTTCTGCATATACTAGATATACAAGATGGTTATTTTCACTTTATGCTTTGTCTTAAACTTATCATAGCCAGACTTTCATTTCTTTGATTCCGATAAACTCAAAAAAAGTTATTCTTAAAACTCTTTACTTCTTTGTTCATTCACCGTTGTTTTACTTTTTTCTCAAGTAAAACTCTCAGCTCAACATGAAATACTACAACCCTAAAGTGAGTGTCCTACGTGCACAACTAAGTGTCCTTAATTGTTCTCTAACTGACAACTACAATCACGTTTCTACCATATCTCTTTCTATCCTATATATTTCTACCATACCTGTATAGATATCTATGAAAGTTTATATTACACGTACATTAGAAACAACGCGTTACTTATAAACTGTTCACACTAATTCAGTTCATGCAGAAGTCCCATTTAAAAACGAGGGAAAGGAATGTGACTGGAGTTCTATATTCATTATTAGCTACGACACGCCGATTAAGGTATAGATCTAATGCATCAGATTACTCAACAGAACCGCATTAAAACTTTATACCAATTTACCCGTTTCAGTCTCCACTCGAGATGGTCATTTTGACGTATGGAATTTTAGAATTTCAGAATAAAACTGCATAGTGCAACACTGAGTGCAACACTGCTGGCAAACGTTTTGCGCCTGTGCGACGTCCGAAAAGAGCGGGAAACATTGAAATATTTAGACAGGTCCGAGAGTCCAACACAAAAGTTAAAATTACAAGCATACCACCAAAACGTTGAATATTGTAACATACTCTGAAATGCCCCCTTCGTAATTTTCATGCCCCCTTTTTACTCTAGCAAATTCACACATGCGCAAACGTTTGGCAGCGGTGTTGCTTAGTGCTCTGTTTCGTTTTTGTTTCAAAATACCATCTGTACTTCTAGTTAAGTGAAAGACTGCACATCACATACCATACCATAGTATAAAAACAAAACTTTTTAGGAGTGACAAAGTATATTATCATTTGGAATTCTTTGTGTCTTTTGCAGTCTTTGGTCACCTAGTGTTTTATCTGTTGAGTGTTAAGGGAGAAATTGACCATTGTAGATTATATGTTATCTAAATTAGAATGCTGCTTAGGAATTAATGGTTTATGAAGAGGGACTTTTGTTTCAACTTTCTTCACAATTCCTATTTGAAATCACGCTAAAACACTCAATCTCGGTTGTGTATAACCGGTAGATATAAATTTATCTCGCTTCGCGCGGCTCGGTAAAAATTCACTGATAATCACCTCGAATTCGGCCATTAATTGTTTTAAAATAGATAGCTACAGATATGAAGCAACACAGTTAATCAAATAGCAGCACTTGCAAGAGACTACAGTGGTATAGGGCATTATAAAGACTATGTTAGGTGGCAAAGCTGATATTACCAAGATTCCATTATAACCAACGTTTTTGCCAAAACAAAGCCCAACACCGCACACGCCAACTTTGAAAATTTGCACACAGTTTCATGGATTCGATTAAAATCTAAATTTGTGTCAGAGAGTATTTCACCATTTCACATTGCCAAATGAAAAATTTATCCCATAAAAAACACAGCATAGAAGTTATAATAAGCAATAAACTTAGAAAGCTGTCATTAAATCTATACGCGAGAAACAAAGAAAGGTGCTGGACCATCAAATTAGACATCAAAACTTGGTGGGCTACAAAAACGTTTTGCAAAACTTTGATGAGTCATAAAACGGTTTGAGATATTTTTCGTTAGTATCACATTACTGTCGTGGCAATAGAAGCGTTCCTAAAATATTGTTGCAATCATTTGCTCGTCCTGTCAAGTTCCGGTTGATTGAATCTCGTTGGATAAGTTGCTGTTTTGAATTTCGTGATTCCTATTGGCTGGTCAAGAATCAAGAACTAATCAAATTCAAAACAGGAAGTTACCAATTGCAACAATATTTTAGGAACTGTAAGATAGTAATCAACGAGAAGTAATATTTAATACATAAAAAATAATATACTATGTGTAATTCCAAGGAATTTGTTGCAAAAAAGAAAGTTGTTTCAAAACTCCCTTGTCTGAAGAATTTCTATGATGGAAGACTTAGAAAATCATTTCCTCTTTTCATATGCCATAAATTCCTAATAAAGGACTAAAAGAAAAGTTAGACCATGGTTAGACCAACATGGTACGATAAAAACAAAACAATTTTAAGTGAAGTGATGAAAGCAGCCAAGGAAATGTTTTAGGCAACGAAACTTTAACAGGAATTTTCAGTTTTCCTTCTGCTCTCTCCAGAGTAATATTAATGACAGCCTCAGTTAGCTTACAGTACTTGAATCTTGCAGCCGATTATTAATAAAGTTATTTGAACTTAAATAAACTAACAATACGTGCCAAACAAGAAATCATTTTCAGAGTTTCTGCTGAAAAATATTAGCTCGAAATATCAGTAATTTATTATCCAAAATCTCAGCAGTTCACAACAACGCTACCTTCAGGCCATAGATAATGGAAGGGGAACTGGATAGGAAATTTAAAACGATGTTACGAAACGGGAAACGATGTTTGCACAACTTGTTAGGGTAATTATACACTTATAAGCGGCCTATCACCTAATGGGAGTTCCACATGGCTAAAATCAGTCACTACTGCCAGTAAGTGATAGTAAATTATTGTTTAATTTCAGCAATAGCTGATCGTTGCCATGTGCATGGGACCATCCGTTAAGTGCATTAGGTACTTATAAGTGAATAAACCCCTTCCATTATCTCATTAATTTGCTCAGTTTCATTTGAAAATAACATATTAATCATTAATATTAGAAATGAAACAAAAACAATCATTCTTACGATTACACGGTGTGCAATTTTGTTGTAAACGTCCCACCATTGCTGAAGAAATTGTCCAGGCGCTGTATGTGACAAAATACCATGTTCCAATATCACCTGACCAGTTTCAAGATTAATGCTGTATTGCCACGGTTTTTTAGGACCAAGGAAATGCACTATCTTCACATCGCTTCCAAACCTAAAATTGTACGGTTTGAAATGCTATGAAGTTACTTTCTACTTTCTTACCAACCTTATTTAATTTCAGTTCAGCGTCAGAACTGAAAAGTTGCACAAATTTATCGGGTCGTTTACTTATTGTGACCTCAAATAAGTGACAATCAAACTGTTATACACTATACAGTACTGTAAACTGTATTTTAGTTCTGGTATAACATATACCGTGCTGGATAGCCAGATACAACTCAGATATCCCAAAGATTGTGCAAAGTTCCTAGTCAAAATATTTACCTTACAATGGATATAGTAAAAGTTTAGAAAAATTAAAATTCCATCTTCTCGTCTTTCAGTTGAAGACAACCCGACTTGGAATTGTTAGGGTCGTTTATACGCGAGCCAATAATAATTTGATATCGCTTCTTTTGACTGTGAAAGTTTTAGGAAGAACAATAAAATGGAAGTATGTTTATTTAGCGTTTGAAGACCGTGCTCTTTCCCATAAAAATTGAGACATCACTAAAATAGTTGGCATAGTTGCACAATTAATGACATCACTCGAATTTCTCTACAGTAGTGATTCGACTTCATTTGTAATTCTTCTTCTTATCACTTACCTTTTAAAAGCTGGAGAATAAGTGTAACTAGAATTTGAGTGAAGATTATAGGTAAATGGTAGTCGGTGAGCTGCACCCAGTTGTGACCAGTTACTAAAAAACGAGTTTAGTAAACCTTGATCTCCTCCTAATCAAACAAACGAAGAAATGATTATAACTAACTTTTGCACAATAACTTTTGTAGGAAAAGATGAAAACTTAATTTCAGCAATTGCCATTGTGTAGAGATTCTATAAATCCAGAATTTCCTGAGAAGACATGCCCAATCGCAAACCCCATACAAATTAAACTAAAAATTATAATATACATGCAGGCGCCCGTCCTCTATCACTCCAGATCAGCATCTAACACAACCGGTGGATCCAATATATCCCTAAACATAAGTCACGGCTGCAAATCAGCTAATCTCTATTAAAAGTCTGAATTTTATTCCACAGTATTCAATGAATAGTGGACTCAATTATTGACATGTTTTATATATACTTGTGCTGTAGCGTTTTGACATCTACATAAACTGTGTTTCATGGCAAGCGGCAGATTATATGCAATTTAGGGTTTCTGGATCAAGTATATTACAAACACGATTTCTCCATTCAGATAAAAATATTGAAAGTACAAAGCTTTTGAATTATCAAGACCACAATTACAGTTATAAGATATGCATTACAAAACTTTTTATGGACAGAAAATGTAATGTCTGATAATTTAAACCACGGAGCCTCCTTAATCCTTTCTGGGCGGCAGCCGACTCTGGCTAATGCCAGACAATTTTACTCGTCACAAGAGAAATCTACCGACGAGTAAATGCAAACTCACCATCAAAACTTCCATGAACTAAAGCATGAGCAACAAGAGCATCATGTGTTTCTTGTGATGGAACAAAGACAAAAACTCCTGAATTAAAACAATCAGGCCAGCCTATATCAGGAGCTGCTGAGATCTCTGGTCTATCAAAGAGATCGTCAACATTTTGTAATACCAATGTGTCTGCATCAAGAAATACACATTTGTTATACTCCGTCAATTTCCAAGCATGTAATTTTGTGAAAGTAACCCCCAAATCAGGTCTTTTCAATAATGCCAAGTTTACAGTATCTTCGCTGTCAACAATGTTAACTACAATTAAACGATCCCATATGCGAAGTAACTCTTGCCTAAAAACAACAACAAAAATCATAATTATATTTCTATTATACATAAACTCCTTGCTAAACTATATACATGATACATATTACATACATATATAATATGTATTTAAAAAACTCATTAATAATTCATGAGGAAAACACAAAAGAAATCAGTACCATGTCGGTGGTTTTATACCTGATAAAGTTTATTGACGTCAGAAAGAATACTAATGAACATATAATTTTATACAAAGAATACAAACGAACATACAATTTTATATAAATATACTAATAAATATACAATTTTATATAAAGAATACTAACGAACATACAATTTTATATAAATATACTAATAAATATACAATTTTATATAAAGAATACTAACGAACATACAATTTTATATAAAGAATACTAATGACATAACAACCAGTAACGAAACGTTTTTTAAGCCGTTCAATAAACTCACATCACGTGTTTTATCAGCTCAAAAACCACTCGGGCTCTGGTGCACACTGCTGCTCGTTTATTAAACATTACATGTATAAACTACTGCATAATTATATACATATTACAAAATCAGTACAAGAAGGCCATTTATACCAACAGCTGATAAGGTGCGGCTCACACAGGACGCAGAACACTCGTATAAAATGTACAAACGAAATATAGTAAGGTTAGATATACTGCCGAAACAGAGAACGTAGGAGTCTAACGTTTCGAGCGAAGGCCCTTCGTCAGAGAGAAACGTAAAGGGTGTAAACAAACAACGAGCTTATATACGGAAGGTAATTGTGACAAAAAATAAGCCAATCAGATAAAAATGACAATAACAAACTGATAATGAGATGCGAAAAATTAGCAAATCAAATCAAAATAACAATAACAAATCGATAATGAGATGCGAATGAGATGCGATAATGAATAACAAATCGATAATGAGATAACAAGCCGTGGCTTGTTCGTATAAATCGGTCAGATCACATCTTAAATGAGGCACGACTTATATGTAAGCTGCTTATCGACTTTTGTATGAACGGCCCTAGTAAATATCACCATTGAGTAATAAAGTATATATTTAACAATAATTGCCTTAATTTTCTTGACAACTAACAAGGTCTTCCCAGTCCCAATGACGCGTAAAATTATTTATATATTTACTGCATTTTTCAAGTCCAAGTATTTTCAGCATGTTAGTGTGTTTGACTTTGCGCAATGCATTATTCAATCATGATGACGTTGGCCGTATGAACACAATGCGTACCTATTTTTAGACAGAGGGAAGGTCGCAGCCACATACACTCGACATAACACTAAAAGATGACAGGTTCTTTAATAACTCAGACCGAAAAAAGGGATATAAACCTCTCGGGCGGAAGCGGAAGGTGAAGAAGAACCTGCACAGATTTCTATAAGACTTGAATGTTCAAAAAATGTTCAAAACATGTTCAAAAGTTAATAGTTTTGAAACTGACACCGTGGGATTGGCAAGACGTGATTGGCTAAGAGCACAAACATGTACGTATCGAAGGGAAACATATGTTTCCAAGGAAAACGTTTATGTTTGACGTTGAAATAGAACATGTTTTGACGGGCGGTGTTTCCAGGTGCAAGCGACTGTAACTTCTAAACGAGTTTTGTCCCTGCAGTGGCTATAATCAGACGCGCAATGAAAACAAAGAATTAAAGAAACCGTTTTTACTACCCGCCAGACGAATAGGCGAGTTTCAGGGTGTTGCGCGCGCATTATTTTTCAGAAAACTGGCAAGCTATATACTCAAAGTAAACATACTGTTTAAAATAAACAACATATAGATACAGCCATACAGTTTTCGCAAGTTTAACACTGTTATTCTGCTGCTGTTGACTCACTAGCAAGTCTGTTTGCCATTCTTTACTTTGTGGGGACCCCACCAACTCCTTTGCAAAATGATGACCGCGCAATACCCTGAAATTCGCCTATACGCGCTACGTCCTGTGTGACTTTTCCTTGCCTTTATTCCCAATACTTGTATACGATTATATTTTGAGTGGACGAAAAAGCCGGGATCTTTGAGTCTTTGACTTATAATGTACAAACAATAATGCAACTTTAGTTGTAGTAATAATACCAGTATTAAGCTGTTGTATCCTGTAAATTTAACCAGCAAAACATCTGCCGGGCATGCAAGATTCAATGTTTTATATCGTTATATATTTACTGTTAACTACTGTCAGTGATTCCTTCGGCGCACATTTCAAGATTAAACTTTGTGCATGCATGTTTTGAAAAAAAAGATAGTCAGTTCTAACGATTGCTTTCCGCTTGCGATAAAGGTTGGTTAGAGGCGCGACCTGTCATTGTGACATTGTGTTTATCTGCTTTGATTAACTTTGTCAGTCAATTAAAATATTCACCAAGCAGCATTTTGTGTCCAAATACTGGGGCGCATATTCAAATCTCGAAGAGATCCATGCAGGCTCTACTTCACCTCCCGTTTCCTCCTAAGAGCCGGTGTAACAGGACCAGATGCCCCCTCCCCTACAGAATGCCCCGGGGCATCTGGTACTAGGACCAGATGGCCCCGTTCAGGACCAGATGCCCCCCTTGTGAAATCCTTTAAAATACTTCATGAACCAAGTTCGAAATGTTTGAAACTTGTTTCGAAACTAGCGTTCGAAAACTAATGAGTTCGCAAAGTTAACGTTTGATAGACGTTGAAATGTCTCCCAAAGCGCCATTGAAACGTTAATCGCGGTCGGAAATGACAGTGGTTGTTTTTCTATTCTTGAAAAAGTCGGCTTCGAAGAAAAACCCGTGCCGAAATTGGCGAAATAGTGCCTTTCTCAGAGTATGCGAGACCCGAAAATCGAGGTCTATTTCAACGCTTCGAAACATCAGCTCAACGATGTTACAATGACAATAAAAAAACGAAACTTGAACATCTATTTAATAAATTGGAAATTCGGCAAATTCTAATGCACTCCCGCGTGCTGGCTTTCGAATTACAGTATATGGTGTGCCATGGTTGGCCTCTTCTTTTTCATACGCCTCCGTTTTTTGCGAAGTCCAATTTCGTAGACGTCTGATAATCCCTCTTACTAAGTGCATATGGTTATCAGACTATGCCACGTTATTCGATAGTTATGCGGTGAAAATTGAGTTGTTTTTTTTTATCTTGGGAAGATTTTATCAAGGTAAGGAACTAGTTAATTAGTTATAACTTATAAGTGTCACATTAACCTTGTGGATACACCATATGAATTACTTGTTGGACTAGATCACTATCAGTATGGGTATTAAAAATAAACCGTTGAGCTTTTCAGGTTCATATGCAGTGGCGTGGTGGCTCCAAAATTGCAGGTGGGGCCAATGTTCAAATTGGCGGCCTTCGGACCGATGTCGATATTGCCCCCCCCCCCCCCCCGCCCCACACACACACACATACATACACACAATTGCTTATACCGTATTGACTAAATTTTTCCTTATTAACTTTAATATATTTTAGGTAGATTGCTTCAAAAACATGAAGTTATGAACTACATAAAAAGTAAACTAGTTAAACTCTTCAAATTTAGTTATTTTCTAATATTAATGGACACTATACTTCTGAGTTGCAAATCTAGCTATATATTATTAACAATGTATAGGAATGTCCGAATGTAATAATGCTAATTTTGCTAACAGACAACATAATTTTGTTACACCAGTACGATTGTCTATAGTCTACGCATACAAGAGTAAGAAGACAAGTAAAAGAACGTTAACATAATGCTAAAGTAGAGCTTTTGACATTCCGGAAGAAATCCCTGCATACAAATTGATGAGACGTTCTTTATCGAGCGAGAGCAAAATTTTACGCTCAATCACCATTGCAAGTAACGATTCAAGTCCATCGTGAATGATATAGACGAACGAATACGAGTCTTCACCCTCTTGAGTGCCGAGAATGAACGCTCCGCGGTCGACGAGCTAACTGGGATGGCCACAGCAATAGCATAAACTTGACAAAGCGTTGGGTATGCATCAACCAAACTGTAATCTGGGTGACAAAGAACTGCGAGAGCTTCAGTGAAGGATGGGACTTTCTTCTTTGTTTGCTTTTCGGTTTCCTTGTAATCACTAGCGCCGCTGTCACTCCATTCGCCATCTGACTGATCTGAGCCATCTCGTGTCAACTGTGTGCTGGAAACTTCGCCATCATCCTCCTCCTCCTCCTCCTCCTCCTCTACTTCTTCTGCTTCATCGGGCTTGGGGATAGTGGTACAGTTGAATTTCTTGAAAGACCGAGCGAAATTAAACAGTTCATCCGCACATCTAAATGCATCTAAATTGTATGTTTCGAAAAAGGTGTTGAGACATGCTTGCAGATCGTGAGCGGTTTTGAAATTCTTCACAAGCTCTGGGAAGCGACTTGGGGCAAACAAGGAAAATGCTTTGAGTAACGGTTGGTTCTTCTCAAACCGATTCTTCATTGAATTCAAGACCGTGTCGACAGCAGGGTAAAACGTGTCGCGTTTCCAATGATCTTCTGGTATTTCAGCAGGTTCATCTTCTGCATTTTCACCATCCATCCTTCTTCGGCGTCTGAATCTTGTACGTTGCCAAACCACACTTGCGGAGTCGTGTTCTTCCTCGACGCATCTGACGATTCGCTCCGGTTCTCCACACAATTTGTTGAGCTGAGCAATCGTGCTGTCGATCATACCACCGAGAGCTTTTCCGAAATCTACGTCGACGCCTTGTAAATATCGGCTTAACGGGCCAGTGGCTGAAAATATTTCTCGGAAAAGGTAGGCGGTAGCCAGAAATTGCTTTGTTTGAAGCTGCGTCAATAATCCAGCTGCAGTATTCCGTGGATTTCCTTCAAATGCAATGTCCGATGAAACGGTTTCCAGGACACTTAAAATGCATTCGTAACGAGAGAGAAGGACCTTCAGACAAAACTCGCGTGAATTCCAACGAACAGTATTCAGTCTCTTGAGAGAAAGCACTTTCAGGTTCTCTACTAGTTGGGCAGCCTCGAACAAGCCATGGATTCGAGCTTCGAGGTTGCTGAAAAGGATGATTACTTGAACAGCAACACCTGCCGAGGCGGACAAAACAAGATTGAGCGTATGGGCATAACAGTGGACAAAAACAACATGGTCTCCAACTTTTTCCTTGATGATTGCTTGCAAGCCGTTGTAGCAGCCACTCATATTCGAGGCGCCGTCGTATGTTTGTGCCACCAGCTTATCAAACGACACGGCCTTTGACGCAAGTGTTGCTGAATTACATTATATAGTTCCAATGCTGTTGTACCCGGAGCTCGTTTACATGATAACAAGTGCTCTGAACATTTGCCACTACGATTTACGAACCTTGCGCAAATACTTAGTTGCTCGTGCTGTCTGATGTCCGGTGTTGTGTCCGCTATTAATGCCCATGCTCTGCAGTTACCGATTTCTTTCACGATTTCTGAAGAGATTTCTTTACCAATAATGTTGATCACATTATTCTGTGTATCATTGCTGAGGAAAGTTAGCTTTGAACCCCGTCCTCGTTGCATGTGCTGTCATTAAGTTCGTCCATGACTCCATCATGGGCTGATGAATCGGAAACAACAACCCCGGAAGGAGTTACTACACTAGACACCGAAGATCCTTGGACTTCCAGTTCCACCTTGTTGTTATTATTGGCGTCGTATGCGCTATCAGTTGTTGGATGACTTGGATCTCCCCCAACAAGTTGAACCCCTTCGATTTCGTCTTCTAGGTCGTTGTCTTTATTGGCATCATGTGGGTTGTCTGTATTTGGATTTTCCCCAACATGTTGAACCTCTTCGTCTTCCACCGCCTTAATTGTCTCTTTTCGCAGCATCTCGAGGCCCTTGGTCGTTAATGGAGGCATCATTTTCAAGCGATGATTCGCTTGATGTTGTGAAATAGTTTATCATGAACGATCCTTGCCTTTCATTCTCTTCTTTTCTGGTTTTGCTTGCCTTTTTGTTCTCCGCACCTGATTTCTTTCGTTTTCGTTGGCGGTTTCCAAACATTGCATGCTAGACTTTGAACGGATAATTTATTAGTATTATTACAAGGTTAGGTTGTAACTTACGTATCAATATATTTTTATAACTGCATGCATTATGCGAGAAATACTCAATTAACTAATCATGCAATTCCTTTTGTGGCTTACAACTTTCAGGGCTGAGGGCTCTGCTCTTTATTGAAAAAGTGAATCCACAAAAACAAGTAGGTGAATATTTCACATGTTAAATTATGACAATTGACAAATTAATACTCCGCAGGCGGGCTTAACTCTCGATCATTAAACCGAGAAATAGCTTTGTGCTCTGTCTGAAATCCTTTCAATATACTCACAGAGTTGCAAGTTACAGGCAAACAATAAAAGAGTTCTGCAGAAATCGAAAATGTAAATTTATGTACATATTTAATGATCCTCACCTTTCAAGGTTTTCAAAATCAAGATCGCCACATCGCCATTCTCGTTCCCAGAGCCCACGTTCTGGGACTGCACATTCCACCTGTCTCACATCCAGGCACTTAGCGCACTTTTTTTCGAACTTGATTGTCTTAGAATAGAATATAACAATTTGATGACTTTTTCACCCCATCCTTATTTCGGCGCCCCCTTGAAACCATCGTTGAACACCACTGTTCATATGATCAGAGTCGTTTAGAAGGAAATATATATTTGCAGTCATTTCAGTCTCAACTCAGTCATTTTGTCCTCACCTCAGAAGCCCTTCACCCCCATTTTCCAGTCCCACTCAAAGTGGTCTCTTCTGCACCTTTACATAAAATGCAACATATTTTGGATAACTGCTACTGTAGTTCTGTCCACAATCTTTTGCAGGGCTTGTAACAAGATGAATTGGGTGCTAACTGACCTGTTGGGCACCAGAGTGAGAATCTACAGTTGTTTTGAATACTATAAATTACAACCTGACTCCAAGATAATACATACTCCAAGATAAGGTAAACACAGAACCACCCATCAAAACATGCTCTATTTCAATATCAAACATAAAAGTTTTCTTTGGAAACATATTATGTTTTCCTTTGATACATGTTTGTGCTCTTAGCCAATCACATCTTGCCAATACCACAGTATCAATTCCAAAACAGTTAACAATTTGAACACGTTTTGAACATGTTTTGACGGGCGGTGTTTCCACTTAATACGTGCAAACAACAGTAAGGCTGCATTCAAGTCTTATAGAGATTTGTGCAGGTTCTTCTTCACCTTTCGCTTCTGGCTGAGAGGCTTAATTGCCAAAATTCATGGTGTCAATTTCAAAATGGTTAACTTTTGAACATGTTTTGATGGGTGGTGTTTCCACTTAGGTGCAAACAACAGTACTGTATTTACAAACACAATTAATGAACACAGGAATACAGGATGAACAGCATCTACCTCATTGGTCACCTAGCTTGTGTGCCTGCATGGTCATTATATTGGATATCTGTTCTTGAAACACAATTATTATTTGTTGTTTTGAGAATTGTGTTTGCATTTTCCTGTTATGCATTCTATAGACTTTTGTGTGCGACAAATGTGTTTACATTCTAATGTATTGCCCCTTGTCATTTTTACATTCACCTTGCCAGTTGCATAGATCAATTCATAGCCCGAGTAAATGCCTGAGCAGGTGTCTTGTTAATTTTACACTAATTAATGCCAGAGATTTTTACTTGTCAAGTGAAAACTTCCCAAAAATCCAACTATATATATAAAGCTAAAATAGTTAAGCATATATCATGAACATATATTATATTATTTACAGAGATTTTCCCTGTGAACGACAAAATTTACAATCTGGGTATGAATGACACATTTTTCACATGGGTTTCCACAAGGATTGCAAAACATGCTTGAAAGCAGGACTACAATAGTGTCATTGGCAATGGTTGACTAAATTTATTGATTCCGTGAGAAGTATATTATATACCTAACTTGTGGATGAACATCCCTTGTGATCATCAGAGCAAGTTGTCTGTTGGTGTTAACTGATCTCAGAGAATGACCCAAAACCAATGCACCAAGAGCATAACCATTGTTTGTCGCCAGACTGACAAACGCTTGATCTTGTACCATACCTAACATGGAGATTAATGTACATTAGGAAAGCAGGTTTATATTTTATACGTATTTTAAAACAATAAAATTTAATATATTATAAATCATAAGCAACCAAGAAAACCCAAGAAACCTAAAGGCCCAACTACTGTACTATTGCCACATGGCACATACCAGCCATATTCTCATATATCTCATATATTAAAGTTTACACTGAAGACATTCCAAGAATCATCAAAACAGGACCATAGACGAATGTTGCTTTCGCAAGTTTCGCTTTCTAATAATAATATAACTTAATTATACATCACATGATAAGAACTAGCCAGTTGAACTGGCAGATAGTGATACTGTATATAGACTGATTGTCTGATAATAATAATAAATTATAATAATTCGAATGTTTGAAAGAAACAAAGCAGCACGCAGATTAAATTAAAACCGTACATTCTAGATGTCGCGAAGGAAATGTCTGAACGTGCGACTTATCTTTCGCTCCGTGGTTGCCATGGGCAACTGTGGTCATGCAACGAAGATCAAATGAGACATGCACATTTTCTGCAGTTTTTATGGCTGGATAAGTAATTTTTTTGGACGATTGTTAGTTTGTATATAGATGTATAACTTATATGTCTTGTTGTCTGTACAAAATCTACAAGGATTTATGTGTACTTGCAGCGCAAAGTAAGTATTTACATTGTCGTCGTATCAACTAAATCATCACTACCGTAGTTTCATGTCGCCAAGAAGATAGAACATATTTATATTGCATTGAAGAAATGATGACCGGCGAAGTAGCAGAGCTTAAAGAGGAGACTGGCGTTTCGGAGAACAGAGGTGAAAACAATCACCCAGAAAAAAATGATGCGCTAGAATTTGTTAGAAATATCCGGGAAGATGTTGAACAAGAAGAGCGGCCTTGTTCCTTGAGTTCCCAAAATGCAATGACGAAAGACAGGTCGTCCTTGGCGAGTTCTCGTAGTACTAGTAGCAATACTCCAGACCCTGGTCATATAGAAGGCTCATTGGCTTGTACGTCTCATAATAGAAGGAGCTCGATGAAAAGATCGAAACGTTATCTTCCTCCTGATGAACCTAACGAAGTAAGCGGACGTTTGGCAGACGTTGACTCACCACTGGAGAGTCCAGGATTGCTGCGAAATATACTGCTTACTGTTGCAGTAAATGAAGCTGAAAAAGAAAGAAAAATATTGAAAGATTCGGAGACACCTGAAAGCCTTTTGTTGGATGGTATGAGTTCATCGTGCAGTACTGTCCGAGATGGAAACTCTGAGGAATGTTTTGACAAAGAGAGTCCCACATCTACTTCACAAAATACAGATAAAAGTACCTCTGTAAACTATAGAAGATCACCATCGCCACAAAAGGAAAATTCTTCTCTTGATGAAAAAAGTACAAAATCTGAAACGTTTCTGCCAGATGGTAATTGCCAGCGAGTTCTTAGTTATGTAAAGAGACCTAAATCAGCACCAGTTGAAGTCACAACAAGATGTACTCAAACTGAATGGAGTTGGTTAGAGGACATGAAAAGATTTGAAACCCTCAAAACTCAACTTCAGTCATCCATCAGGCATCTTGATAGTGCAGATAGAGAAGGTGGGTGAAACTTTGTGAGTGATTATTTAAATATTAAGTTATATAAGATCTGTAGCATAATGGGAAGTCAGTTATTTGCTGTATTTATCAAGGGGTACCCCCAGGCATCAAAATGGAGGAAGGGTTATTACTTGGGCTACTGTGGTAGCCAAGTCTAGGTTTAAGCACCATTATTATTATTATTATTATTATTATTATTATTATTATTATTATTATTATTATTATATTATTATTATATTATTATTATATTATTATTATTATTACAAAAACTATTCCTGTTACTATTACTATTACTATTATTATTATTATTATTATTACATTATTGTATTTCTATTTTTTGTCTGTGACCAATGTATTTAGATCTTAAATAGCACTACGCATGTGATTGTAGCTTAATGATAACACTTCAGTTCCTTTTACTTAAGCACAGGTCTCCACATGCTCACTGTGGTTTTGTAGCTGTAGCCAAAGTGAATGCCTGACCAGGCATCTTATTTAATTTTTTAAGTAAGAGTAAGAAAAATTAAGGTTGAAATTTAAATCAGGTTCAATAACCATTTTCTATTACAGTTGATTTTCTATTACTTTACCGCAGTGTGTTGTGAAGTTTGTTTTGAAGTTCATTCTGAAATGTTATAACCATGGTTGTCAATTATCAATAGTACAAGCTTTGAATCAAAGCTCATTTTTATTAGATAACTGGCAACCTTGTTGACAATGTATATTCTCCAACAAACTTTGCAACACACCACAGTAAAGTGATATGAAATCAACTGTAAATAAATGTTATTTTATTGTAGACAGAAATTACATGTTTTTACTTGAGGAGTGGAGAGCTTAACAAAGGCAGGGGCTAATTTTTTTTGGCATAATGAGGTAGAAGGCTTAATACTAAGAGGAATATTGTACAAAATATGTATTCAAAATACATGTACCTAAGGATTTGGGGTGAAGGAAAATTTGAGTGTAGAATACCGGTATATACATTTTAAGACCAAACCGGGACCAGTTGCAAAAAATGCAAGTACACAGGCCTTCCAGCTGGAATTGAACCCACGACCTTGCGATTCTAGTGCAATGCTCTGGCCACTGAGCCATGGAGGGCATTTCCAAGAGCCTGATCACGAGTTCTGTATATAATAAGGTGGTAATGCCAAGGAGAGAATTGGGTATATTATAAGTAATATTGGGCATTTCACTCGATTACATAGCATGTTTCTATAGGAAGATTACATAGCATGTTTCTATGTGTAAGATTTGTACAGGAAAGTATTTGCCTGAGGTTTCCATACAGCTCAAGGGATAAAGGAGTGAGGTTTATTGTTTCAAAAGCAAACAGCTTCAAGAAAAGAAACAGTAATGACTGTCCCAAGACAATATTATTGTTCAAAACGTTCCACTACATATGCCTGACTCTGTTATTTTTATTCAAATCAACTCGGAAATTTTCCTACTATAACGTCGTGGTCTGCTAAAGAATTATATTTGATTTCACCTTCAGAAAAATTTCCTTTATGTTGTGAGAATTACGCTATATTCAGTAAATTTGCGCTATGTTTTGGGACTTACGCTACATTCCGACAAGTTACGCTATATTGTGAGAAATTACGCTACATTCATAAAAGTTACTAAATTCTGAGACGTTACGCTACATTCAGAAAAGTTACCTAACTTCTGAAAAATTATGCTACATTCAGAAACGTTACGCTATATCCTGAGTTCTAAGTTCTGAGACGTTACGCTACATTCAGAAAAGTCACGCTATATTCTGAGAAATTACGCTACATTCATGAAACTTACCTAAGTTCTGAGAAATTACGCTTACATTCAGAAAAGTTACGCTATATTCTGAGAAATTACGCTACATTCATAAAAGTTACTAAGTTCTGAGACGTTACGCTACATTCAGAAAAGTTACGCTATTTCTGAGAAATTACGCTACATTCATAAAAGTTACTAAGTTCTGAGACGTTACGCTACATTCAGAAACGTTATGATGTATTGTGAGAAATTACGCTACATTCAGAAAAGTTACGCTATATTCTGAGAAATTACGTTACATTCAGAAAAGTTACGCTATATTCTGAGAAATTACGCTACATTCATGAAACTTACCTAAGTTCTGAGAAATTACGCTTACATTCAGAAAAGTTACGCTATATTCTGAGAAATTACGCTACATTCATGAAACTTACCTAAGTTCTGAGAAATTACGCTACATTCAGAAAAGTTATGATGTATTGTGAGAAATTACGTTACATTCAGAAAAGTTACGCTATATTCTGAGAAATTACGCTACATTCATGAAACTTACCTAAGTTCCGAGAAATTACGCTACATTCATAAAACTTACCTAAGTTCTGAGAAATTACGCTACATTCATAAAAGTTGGCTAAGTTCTGAGAAATTACGCTACATTCATAAAAGTTACCTAAGTTCTGAGAAATTACGCTACATTCATAAAAGTTACCTAAGTTCTGAGAAATTACGCTACATTCATGAAGCGTACCTAAGTTCTGAGAAATTACACTACATTCATGAACGTTACCCAAGTTCTGAGAAATTACGCTACATTCATAAACGTTGCCTTAGTTCTGAGAAATTACGCTACATTCATAAAAGTTACCTAAGTTCTGAGAAATTACGCTACATTCATAAAACTTACCTAAGTTCTGAGAAATACGCTACATTCATAAACGTTGCCTTAGCTCTGAGAAATTACGCTACATTCATAAAAGTTACCTAAGTTCTGAGAAATTACGCTACATTCATAAAAGTTATCTAACTTCTGAGAAATACGCTACATTCATAAAACGTACCTAACTTCTGAGAAATTACGCTACATTCATAAAGTTACCCAAGTTCTGAGAAATTACGCTACATTCATAAACGTTGCCTTAGTTCTGAGAAATTACGCTACATTCATAAACGTTGTCTTAGTTCTGAGAAATTACGCTATATTCATAAAACTTACCTAAGTTCTGAGAAATTACGCTACATCTATAAAAGTTACCTAAGTTCTGAGAAATTACGCTACATTTATAAAAGTTACCTAAGTTCTGAGAAATTACGCTACATTTAGAGTAGTTATGTTATTTGAGAGACCGAGAGACGTCACGCTGCGTCCATATTGATCTACTGTAGCAGGTAATTTTATTATAAACGCAAGTATGTTAACCGTATTTTTGAATAGTCTGATGTGGGTCATAATTGGGTCAATGAAAAACATTGAGTCTAGATGCTATTCAATAAGAACCACACCCACAAATAGAGCAATCACACAAGTGTTGGTTTTGAATTTAATCTCCACATATTTCTGTACATCCAGTAAAGTTAGTAGACAAGCTATGTGTTGGCATAAAGCTGTCATTTGCTTTGCTTTTTGTACACAATGTGTACCTATTTGTTTTAATTTGACCCAAAAAGTTATTTTAGCATTTATAAAAACATTGGTTGTGACGTCATGGAACATTCGATTGCCTTATTTTATTAAAGTGCGTATGAAATTAAATTTTCGCTAATTTCTTTATTTCATAATATAAAAATATAGAAATCGCTGATATTGCTACATGTGCTCACATATGTTTTTACGTGTTTAGAAAGTGCTTTATTTTTATATTTAAACTTGCCAAATCGTCGCATTTCTTAACTCTTTGAAGCCTGAAGACGAGTCTTTAGTATTTTATATGTGGTTAAATGTAATTTAAGCAAAGTTAACTGCCGATGTAGTTAGCCAGCGGACTACCCCTTACGATCTTGGGGAGTTCCAAGATCTTGAGGAGGCCCAGGGGCGCACACGCACGGTTCCCATTTGGCGGGGCTTGTGTCTGTAGCGTTGCTGCTATCTTTGCTGGTTTTGCTTGCTAGCCTGTTGCTCAGCTCTTGTGTCTTTTGCATTTGGATTGTCGCCTGTTCCCCCACCCCCTTTCAGGTAAGTAAGTTAGACTCGTTTTATACGTAATACATATTCCACTGATTACTCAGTGTGAGAGGTGCCGGGAGGTCTGCCTTGGCAGAGTTGTCATGGTGACCTCTTACTGCTTACAATCTTGTCCCGAAGTCGGGATTGCTCAATTGCTTGCCCCGAAGTCGGGATTGCTCAATTGCTTGCTATGTTGCATTGCTCATTGCTTACGGCTAGATTGTTTAGCCTTGGCCACCTACTGTATGGCACCTACCTCCAACCAACAACGAAGATCTGGCAGTTAACTGGCTAATGCTAGACGATTTTATTCAGCACAGGGAGAGGTCCAGGCCTCAAAAGGTTAACTCGAAATGTCAGCAAGGACTGAGACGAGTAACAATACCTGTGACGTTACAAGGTGGATCAAGACTAAACTAATTTATGATAATGATCTACCGTGTGATGTCAAATAGTTGTTGTGGCCGCGTTATTGTGTTGACGTTTCACGGCCCTAGCTATCAACTTTGAACTGAAAAATAAAGTGTTTTCCAAAGACGTAAATATTAAATGAACATATGTACGAATATCAGAATTTTCTATATTTTTCTATTATTTGATAATAATATAAAATATATTTCATAAGCACTTTGACCCTTTATCGCCCAGTAGCCACTCCATTGACGAGTAAAATCGTCTGGCGTTAGCCAGAGTAAAATACTAAAGACATCGTTGGGCGATAAAGGGTTAAAATGAATAGAAAGTGAACGCCTTGTGTTTATATAACCTAATGCACGAGAGTGAGTTAAGGAATATTTGAAAGTGCGTACTACTCGCCTACGACTCGAGTTCACATAAACTTCGGAATTATCACAACTCACTCTTGTGTTCGCAAACACAGACGACCATTTTCTATTTGTTAAATACAGTACGGTAAATTCTTAAAATACACATGG
Organism: Corallium rubrum; assembly: GCA_964035015.1. Lineage (NCBI taxonomy): Eukaryota > Metazoa > Cnidaria > Anthozoa > Scleralcyonacea > Coralliidae > Corallium > Corallium rubrum. The sequence goes on from OZ035997.1 coordinate 40,764,114, forward strand.
CTGGTCAAAAAAGGGCTTAGTTGCACGATCAGATAAGGTTGAATTGTTTTTATTCATGGCTATTTGTCATTTATCAGACACCATGGCCACAATGTGTGTGTCAGAATTGTATGGGATTTGCAAGAGAAATCGTTGTGGCAGATATTGATTAAATATTAATTTATTTTGAATTTTTTACTATAAATATTTAAAATTAGGTCAACTACATGTAAAACACCAAACCCAACAATCCAGAACTCAACCAGTGGGGTTAACTAACGAAACAAAAGAAAATACCCTAATCGAAATTGAAGGTGGGTATTTACAAAATTATTAGCGTGCTAAGTAGGCAGTGTTGAAACAACAGTCGAAATACAGTAAGGTTTGATATACTGCCGAAACAGAGAACGTATGAGGCTAACGTTTCGGCGCCTTTGCTCGAAACGTTAGACTCCTACGTTCTCTTTCGACAGTATATCAAACCTTAAAGTGAAGTAATACGAGCAACAAATTGCTGCAAGTTGAATAGCGTTGTTGCATGCACGTATTACCACCCACCGTAAACATTGTCACGCAACAATGATTTTGTTGCAAGTTGAATCAGCATGTTGCAGCAAGTTGAACTGGAATCTACTTTTTTCAACAAATTTTTTCAACTTGCAATAAAATCACTGTTGCGTGACAATGTTTAAAGTGGGTGGTAATACCGTGCACTGCAACAACGCTTTTTAACTTGCAACGCAACAAAGTTACGTTGAAAGTTGAAGAAAAATGTTGCCCGTATTACGTCACCTTTACTATATTTCGATTATTACGATATTAGTCCAGGTACTAAAATTTGCAAAAATACTTGACAAACGGCATAAGGGGTCAGCACGTACCTAAATTAAGAACGTTTCTGATCACCTAACCCAAACAAAATCCCCAACCCTAGTCAGAAAGTAGTAGGGGTGGTTTTTGTATTAAATTGTCAGTACATGTATTTCATTTGTTTTTCATTCTGTATAAGATTCAGAAGATGACCTGTTTAAAGAACCAACCGAGGAGTTCAGCTCTAGCAGTTCAGATGAGGAAGATTTAATGGTGGAATTTAGTAAAGAAACATTTCTACCTAGCATAGGACCACCCAAAATTTTACAATACGTAAAAGAATCTGTGAATCCACCATTTCAAAATGATCACCCTGATAAAGACCAGCACCAGCATACTTTACAAGGGAGTTCAGAGGACCATTCTTGTGCATTTTGCAAAACCGAGATTTTGGAAAAGATTGAAATATCACAACAGATATCATTATCAGAAAAGGTATGCCGTTTTATTATATAGCATGCTATCGGATATGAGCTTTTACGTAATCTGATTAGTTACCTACTACCAGGTTATCAGCTCATATCCTGCTAGTAGAGGAAGAACAAGATGGCGGCATGTTTTTTTAAACTACCGAAGAGTTGAAATTGACGGATTTTTATACAGAAAAACATCAACACCCTCAAACCGATGTATAAAAAAACAACATTGTGTAGAATACATTAACAAATACACAATTTAGCATGTTAAATGGTAAAATTCACCTAAAAATAACATCTTTTTACTTCAAAAACCCGACTAAATTAATGGGTTGATATTAATTTGTTGCCAAACAAAGAAACTCACGGTTGAAATCAAGCTTACAACACACATTTCGTAGGAGATCACCAGTAAAGAGACTTATGGTTTAAATAAGCATTTGGAGTAGTAGAAAGCATGTTCTTTTTCAAAAACAATCAACTAAGTAATTTAGTTTCACTGCCAAAGGTGTTTCAATTTCATTTTTGCATGAAACCAAAACCTTTTTCGCGACAGAAACGCTAATATAAACAACTGACCCACCTTTTGACTTCATAAAGGTACTTTTTAATCTTTTTTGTTGATCTGCTTAACACATTTTTTGCCTCTCGAGCAACATTTATACAACATTTCGAAGCTGTTTACCGAACAGCTCAGTGGGAAACTCTATGTGAATGCATATGGCGGAAGTATTAAGTTGCCTATGCCAGAAATTTGTTGTTTCAAACATTTCGCTGTAATTCTGTCTCTTGTACAGTGCTTGGCTATATAATAAAACAGTCATACCATTCGCTCTCGTTGTATACGAACTAATAGCCAACTCGGCGAAGCACCTCGTTGGCTATGAGCTCATATACAACTCGACTCATGGTATAACTGTTAAATATACTTATCCGGTAATGGCTTAAGGTAGCAATAAGGTTATCCGGCTGGTATCGTTTCGTAAAACAGCTGGCATCGCACCGCTATTAACGTGATCCCAGCGTATCATATACCAATTTAAAGCCAATTAACCATGGAAGACGATTATAAAATCTAAAATTATGTAAAATATAATGGTTATCCGTTGTATTTCCCGAAAGAAAAAAATAAGGTTGTTGGCTTCAAGAGTTTAAAGTAAAGTTCTTTGGAATTTAATTTATGGTTTTGAAATTTATATCATTGTAATCACTGATAAATTATCTACAAAAACGTGTCGGCGATTTTTGAACTTCTGTTTCGTTCGATTTTTATTAGCGATTTACGTTGTAGTCACAATATATTTCACAACTTGTCAATTCAAAACGCGACTAATCAAAAATCACCGACACGTTTTTGTAGAAGAGTATGTACTTAGTAACTGCCAAATGTTTCAGCGGAAAATATTGAAACGCTGCGAAGTTCTAACTGTTGAAAAACCCAAATTTTGGCGAAAAATTGAGCGGAGAAAAAGCGTGTGGAAGGTTTCCGTGTTGAGTAATTAGTCCCGCCTCTTGAAGTAAAAAACTCGTTTTTCGCCTGGAAGAAAAATGTTTCTGAATTCGAAAGTTTTGTCACTGATAGATAATGTTGCACTAGTTTAAAAATTGAAAGGAAAAAAGGAGGAGATTTTTGACATTTTCCCCCCTATTGCTTAAACATTTAAAATTCGTATATGCATATAAAATCGAATTTTGTACGTACTGTAAATATATGTCTTGAGTTTATAACACTGAATTTATATGCGTATGTAGAAAAATATTTATCAGTAGTTTTTGAATAAGGTCTATGGAAGACCTACTAACCCGCCTGTCGTTAAGTGATATTTGGCCTATTTAAAGGTGACATGACACGAAAGTTATCTTTCCTTATCTTATCTTATCAAAGTTATCTTATCAAAGACAAATTACAAGTGATTTTGTTTAATAATTTTAAAGATATAGATGCTTTTCGAATATGTTAATTAGATAAAAACGAGCCATAAGTTATCTCATTTGAATATCACATAAGTCTAAATATCTCAAGAACCAGGTGAAATATGGAAAAGCTGTAAATTGATATTCCCCATTATTTTAATAGTACTTTCATCAAATCAAGCAATGATTTTCGTGTCATGTCACCTTTAAAGTGCAAATGAAACGAAAATTATGTCCGTCTTATTTGAAAGAACACTTAAAATGATAGAGTAATATCTTTAGAACGTCGGCAAGAGATTCACCAGGCGGAAAACGTAATCTTATTATAAATATAAGTGCCCAGCACAAAACACGAAGAAAAGCCATGAACAAAAGGACATAAAAAACAATATTTAATAATCTAACGTTTCGTTGTTTATGCTACAACATCTTCAGAGATAATGATTACAAGATATTAATTTACAGGATATACAAACCTACTTAAACCTCATCTCAACGGCAATATTGGATCAGCACCGCTCTACTTATTTTAATGTTCTCTTACCTCCTGACACATTCAGTGTTACCTCACCTCCTAACCTATAATTAGCTTGTAACTGATGTATTTTTAGTTCTTTATTCTTATTGGTCTATATGTATGTAATTAGAATTCTGTTTATTGTATATCCTGTAAATTAATATCTTGTAATCATTTTCTCTGAAGATGTTGTAGCATAAACAACGAAACGTTAGATTATTAAATATTATGTTTTTTATGTCCTTTTGTTCATGGCTTTTATTCGTGTTTTGTGCTGGGCACTTATATTTATAATAAGAGTAATATCTTTTCCAGTTTTTCGTTTCCTTGCTTCGTTCTTGATATATTTCAGTTTGTGTCGACATGCAAATTAAACATTTTGACGTCATGACGTGCATAATGAGTTATCGAAAAAAGTTATATATATTTGATATTGTCAAATATAATTACCTGAAAATCTACATGTTTAGTGTTCTGGGCGAAACACACCCACATGCTTCCTTTGAATTAATTTGGTTTGATAATAGCAAAGTTATATAACTTTTTTCGATAATTCGTTATGCACGTCATGACTTCAAAATGTTTAATTTGCATATCAAACAAACTGAAATATCTCAAGAACGAAGCAAGGAAACGAAAAACTGCAAAAGATGTTACTCTATCATTTTAAGTGATCTTTCAAAAAGACTGACTTAATTTTCGTTTCATTTGCACTTTAAGGCTTTAATTAAATGTATAATTAAAAAAAAGAAAGGCTACAGTATGCCGAACTAAAAGCTATAGAACACGACAAAAATCTACGTTTCTATATTTACTAGTATTTTTGGAAAAACTCATTGCATTTGACTGAATACAGATGTTATTGCGAAGGGTCCCGAGGCTATAGACCCCACAGTGGCGGAACACACACATTCCAACCGTGTCAAATAGCCAATTTGTCTTAAATTTTCACCACAAAAAGTCAAAAAAACAACAACCTCGTCCACGGGGCGTTCGTTGTAAGATGGAGAGAGGTGAGAGAAAATTTTCCCACCAGTTAAAAACATCTAAAACTGTGAAAAGCAGGCCAAGTATTTTACCCTTACTAAGTCTGAAATGTTTGCCTGGAAAATTTAGTCCTGTTTTTTTTTTTCAGGCCAAGCCTAGCTGCCCTGTGTATCATGAACATATTAAACAACAGTCACATTACAAAGAGGACGACGGTTTCATAAAAGTCGAATTAATTGATATTCAACCTCACCCGCCATTTGGAACAAAAGCAGCAAGAAAGGCAGCCAAGGAACGCGCAGCAGAAAGGTATATACTATTTAAGAAATAGAAAACATTTTCCGTGTTTCCATAGAGTTATAGAAACACGAGTGGAAGTTTGAGAGAACAAGAAATTGTATATTTCGAGAACGCTATTTCGAGTTCTCCCAAACTTCCACAAGTGTTTCTATAACTGTATGGGAACACGGAAAAAAATGTTTTCTATTTCCTTTATAAAATAACCTGTCGAAAATAGGTATAGAACGTAAAAATAATAGCGTATACTGGCGTATACCACACCATAATGATGGCGTATTGAATGGAGTGGACCTCGCCGTGTTTTCATAAAGTTATAGAAACACGGCTTTCAACCAATCGCCGCGCTTGTTTTCAAAATGTTATTTTATAAATGTTTTTAGTGGATGTATTTGAAATACACATTAGTGGCTGAGAAAATTGCGCTTTCTTTTAAAGTGTCACTGAGACGAAAAATCGACCACAAAGTTTTGCGAAAATTTAACTTCGACGAAATTTATTGAGATATAAATACCCCGTGTACAAAATTTAAACCGATATAAACAAATAGGTTTAAAGTTATAAACGTTTGAAATGCTGAAAATTGTGTCCGCCATTAAAATTTTCTTTACGGTGAATATTGATACCTGAGAAGGGTTGTGACGTCATAGTCTCAACCCAAACTTGCGTGACCAAGGAAGAAACAACGAGAGCGCATGTAATTTGACAACAAAAAAGTCGAATTCATCATCATTTAGTTGTTCTTCTGGCTATGGATCGAAACGGAATCATCCGTTATATGTTTGGAGTATATGGAAACCCATTTTGACGAATCTGGTTTCGGAATTTGCCAGGACGATGATTGTATTGCTTCGGCTGACGAGATTGATAATCGCGCAATACGAACAAGATATTGCCGAAGAAAAGTACAATACATTTTCGATATAGCAACATTTCAATTCTGCCGTCGTGGTTTCTTCTTGAGAAAGACAGTATTAGTCGGCTAGAGACACTATCTTTATGTTGGTATGAATGTGTATAAAAATATGTATGTATATGTAATGTGGCTCTAGCTTGTATTTGATGCCTGATACATTTGATACTACTACATAGAAATTGAAAAGTTCGAGAGCAATTTCTCTCCTGTTGGAAATTATACAGCGACATAAAAGAAAAAGAAAACTAGTTGGCCTCGGTATATAATTCTGTCAATTTGCAATGGCCTGTTGTCGTGGCTCACAAAGCTGGCGCATATTGCCGCATAAGTATAACTAAAGTATCATTAATGTGCTGAACTGCTTCAGCTTGTAGAATTGTTTTGGTTAAATTTCTTAAGTTTTCTACCCCTAAAATATTTAGATTAGTATTTACGCTTTGTTGCTTTGCAAATCAGACTGTATATTTATTGAGTTATGCTATTTATTTTTTAAAATCTAATAGCATTTTCTTTAAGTTTTAAAATACTAAATGAATTGCTAGTATATACTTGTATTTTATATACAAATACAATACATCAAATTCAACCTTCCTTGTCATTTGCTTTACTTACATGATATATTTTATAATCTTAAATAAAAGTACAGTGGAACTATGATTAGCATGGTATGGTATAAGAACAGGGGACAAGAAATATTCACTTATTTTCCAACGGTTCACTTCCTTGGAGCTCGAGACTGCTCTGCCTCCAAAGTTTTGTTAGTCTTTCAAATAATAGGCATATTACCACGCTGAAAAACTCTTGTTTGTAGTAAGGTCGCTCTAAAAATCTTCATGGAAAATTGATTGAAACAAACTATGAATCATCTGGTTTAAATTGCGTGTCGGCGCGTTATGTTCCGAACAAAACGGACCTAACCCAGTTTGCTCGTATGATTTTTCAATTGGGCTTATATGCTGCGCAATCTTATCCTGCAGAATAATCTCATTCATTACTAGAATCCTTGGACTCTTATGCAAGGATATTCCTGCTTTAATATCATATTGATTGCTGCAATCTTGTACAACAAAGCGAAATGATGGCATGACGGAATAATGTAATTTTAATGAGCGATTCTTCCAAGCTACGCTCCTCCTTCAATTTCGGCTCCAAAATGTAGGTTCAACATAACCCATAGTTTCACTTGCACTTCCTCCAACCTCATTTACTGTATCTCTTGCAGTAAATGTCCCATGCTTTACATCGGAGAAACTGGAAGACGTTTAGGTGACAGGTTTGTTGAACACCTTCGTGATGTCAAAAACAATGTGCAAAACAAACCTGTTGCCAGGCACTTCAACAGTGCCAACCACTCCTTTTCTAACATGAAAATCTGCGCCATTCAGCCCATTACAGGTTGTAACGATACTCGTCGTAAACAAGAAATGCGTCTCATTTACAAACTTGGTACCATTCACCCTCACGGCCTCAATGAGCGATTCTCTTTCATTTAGCTCACTCCACCACCATATTCCACACCTTTTCCTTAACCTTTTTCTGATGATTTAAATAGTAATTTATAACCTGTTTCTTTGCCTATTTGCAGGTAGCTGACCCACAGATTGGGTCAGCACCTGCACACAGGCTAAAATTACATATTAATTTATTTGTTTACTTTGTTTTTATTGGCTTACATGTGTTCACGTGATTCCCATTGTAGCTCTGCTATAAATACGCGTGACCACATGTGAGTTGTTTACTAATTTCTCCTGACGAAGGGCCTTCGCTCGAAACGTCGAGAAGATTTTTCTGTTTTTCAGGCCAACGTGACTTAACTCATTCCTGTCCGGGGGCTTCCCCAGAGGTGAATAAAATCGTCTGGCGTTAGCCAGAATAAAATACTAAAGACCAATTCGGACAAGAAAGAGTTAAAGAGATAGTTTATAACTCATTCCTGTCCGGGGGCTTCCCCAGAGGTGAATAAAATCGTCTGGCTTTAGCCAGAATAAAATACTAAAGACCAATTCGGACAAGAAAGAGTTAACCCTGGTAATGTTTACTATTTTGTTGGGTTGAGACTATGACGTCACAGACATCCTAGACCCAGTCTCAAATAAACACGTCCATTTTAATGGCGGCCGCGAATTTGCGTATTTCTTTTGTCAATATCTGCTTTACTTTTCCGAATATCAGCATGAAACTTTGTTTGGTAAGTCTTCGATACATGCACTTTAGGCTAATAGAGAAAAAGTAGGGGTAAAAATTTCGTCTCAGTGACACTTTAATCTAAGAAAATTTTCCTACAGTATGCAGTACGTATAGGTCTCGAGAATACATAACTAAGTACCTGATTAAATCTTCTGCAAAAAGTAAATAATGTTTAATTTCAAGTATTTGTGCATGTTGGCTGCCGTGATTGTGTAGTCATGATACGCGATGAATCTGGTGAGTACGGGGTGAGTGCGATGAGTCTAATGAGTGCGATGAGTCCGGTGAGTGCGATGAGTGTGGTGAGTCTGGTGAGTGGGGTGAGTGCGATGAGTGTGGTGAGTCTAATGAGTGTGGTGAGTGCGATGAGTATGATGAGTCTGGTGAGTTCGATGAGTCTAATGAGTGCGATGAGTGTGGTGAGTGCGGTGAGTGCGATGAGTGTGGTGAGTACGATGAGTGTGGTGAGTGCGATGAGTGTGGTGAGTACGATGAGTCTGGTGAGTGCGATGAGTGTGGTGAGTACAATGAGTCTGGTGAGTGCGATGAGTGTGGTGAATGCGATGAGTATGATGAGTGTGGTGAGTGCGATGAGTATGATGAGTGTGGTGAGTGCGATGAGTGTGGTGAGTGCGATGAGTATGATGAGTCTGGTGAGTGCGGTGAGTGGCATGAGTGCGATGAGTCTGGTGTGGTGAGTCTGGTGAGTGCGATGAGTGTGATGAGTCTGGTGAGTGCGATGAGTGTGATGAGTCTGGTGAGTGCGATGAGTCTGGTGAGTGCGGTGAGTGGCATGAGTGCGATGCAGGGGTGTATATTCTTCTATAATTCCCCCCCCCCCCCTGGGGTGGGGGAAAAGAATCAAAGGGTCTTAGGGCTAGGGAAGAAAATCAAAGAAGAGTAGAGGCTGATGTAGTAAAGATATGGGGAAAAGAATCAAATCTGAAAAGAAGGGGGGGGGGGGAAGAATCAAAGTTCATTGAAGAATATACACCCCTGGTGCGATGAGTCTGGTGAGTGTGATGAGTCTGGTGAGTGCGATGAGTCTGGTGAGTGCGGTGAGTGGCATGAGTGCGATGAGTCTGTGTGGTGAGTGCGATGAGTCTGGTGAGTGCAGTGAGTGGCATGAGTGCGATGAGTCTGGTGAGTCTGGTGGGTGCGATGAGTGTGATGAGTCTGGTGAGTGCGATGAGTGGCATGAATCTGGTGAGTCTGGTGAGTGCGATGAGTGGCATGCGTCTGGTGAGTGTGGTGAGTGCAATGAGTCTGGTGAATGCGGCATGAGTCTGGTGAGTGTGGTGAGTCTGGTTAGTGCGATGAGTGGCATGCGTCTGGTGAGTCTGGTGAGTGAAATGAGTGGCATAATCTGGTGAGTGTGGTGAGTGCAATAAGCCTGGTGAATGGGGCACGAGTCTGGTGAGTGTGATGAGTGGCATAAGTCTGGTGAGTCTGGTGGGCATGAGTGTGATGAGTCTGGTGAGTCTGGTGAGCGCGATGAGTCTGGTGAGTGCGGAGAGTTGGCATGAGTGCGATGAGTCTGGTGAGTGCGATGCATATGAGTCTGGTGAGTGCGATGAGTGGCATGAGTGCGATGAGTGGCATGTAGGTGATAAGGTGGTTATAAGTAGGTGAGTCTGGTGAGTGCGGTGAGTGCAATGAGTACGGTGAGTGATGAATAATGAGTACGGTGAGTGTGATGAGTAATGAGTACGGTGAGTGTAGTGAGTGCAATGAGTACGGTGAGTGTGACGAGTAATGAGTACGGCAAGTGTGATGAGTAATGAGTACGGTGAGTGTAGTGAGTGCAATGAGTACGGTGAGTGTGACGCGTAGTGAGTGCGGTGAGTCTGGTGAGTGCGGTGAGTGTGGTGAGTAATGAGTATGGTGAGTGTGATGGGTCTGGTGAGTGCAATGAGTAGGATGAGTGTGGTGCGATGAGTAGGATGAGTGTAGTGAGTGCGATGAGTACCAATCACAATCGATCTTCTCACAGCTACGTACACAAAATGACCACGATAACGGCCTAAGTTTTTGTAATTTCATGAGAGATGTTAAAAGATGTCTCATGAAAGACCTTTTTCTTATTTTTACTTTTTTTTATAAAAAAATATAGAAAAATACGCTTTATCTCCTATTGCTTTCAATTTCCCTTTTCCTTGTTTTTCATCGCCTCTTCCCTCGTGTTTTATCTTCTTTTGTATCGCTTTTTATCTTGTTACCTTTACCCGTTTTCATTCTCCCAATCATTCAGGTTTTCTTTTATTTAACTCGGTTGAAACATGGCGCACCTGTTTTCTATTTTTTTATTCATGGCTGTTAAATATTATTTTCAGAGCTCGAGAAAGAGAAATAGAAAGACAAAAAGTATCTGGAAATGCAGTCAACTTTTATGCAAGTATGTCGTCCTACATGTATATATAATCATGTCTGTAGTGTTTTATTTGTTAAATTATTTCTAGAAACCCTTTTATCAAAACAGCATTATTACGTGAAACGCAGACATGAGTGAAACAAGCTTCAAAAACTCATATAATTCATGAGGAAAACACAAAGGAAAATCATGACCGTGACGTGACCTATATGTGATATAGACACGCTCGCTATTTTCGATGAACTTTTTCTTCGATTTTGCGGCTCAGAGAACTTCAATTTTCAAAATTGATTTCTATATGAGCTTATTGCTGCGAGCCGTAAGGCGAGCAGCTCACTAATCTTGACGAGGTCTGGGCCGAGTTTATATGCGTTCACAAACTCGATTCTTAGGATTTCGTGGGCGATGATCTTCGGTATACGCAATGTCTACCGATCAGCGGCAGGCATTATTAAAGATGGCAACATTAAAGATGGCAACAGCCGTTATTGCTGCAAATCAAGAACTTAAAACTGCATAGATTGCCGTTCTTCACTTCAAGCAAGAGTGCTGACGCCATCACTCTTTAATGGCTCGATTTTATACGCGTGACGTCCATGTTGAGGAAAACGTCGTATGCTTAAGCTCTTTAATTGAAAATGCTTCGGACGATAACAAGTATTTTACTACCATGCATATAGTAAATGGTAGCAACTCGCAGCACATCACTTTTGATAAAAACTTCTCATGGATAGTTTTGAAGCCATTTAAAACATTCGCAGTGCGTGTTTTATCAGATCTAAAACACTCGACTATCGCCTCGTGTTTTAAATCTGATAAAACACTGCTGCTCATGTTTTAAATAGTACATAAAACAGTCGTGGAGAGGTTTAGGAGGACTAATTATTTTCTGTTTTGTGTGATATTTTAACTGTAACCCAAAAATAAAAAGCGTTCAGTGAACACAGTCTGGTTGTTCTAAAAATGCATGTTAATAAGCCGAACACTTAAATATAGGAATGAGAACTAAAGAATGTATCGAGTGTTGTTAAAACTTACATAATTCCTATTTATTTGAGTTGTGTCCATTAAGGAGTATATTTTTTATTAAAATGCCAATCATTTTACAACCGCAACGAGCTACAGTATTTATACATGCACAACATAGTGTATTTGGCATGCAGTTAATATTTAATATCTAATAAGGGTTAGGTCATTCTACGTATAAAACCCGAGTGTGCACAAGCCAAGTTCAAAATCCTTACACATTTCAAGAGCAACTTACATATTGAATTTCAACGTGGCTGAGTCGAAGGCATATTAAAGGCGCTCTGGCGCCGCCATACGACACATGACAGACCACAAATCTAAGAGCTAGGTCTTGATTTTAAGGAGGAAGTAAAACTGGAGAATCCGGCGAAAACCCCTCGAAACACAGGAGAGACCAACTTAACTCAACTCACATAAGTCCCAAGCTCGAGAACGTTCTCGGGGTCATTCCCAGGCGGTCACCCATCCAATTACTAACCCCGTCCAACTGGGCTTAACTTTGGACTGCAGTGAGAAACAGGGCCTTAACAGCACACGCCGCCTGTGCTGCCCCCAACAACGTGAAAATCATTGTGTCGATGTAATATAATAGTCGTATCGCTATTCCGGTTTCCGTAGTTGTATACCTAGTAAATAGCAAATTACAATAAAAATACATCACTCACCGTCAGAAATCCTCGTCGTTTTTACACAACAGAAAAATGGGGTGTTAAATTTAAACGTTATTTTATAAGCAGTCGAATATGAGTCTGATCAGACAAGATATTTTACTAAATCCCAGATTTAAATCCCAGGCATTCTTTGTTAGTGGCCGCAAACGGATAAGCATTTTCCCAGAACGCGGTTTAGACCAACTAGTGGTTCTGATCATTAGCGTATATAAGCCAAGCGATGAACCAACTAGTATGTCATTAGCCTAATTCATAAGTTAGGTGGTTATTGACTTGGGTTATAGGTCTTTGTTATAGGTTAGGTGACCCAGACAGATAACCCAGCTTTGCAATTGATGGTACCGAAAAAGTTGGCGGCGGTACATTTAACAACAATTCTTTGCGACCTCAAATCAGCTCAAATAACAACTAAACATGGTTTATCGTACTAAGATGGATTAAGTAAGCAAGAACTTTATTCCTACTAAGGTTGATCATTTTAAAACCATATCTTCCGATATTTCTCTAAGAAACAATATTTACTGCACGCAAAGGATTGTGGTTAAATGTACAAGTCGCCATCTTTTTCGGTACGGTCAATAGACCTTTTCGATAATTACGTCACGCTTCATGAAAAGGAGGCTCCCAGGCCAAAGTTTCACAATTTTGATTATCATAGTAATCCCGTCATATTTGTTTCTGGAAGAAGATGGCTAATAACGTCCAAACTATATATGGTAGAAATACATCGTGTACGTATGTTGTTAGGCATTTCATAAGCTTTCATTTGATGTATATTTTAAGTTTCTGTGTTCTGTGTAACTTTTTAAAATGTCCAAAATGTTCGCACCATTGCTCGTCAAGTAATAAATATGATATGGATTTCTCACAACTGTTGTAGAATTTCGAATACCGTTTTTAAAATATTTAACATACAACTTTGAAATGTATATCAAACAGAAGATACTGTAAAATGCTATTTGTGGTAGAACTTTCAAGTTTCTAGCTTAGTGGGGAAGTATTTTAAAAATGAGAAAAATTCATATTATCTTGGTCTGATGGATGAATTGTTAAGTTTGTTTTGTTTACAACTCAGACCAAGATAATAGTACGTTTTCCCATCAGTTTTAAAATACTTTCTCTTAAACTAGAAGCTTGAAAGTTGTACCACAAATAGCATTTTACAGTATCTTCTGTTTGATATATGTTTCAAAGTTGTGCGTCATGTATTTTAAAAACTATATCCGAAATTCTACAAGTTGTGGGACTCCATTATTATTACTTGACGAGCAATGGTGCGAACATTTTGGACATTTTAAAAAGTTACACACGTCACAAAAACTTAAAATATACATCAAATGAAAGCTTATGAAATGCCTAACAACATACGTACACGATGTGTTTCTACCATATATAGTTTGGACGTTATTAGCCATCTTCTTCCAGAAACAAATATAGCAGATTACTATGATAATCAAAATTGTGAAACTTTGGCCTGGGAGCCTCGTTTTCATGCAGCGTGACGTAATTATCGAAAAGGTCTATAGACGAGTTTCAGGATGTTGCGTGCGCATCGTTTTGGAAAGGAATTGGCGGGCTCTTGGCGGGCTCCCCACAAAGTAAACAATGGCAAACAGACTTGCTAGCGAGCCAACAACAGCAGAATAACAATGTTTTATATCCAGAAACTGTATCTCCACTTTGTTTATTTTAAACAGTATGTTTACTTTGAGTGGAGCTTGCCAGTTTTTTTGAAAAATGATGCGCGCGCAACACCCTGAAACTCGCCTATTGGTGGCAACGAAAGGCTTAGGAACTCGACTGACGGAAATTGTGCTAATTATGTTAATTATTACAGAAGAGCGTACTTGAGGTTTGTCTGTTATCGTAGGACCTCGTGACTTTCGGAGATCGTCAGATGGGTTGTGACGAGCTGTGATTGTGATTATGTGATAAAAATAAACTTTCTATATTTTGTAACTGTGAGATGAAGCTATTTTCTACACGACCAATCACTGATCTATATACCCTGTACTTGCGACAACACCCATAATTTACTAAAATTTCTTGTCTGACTAAAGACTTCTATTTGATTGCTTATAAAATAATGTCACTGGAATGTCAATTTTTACATATTTTTTATTTACTAAGACCTTAGCAATAGGAATAGGAATAGAAACTACGTATGTCAAATTACGGTAGGGCATAAACGAGTTATTTTTAACTTGAGTCAAACTTGAATCGTGATTCGGGCTTGATAATGGTGGTAGTGGTAGTGGTAGTGGTAGTGGTTGTGGTTGTGGTAGTAGTGGTGGTGGTGGTGATGATGATGATGATGATGATGATGATGATGATGATGATGATGATGATGATGATGATGATGATGATGATGATGATGATGATGATGATGATGATGATGATGATGATGATGATGATGATGATGATGATGATGATGATGGATTTATTCAGTTTGCTTTTAAAACTTGCCTAAAGTTGCTATTTAAATTTGTTTAGTGACCCGACAGATGAAGACTTTGACTTATTCACTGGCGTCAACCAAATGCATGGATGATGGATGGACAGTGAAGCCCCTTACTCCCGTACGAGCGGAAGGTGGAGAACATTTGGAACCGTTTGACATAGAAATCAATTCATCAAGGACACAGGTATAAATAGCGAAGAGCACTGATGGCGTGAATAGTCATGTTTGTCTGATTTTAAATAAGTTCTTCTTAAATCTTGCATTCCTGACAATAGAAAATGACTTTTTAGGATCCCTCAAGATTCAATTTTGGCTTTTTTTGTCTGAGTTTTATTCTATAATTTTATTGGGCCAGAATATGTCCCCCCCCACACACACACACACACTCTTTTTAACAAGGCCAGTAATAAACAGGCCAGCAATAAACAGGCCAGAAATAAAGTTATGATTAACAAAATCAACAAGAAAACAATTTTTATACATACCATATATTTTTTGAATTCTGTTTTTAAATATACCTCTTGTAAGCCTGACGCAACACAATACACTAACCCTAGCTAACGCACGACTTTGAATAAAAATATAATAAAGAAATTTGAATGCAGATATTATTCAATGTCCGGAAAAGTGTTGCTTTTAAGTATTTTATGACGTTTTCGGACCTTTAGAATTCTGTTAATCCTTGTCTTAAAATGCAGGAAATGCCATTTCAGAGACTCTAGATTTCGAAATTCCCCGGGGGAGCACGTCCCCGGACACACACACACACTTTTTGTGTCGCTCCGACGGTTTTATTAAAAGCGAATAGTATTGAACTGTCTTTGTATGAGCGGGCATTTATGGGCATTTACAATGGCGACCTGAACTTATCAAATTGTAAGTGTAAATGGTGAACACTTTGTTTAAGAGTCGCAGGAAAGGTTAGATAAGATCATTTTAAGTCAGAAAAAGCTGAATTTGAGCCACTGGTGTTGTACACCTTTGGTAAAACATTGATATGTTTAATATTATACACTTAATATGTCTGCTCCCGAGGGAAACAGTTTTGTTTTCCCGAGAGTCTTGATATTTCCCGAGACGAAGTCGAGGGAAACATCGAGACTCGAGGGGAACATCGAGACTCGAGGGAAAACAAAACTAACTGTTTCCCGAGGGATCAGACATTAAGTGTTTTGTTACATAGCTTGAGTTTCGCTGAATAATTTCGACGTTTATCAAGGGCAAGTACACAAAAGACAAACGCTAAGACTTACCAAAACATTTCGCCTGGCTCCGTAATTTCACTTCAACCAAACAAATATACGTCTCAGAACAAAAGAACAACAATACATTTCTCCAGTTAGTCTTCACACATGCCTTGAAGACCTATAAATATTCTTTTTTTCTTACCAAACAAGCTTTTGTTTATAGGAAACCGTGAAGAGTTCAAAGTTCTAGCGAGCAGGCAATAAGTTCTCAATTATAACCCGCTCGGTAGACATTGAAATTTAGCTAAGGTCATGTGACCACAAACCAACCAATGACAGTCATCGTTGCATCCAGCGAAACTCTAGCTATATAACAATAATCAATGTTTTAACAGTATTTACAAATATTGATTAAACATTCACTTCTTTTGAATTTTCGTTATGAATTAATGAATTTGATAATATTTAAAAAAACAACTTTATTTGATGATGATTGACAGGTGTGAATAATGATAGAATTGCAAAGTGTTATTCATAAATAGTTATTTTTAAACAAAAGCTTTTGGTGGTTATTATTGATGCATTATAATGTAATTATAACACCAACAGTAATTCAGTTAACGTAAGCTTATCTGTACGTTTTTTAGCAAAAAGAAACGTTTCTCGAGCGATTTTATACCAACGGCAAACGATTACTGGTACTTTTTCCTGATGGCACTGGCTGTTGCTAGTATCCTTTAATACACTAAAACTATTTGTAGTATGTAAACTATATTGTAAGTTTGCGTATGTTGCAAGTTATGCTCAACAAGATGGCTAATTTTTACCCTGAACTATTGTGAGCTGTCTTGTGAGATTCATTACATTACGTTACGTTGCGTTGCAGTGCATTACATTACATTACATTGCAGCGCATTACATTACATTACATTGCAGTGCATTGCAGCGCATTACATTACATTGCATTACATTGCATTACATTACATTACATTAGTTGATTCCGTACTTATTATTTATGTGGTTATTTTTGTGTATAAAATATCTGTTAGATTAATATAACTAATATATAATATAATATAGTATAGTATAATATAATATAATATAATATAATATAATATAATATAATATAATATCATATCATATCATATCATATCATATCATATCATATCATATCATATGTGATGTGATGGGATGGGATGGGATGGGATGGGATGGGATGGGATGGGATGGGATGGGATGGGATGAGATGGGATGGGATGGGATGGGATGGGATGGGATGGGATGGGATGGGATATGATGTGATGTGATGTGATGTGATGTGATGTGATATAAAATAATTAGCTGAATGGGTTAACCTGTATAAATACCGATTTATATACATTAAATAAATAAATAAATAAATTAACTATTAACTTGCATAATTTTGGTATTTAAATATATCAGAATAAATAACTATAAACTTGAGATAGACCTCTCTTGTTTTAAGCAGAATATTTGCATTTTAGTTTTCTTAACATATTTAAAGTTATCCAAGCGGAAATCCGGCTGTTATTATATCATCTACAGAGAAAGGAAAATTTTCCTATATTCTTCAGGAGGTAAGTTCCGACAGATAAACGTCAAGCTATATACGAAGTAAAAAAGGATGTGAAAAAATTTGTTGACCAAGCAATATAGGCGATGTAGCAGTATTCTTGGTTTACACTTGACGTCGTGGCGGCCATGTTGGAGGAAATTTAACAAAATAATACATGAGCAGCTATTGTATTTGTATATTTTCCTCTAACATGGCCGCCGTATCTTTGTCTCCTAAATCTAGGGATTGATTGCAAACCACCAATATAGGCCGATGATAATAGTATGCTCTCAAATTCTCATAAACTTAAACGAGCTGCAGTGAAGTCATTTTAAAAGTTACTTTTCTAAAGAGAACTATATAAGGTCAAGAATTATATTGTAACCTCCTAACCATGTTTACCGTTCACATGGTTTGCACTGACGTCATAGCGGCCATGTTGGAGAAACTTTAACAAAAGAATCTCATTAGTACAGCTATTGTTTTTGGAGTATGTTTTCCTCCAACATAGCCGCCGTATCTTTGTCTCTTAAATCAAAAGCGATTGCAGATTGGAAACTACCAATAGCTCTTTTCTTCATCCATGTTTTTGTTTTTCTAATGAAATTCTAATGATAGATCTTGGTTCAAAACGTCAGTATTTTATTCTCTAAACTCTCGGCTGTACACCACCTAGCTTTTTACATACCTCACTAGTGAATTGGAAAAGAAAGAAAACATGTAATGAAAATTCGATTAGTCCTGATTACGCAATTGTGTCGTGTATTGTTGCTATACAAAACTAGAGCGCTGCGTAGGCAGTGTTTTGGATAGAGAAGTGAGAAGGTGCCGATATTTTTAGCAAAGAAATACTGACGTTTCGAGCGAAACCCTTTTACTCTGATAAATTTACCACCTTTTCACTTTGTTCAATTGTTACTGTGCGTTGTGCGTTATGCTAACATCGTAGCCTAAATTATCTGCGAGCAGAAAGCATACAACTGTTGTCTACTTGACATAACAGTTGACAGCTTTTACCTTTCAACTTTTAACTGCAGTTGACAGTTTTTACCTTTCAACCTTTAACAGTTGACAGCTTTTACCTATCGAATTTCTATACCACGCGATATGTATAGAAGTGCGTATTGCAGAATATATAACGTGAGTGATCGAGAACGTAACTGTAATTTAATAATTGAAATTATAATCACGATACCAGTAATTCCTACCGCGCATTCCTATTATTTAGACCCTGTTTACAAGGAGGTTAGCACATTTCTTGGGTTTTTTTGTTTGTCGTGTTTACAAGGATGCTATGGTAACCCGGGTTATATGTATGCCAGCTCGGAAGGTTGTGAGTTCAATTCTTTCTTGGGAACTCAGAATGTTTTCTGAGTAAAATTATACCATTAATATCGTCTACTGTATATCTTAGCCCCTCTGTCCGCGTAATTTGTCTCGAAATTGCAAAGAGTGTTACATATTTTTGTTTCATTTACAGGATACCTATGAACACAGTCGTCATTATACAGGTGTTTTAGGAGTATTTGATCCAACTGGTCATGGCTCGTGCTACTTTCAACGAACTGGAAATATAAGGTACCATGGAAAGCTCTTGTCTCTTTAATTTCGCAATTCCAACAAGGCTAACATTGTTCGGTCTAGGCTTAAAAAACGTTTCGACTATTCGGCCTTCATCAGTTAATAAATAACTTCAGTTAATAAATAACTGAGAAGGCCGAATGGTAACCATATTCATGTTATATAATCATCATTTATTAACTGAAGAGGGCCAAATAGTCGAAACGTTTTTTTTTTTAAATAAAGGAAATAGTACGAAGTTGCCTGTCTCGCTTTTCTGTATACGAACAAAATTTATTTACGAATGACAGACTATTGAATCCTATATTGAATCCTTTGACTACAGAAGAAATCGTGTATATATATATATATATATATATATTTTTTTTTTTATTGTTGTTTGTTTGTTTTGTTGGTTTGGTTGGGGGTTGTGTTTTTTTTGGGGGGGGGGGGGGGGGAGGAGGGGGAGGGGGAAGGGAAGGGAAGGGAGTTGTTTTTGGGTGGTTGAAGGCCACGACCTTTTGGGAAGAGTACGCCCTTCAACTTTTTTGTAATGATACGAGCTGACGGAAGCTGAAGCACATACTCTTTTCATATCCTGGCAGACGATCTATTTATTGAGCAACAACAAGTCAGGTAGGCGTAGCAGAGCTAAAAGGGATCTTAGGGACCTTACGAAGTACGACGGCAACTTCAACGACGACGTCTTTCAAACAAAAAAATCCTATAGTTGCGAAACAAAGAGAATGAATAAAAATTCGTCCCTAGAGTAATCTCAACACCGTCCTCGTTCTTTATACAACGCCACTTCGAGCATTTTCACGTCTTCAGGACGTGAGAACTGTTGCTTAAGATTGACTTCAATACTGACACTACAATCATTTTAGCAGTATACTGGGGCGTTTTGGAAGTCATTAGACTAGCTTCAAGTGTAGTAATTAAAAAGTCACGGCTAACTGCATGACTACTGTATAAAATTTGTGTTGCTTTTTAGCCGCCGTCGTCGTCCTAGCATCGTAAGGTCCCTCTTAAGCAAGCTATAGGACGACGACGGCAAATAAGTTACTGCAGTTAAAAGAAACCATGAATCAGGACATCTTATACTGTATGTTCTATGTATTTTGTAAGACCTTCAAAAAGCAGCCGTAGCTTCGACAACATGACGTACAATAGATTAATGCCTAAGTAAACTAACAACTTTTGCTGTTCTTTTGCTCTTCTTACAATGTCGTCTTGAAAACGTGAAAACGCTTCAGTTGACGTTGTTAATTACTCTTGGGAGTGCAAATTATTCAACGCTTTGTTTTGGTTGAAAAATACTATTGTACTTGGGTCGTCGTCGCGACGTTCCCGTTGTGCTTGCTTATTAAAGGTCCCTAAAGTTACCAACTCTTCCATTTGGTATTGACCGCACTCGACTGCTTTTTGTCTGACTGATAACAAGCTGTTGAATTATTTGTATTTCTGGATGAACTGTCTTGATTTTTGCAATTTTAGGATGGTTTTGACGCCTTTTGGAGGTACTTACTTTGATAGCAAAGGCGAAAAGAAAAAGAAATGGTTTTGGTACAACCACCATAGCAACCATGTTCATGCACCGCCATTTCAACCTATTACGTTTGCTATGACAAAGGAGTTATCTGTCCGATGTATGGGGCAGGTATGTATGATGGTAGTTCTTGATGTTGATGAGCTGAGTTGGTCGGAGGCAGCTACTACCTAAAGGTAAGGGTGGGTGCCACTCCTACCCTGATCAGTTTATTTTTGAAGGGAGGAAAACCGGAGAACCCGGTAGTGCTGTGCAAACTCCGGTTTTTCAACTCCGGCTCCGGCTGCTTTACAGCTCAAATATCGGCTCCGACTCCTTTGGTAAGTTGGTTCACAACTGGTGATAAAGTCCAACCGGATATTATTCGGCTCAACTTTGTCCCCAGGGTCTTTTCCCGGTGAAAGCTGCGAAACTGTCAAGCGACTCAGTCAACCCGGTGAAAAACCCTCGAGGCACAGGAGAAAATCAACAAGTCTACTCAGATGAAGTCACCCATTCGACTGCTAATCCCATTCGACTGGTCTTAACTTCAGTGATGAGAAGCAGCGCACAACGGCTCGTGCCACCCATGGCTTCCTGATATTGCCTGCCTGAATGATACTGATGATGACGACGATGATGATGATGATTGATGATGATGATGATGATGATGATAATGATGATGATGATGATGATGATGACGATGATGATGGTGATGATGATGATGATGAATTGATAAGGATGATGATGATGATGACGATGATGATGATGATGATGATGATGAATTGATGAATTGATGAGGATGATGATGGTGATGATGATGATGCTGAATTGATAAGGATGATGATGATGATGGTGATGGTGATGGTGATGATGATGGTGGTGGTGGTAGCGTTGATGACAATGATTAAACTTTGAAACGTTAATAGGAACGTCTAATATTAAAAATCTAGAGGGTACCTTAAAATGGGCCATGAAGATCCTAAGGCGAGCATAAAATAATTTAATATGTGTAATACAAAACTACCTTTTATGCACAAAACTACCTTTTATGTTCATTAGGATTATATTATTATAACATACAACTATGGTCGCCACACAATACGCTTTAACGTTGGAGCGCGATTAAAGGTAGGCCTTTACACAATGTTGTAGACCTCTATGCATTTTCTCTTTTTTAATTCTACTGATGAAGTTTAGATTAGTCATCTTGTAACGTACCTCTGTGTACCGTTGATCTCATGATGCACTGATACGTTAGTCGTCGAGCTATTAGGGAGCTTAAGCAAATACAACGCGAACGTCAAGGACAACGTCCTTAACATAATAGATTTTTCCTCATAACAAAGAAAATGAATAATTTTTTAGCCCCAAGAGTAATCCTAACGCCGTCCCCGTTCTACATACAACGTTATTCAGATAATTTTCACGTCTTCAGGACGACGGTAACTCTTGAAACGGCGAAATCTGCTAGTTGAGTTTGACTTCAAACTGTGCCACAAAAATCCTTTTAGAACTCTGAAGCTTTTGAATGTCGGAAAACGTAGTTTATGTATTCAATACTACGCAAATGATTCGTGGTTTCTGCTAGATACTGAACTTTAGATTGCCGTTGCCGTCCTAGCTTGCTTAAGCTCCCTAATATTATTAAACAAGACGCCCACTGGCAAGTACGCCGAGGCTGAATGTGGTGCATACTTCACACTGGTGAACATATTTACGATCACGACAGTTGTCAGCCACATCTGATGGCTGTTTAACTACAGCCAGTCACGTTCAAAATCTACCAACAACGTGCAAGAATACCTTGATCAAAAGGCAAAGCTGTTCAACTTTTTGTGCCAATGCCAAAAGCGAAAGGAGCAAAGAACTTACAACATGCCTCACAGCCTCACTCAGTCACTCTGCTTAACAACTCACCGGAAGTATGAACATTAGCGGAAGTAAAAAGTGAAAAAATGCAAGATCGTGACACCCATGGCCAAGGGAAAAAAACTCGGCCTACCACTTAATTATTTCGCCAATTTTTCATCATCTATATTATCCGTGTACGGATACATGGCCAATATTTTTCTGGTACGACAACACAACGATTCTAAAACGGGGTTTTTTAGTGTAAAAATCTCACGCCAGCAAAATCAACGTCCATATATTCTTTTAAAATAGGCTATTGCTAAGAAAATAAAGTCACCATCAACTGAAGAGAATTATGAACTTCAATTGAAAGAAATTAGACAGTTTGTCAAGTAAGTAAACATACTATAAAATAAATAAATAGATAAATTTCTTGTAACGCTTACTGTAAATTGGATTGGGTTCTTTTACCCAGAATGTTTTCTGAATACATTTCTTCTTGCACCTTCTTGCACATCTGACGTACATGCACGTGTGTTTTGAAAATAGGTGTATCGTATATTGGAAAGGTAAAAAATTCTTAGACAGCGTCGAAATCTTTTCGGCCATTATTCGCAAGTGGGATCCGCACTCTGTTGGATTTCCATGAAGCTGTGTTCACTGATCTCTATATAACTGGATTGCTCATCCGGCTCCAAAAATGAAGCCAGCGGAGATGACTTTCGTGGCAGGAAAAGAGATGGAAAAAGCCACATACATTAAAATATTTCTGGTATTGGTATCAAACAAAGAACACTGTAAAAGGTTTAGAAGCTTAGTTTTTGCATTTGTTGGTTGCAGCAGTAAAACGTGTTATTTTGTAGTTTTTTACTCTGCCCGTTATCGATAAACTTGCCTATAACAAAACTCGTAAAAACCAACGAAATCGGTCAATAACTTCATTATAAAACTATTTATATACCTTTGGTATTAAAGCAAAAGTCTTTACAAAGCCTTGAAGTATGTAGTTGACAATTTCGGACTGTATTTGCATGCTTGTATTTCCCTTCTATTTTTTTTTGGTAGTAACAGTAAATTGCCATGTGAGAATTGTTTTACGGCTTTTCCGACTCCCCCGGTAAACTCTTACTACTCTTAAGCCTGCAAGGTACACTGGACCTGGAGTACCAATATGGCCGCCAGTGGCTTCAAGATGTTTACTGCTGACCATAACGGATGAGCAATCCAGTTGTATAGAGATCAGTGGCTGTGCTACACACCATTTCTAATTTTCTATTTTGATTCCTAAATTGTTTTAGAACCATCCTGTCATCTCTTCTATACGACCATCTACTACCTTTCTCATTCATGCCATCTCAACTGATTTTCATTTCTGTACTCCCCAGAACTTCCTCCTCCTCCCTTACCATGCAACTTTCTGACTTATTTTACAGCACTGCATGGTCTTATTGCCGTTTCCATATTTACATACTCTCTCTTTTCCTTTCAGTATGGTTATTGAAAGAGTCCAGACTACACTGAGATTTCCTCGTTCAACACGAATCAATAAACTGCCACTAACAAAACCTGACCGAAACCAGAGCAAACCTTCGAGATTTGATAGCATATTTGATAAAGATGACAATGCTACCGTGGTAGTCAATTAAAGTGTACACCATAAGAAACTAAGACTTAGCTCAAAACTTGAAAAGATAATAAAGACAGTTTCCCAAGTAACCCGGAAAACGCTTTGTAAAAAAGATTGTAAAAAAAAGAATGTAAAGATATATGTAAAAAAATTTTGCTAATATATATTTTGAGATTTTGTTTAATTTTTGTGTCTACAATGTGAAATTGAATTAATAATTTACGTACTATTGGTACAGAAATGATTTTCATACACTTGTCACAAAAAAAAAGGAGTTGAATACACTCTCGTCCTCGTGAATATAAATGTTGTCGCGGAAATATCTCGTGGATTTAAAGTGGAAAAAGCCATCACACTGCATGTCTCAGTAGTCTTAATTAGATTAACTCTGTCTCTCCAACCGGCACAGCACAAAGTCGTTGTAGGTACGCCAGTTTAAGAGCGGACAAGAAAACTCATGAGAGACGGACTTTGTGTCGCAAGGTATTGCGAGATAAATCGGTCACCCGGCTACACACATCAATTTGTGTTGAAGAAAAATCAAGTATAAAAATAAACCAAGGATGGGCGGAGCTTGAACAAAGGAAATTTGGCATGATTGCAACACAAATCGGCGACAGGTATGTTACACTTGTCGATTTGTGCCGCGTTGCAGATTTTCGTTGCAAGTTTTTGATCCCTTGTCAAAAACTTGCAATGCTTCAGCAACGCATAAATCGGTGTCGACTGGGTATATTACACACACCGATTTATCTCGCAATGCCGTTGCGACACAAATCAGTGTGTGTAACCGTAGCTTTACATGCATGAGCACGGTCATGTTGTAGACATGTAAGGTATTTAGATCTGATAAAACACGTTTTTGAATAGCTTCAAAAACGACCCATTTGGTAGATTGGCATCGGCGTAGTTATAATTTTGAAAAATAACGTATCAAAGCTAAAGTTTATGTAAATCAGGAGGGATTCTTTATCCAGCAGATATAAATCCACGGGCATGGTGCTAATTTCCTTTGCGTTTTCCTCGTGAACTATTAATGACTTTTGAAATCTAGATAACTAAGGGGCCGTTTACATGAATCCGGATTGAACTCATTCCGCTTCGGATTTAGCTCATTCCGGATTGAGTTCAATCCGTTTCTCATTCCGGATTGAAATCTCATTCCGGATTGAAATTTCGTTCCGGAATCATGTAAACGCGGTGCGAGTTTCATTCCGGAATGAACAACGTGACAGAGAGGACTAGAACAAACAATGCATGCGTGTTTTCTAATATTTACGGATTTCAGGCGACACGCGGATTTCAATCCAGAAACCCAATTCCCATGTAAACACGGATTGATTTCGCTTTTCAATCCGGATTGAAACTCAATCCGGATTCATGTAAACGGCCCCTAAGCGATAAAACATCAAACAAGATATATATTATATTGCCGTATATTATAGTAAGTCGATTTTATTCAGAAAATGGCAATGTGACAAGCAAACCAAATTAATTACGTTAAAAAGTCATGTCTGAGCCAGAAACTTAACTGTGCTTGTTCTTTGTCATTTTTAACTGTACGTCATCCAAACTTGTCGTGTTCTTCCTCACACGTGAATGGCTGTCTGTCGGTGTTTTTTAACGCAGAAAACGTCGGTTCATTTCTAACAAACATACATCCCCGATCAAGCAATAGATAACAACAACGAAATCTGAAAAAGAAATTGCTGAATTTGTTGGAACTATTCTAGCCTGGCTTTCAAAAAGTATTCTCTTAATTAATCCCTAATCGGAATATGGAAACTGGGTTTAACTACGGGTTTATTGAAACTGGGCAAACTCAGAGCAAAAAATTTCTGCTTTATTTACGCAACTGTGTGGGTCTAAATAGTTATAATACTCGTGACGCTGATAATTTTCGTTTGCCTACCGTCAAAACGAATTGGGGTAAACAGCAACTACAGTATCTTACCATGTTGTCAAGGACTGGAATGCTTTAGATATTGAACTAAGGAACGTTAGTTCCGTTCAAGTCTTCAAAGCAGGCTTTTATAAAATGTAATAATCATCACATACTTTGTAATCTTTCTCAGTTTATTTGTTTTTGATATTTTTTGTTACTTACTAGGACCCATCACATTTTCTTTGTAAAAGGGCATCCTAGGAAAATATTTGTTAAATAAATAAATAAAAATGTCCGCACCACTGATGTTTCTATCACTATGTTTTGTCAAGCCACAGTCGTTCAAGCGCGTGATACGACAAGCGACTAGTAAAATCGTTGTCAGGGCCACGATGTAACACGCATGCACCTTCAAAGGTCTGTAGACGCGTGTACGCTGTGTGTACCTATGTTTTACGCATTTGATCACTCAAAAGTGAAAACTGTTACTGTTCTTGTTACTGCATGGGGAGAAAAGATTCAAAAGCCACAAGAAGTCGCGTGATCCTGAACAAATACACACCATTCAAATCAATAATTCACTATGTCACGTGAATGGGCCTTGATACACCTGTAAATAGTGCATTAAGCACTAGTGGTTCTTCATCAAACATTAATGTCTCATTTATGTTAATTATTAACAAACCACAAAACGATTGCATGATTGCCTCATTGTTTTTCGCTTGAGAAGTAATAGATCAAACATGAGTTTGAGTGTTTCATCAGGGGTTCCAAACACTAGACAGGGGCTTCAACCCGAGATTCTTTCCTGTCATAGTGTTTTGATACCGTGTTATAAAATAACATGTACACTGCGCGAGCCCAGATTGGTCAATAGATGAGTTTCAGGGTGTTGCGTGCGCATCGTTTTGGAAAGGAATTGGCGGGCTCTTGGTGGGCTCCCCACAAAGTAAGCAATGACAAACAGACGTGCTAGTGGGCCAACAACAGTAGAATAACAATGTTTTATATCCAGAAACTGTATCTACACTTTGTTTATTTTAAACATTATGTTTACTTTGAGTGGAGCTTGCCAGTTATTTTGAAAAATGATGCGCGCGCAACACCCTGAAACTCGCCTATTGCTGTGTTTAGATCAGAGTATCCAAACACGGAAAAACGATTTTTCGAAAATGTCGGACAGTACATCATACTCACTTGTGATTATTTTATAAAAGAAATACCAAAATGGTTTTTTCCGTGTTTGGAGACTCTTATCCAACCACTTGGGAAATTGCTCGACTTTCGAAAAGCTAAAAACACTCGCCTACGGCCCGTGGTTTGTTACGCTTTTCTCCAGTCTCGCAATTTCCCGCGTGTTTGGATCAGAGTATCCAAACACAGAAAACCATTTGGTATTTCTTTATTCAACCACGCAGAGCGAGTATTTGAAATATAGTATTTTACTGGTCCAACATCAGATAGCTTATCTTCGAAGGGACATCATCCCTTTCCCAAGAAAATATTTAGCACATTTTGAGATGCCCGGTTACTGGGCTGATTTTATGTCACGAAAATCTTTCTTCGACTGTAATAAAGAATTAGAATATCTTGTGTGCTATATTTAACACTTATTGACTGGGATCGAGGGAAACAGTATGTTTTGTGGCCCCGAGACCGCCGTTGTTACCCGAGGGTAACAACGGGCAGTCGAGAGGCCACAAAACATACTGTTTGCCGAAGGTCCCAGTCAATAAGTATTTTATTATATACCAAGTGTCAAAGAAAACAAAAAGAAAGACGTCAAATCACTGAAGTAAATATAAGAGAATTGTCGAAGAAGCTCGTTGAGTTGTACTTTTGTAAGATTTTCAAACTCGGCGGCAAGTCCTTTTTCGATACAAAACACCCTTAAGATTTTAGCTGCTTGCTTGGTGGCCTTTTTCGTCGATGTTGAGTCTTTATCTTTGAGTAAATTATCTATTTCATCGCTGCTTCGGCTAGCGAACCTTTGTTTTTGCTCCATAACTTGAGGATTTTATTATTCACCGGTCCATAACATATTATTTACCGCTTCAGAGCTGTTGCCGGGAGACAGTGGAATTTCATCACTATCACGTGATACCCTCTCGCCCAATGAGACGCAAGAAAACACGAACTTTGACACTTGGTATATAATAACTTCAGTTATGCCATTTTGCATTAAATCAGCCATAAAATCAGCCCTGGTAACCGGGCTAGCCCGCCTCATATGGCCCCCTAAGCTATTTTCAAGAGCTTAAAGTGGTTCTCTGGTGAAAATATTGTTGGCAATGTTTTTTGCATAATCCCAAAGATGTTAAGGTAGTTGGTAATCGTGCAAAGTTTCATTTCAAAATTCATTGTAAGAAAGGTGATATTTTACGTGCGAAGTTTGTATTCATGGAGCGCCGCCATTAAAGTGGCCGAGCTTGAGAAGAATGAGTCGAGGAAGCTTATGACGTCGTAGACTCAATAAGAACAATGATCCTTTTGTTGACAACATAATGATATTTTGTTTTTGTTGACTCTATGACGTCATAAGTTCTCCCCCACTCATTCTTCTCAAAAACGGCCAAGTTAATGGCGGCGCTCCAAAATACAAACTTCGCAACGTAAAATACAACTTTGTTTTTGAGAATTTCGAAATGAAATCTTGCACAATTACCAAGCACCATAATATCTTTAGGATCATGCAGAAACATTACCAACAATATTTTCATCAGAGAACCACTTTAATCAGTGATACGAGACTTTAATTATTCTTTTATATGCATCTAAATAAGCCTTTTGGTCTCGTTATGAGGCAAAAATTATTTTGAATTGCAAACACACAAGCGAGGCGAGAAAGGCTTATTAAGATGCATATAAAAGAATATTGTAACTAGTCGCTATTATGAAAGTGGGCTATTGTACGGTTTAAACGAGAGATATTTAAACTTACCTGCTGCGTGGTCGGACATCCAATAATTTTTTGGTTTTCTTCATTGTAAGTGTCGACGATAAGTTGATTTAGTTGTTTATAATTTTCCAAAACATTACCCTGAAAATATATTATATCAGTCACCCAACTATAACCTCATTTATTATATAGATGCGAGTGTTTTATTAGAAAATATGCAGTGTCGTATTTTCCATATCCTCACTAGTGAAGATATCGATGACGTCATTAAGAATTTTACCTCTTTTTGCATTGAATCTATATAATAAAAAGAAAATTACACGCTGGCTTGAAGATATGAATTTTATCTTCTCGTGGTAAAAACGATATTTTACTCATTCGCTACGCTTATTCGTAAAATATTGTTTTCACAACTCGAAAATAAAATCCATATCTGCGCACCACCGTGTAATATCCCCTCTATACGCAACATTTTAAACTTTGCTAACTCAGGCCTAGTCCGCATGTATATATAGACCTTCATTTGAAAATACAACGTGTTTTTCCCCTTTTTGAATCGTTTTTCCGTCCATTGCTATTATTTTCGTGGGTTATATGAGGACTGTAAGCCTAGCTGCATGTACAAGTAAAACCATGTTTTCAAATAAAAATAGGGGAACGCGCTAAGATACGACTCATTTTACGCTGAGTAAGCTCAGAAAGACGACACGGTTTTACGACTGATTGCTGCAAAGTGAATTTATATTTTTATGATAATAATTTTATCGGGCATTGTGGTGTATTTTGGCGGGCTAGTTCTAAATCACTGTTGGTTTATTGTTTATGGAATTGTACACTTTTCTTGTCAATACTTTGGAGAAAAGATTGTTTTGATGACAAATGTTGCGTTTTTCTGCCAAGTTACAAGTAAGTTACAAGTTATGTAAATATTTGTTGCAATGAAATACACGCAAACGGACCGACGCGAATTAGGTTAGGTACCGTATACTGTCTAGGATTTTCTTCCAAATGCCCACTAAATTATTATAATAGTAATACAGTTGATGTTCTTGGGCATAAATATGTTTTTGGCCCTTCTTAGAGTTAATTTTAACCCTCGCCTTCGGCTCGAGCTAAAATGAGTCTGAGTCGGGCCAAAAACATATTTATGCCCCCGAACATCAACTCGATTGTTATATTATAAATACGTTATTTATAACGTTTATTTCAATCATTCCATGGAGTTATAGTTGTTAATATGTTGGGAAATGTAATAAGTGTACACTGTAATGAGTGACGGTCTGTAATTCATCTTTCTTACCTTAACAGGCTTAAACAATATATATTCAGTATCCTTATTGGCCAAGTAGAGAGACATAATTTGAAGTGTGCTGGGGATCTTAGATTTCAGTAACATATAACTTTCACTGACAAGACGGCGAACATTTTCTGAAAAGCAAGAAAAAGTAACAAAAATAACATTAATACAAGGAACACCACGTTTATTATTTATTGTCGAACTTTCGATCTGTTGATTCAGGCCTTCTTCGTCAGAGCAAATGCCAACATCACAGAAAAAAGAACAACTGGAAATCCAACTCTGTGTCGGCACCTTTGATGTAGGTGTCCTAGCGCATGTTGCCTCGCCCATCTCAATCCTCTTCATCAGTGTCGCAATCCTACGCCAGCCTTCGTCATTGTAAATACGCCAGCCGGGTAAGTTTCACCGGCAATTTTGACCTGCCGGCTTTGTGTTGTGTAAACCCCCATTCGTCGCATTCATTATTTCTTAGAAAATGAATTAGTATTCTGTTCAAACAACCTATTGTAGTAGTTTGAAAGCCCTAAAAGCGCTGCGTTATAAATTAATCACACATAAGTTAAACAGGAAGAGAAAAAGCTTATAAATACTTTCACCATGGATACTTCAAGTTATCTAAATTTCCCAGGTGTATAAGACCGTGCTTTTTTACGCATCCGCGGCTCAAAGGTGTTTAGGCTTTTTTCATCCGGGTTTTTTTATACACTGTAGATCGTTTTCATCTGACGTCACGGCGGCCATATTGGTGTACCGAAACAATGAAATGGCGGCCATATTGGTGTACCATCTTTATCCTATGGGAATTTAGCTCTATACTTATTCAAAAATTTCGTATTGTTTCACCACCCCTATGGGGCCACCGATCACGTGAGTGAAAACAATCATTGCTTTGAATGCTTCTGTACTGTATATGTTCTGGTAAGTTCCACTGGCAGCTTTGACCGTCAAAAGTGCCGGAGGAACCGGATAATTTGACCACAGAATAAAGAACAACCAGGCCTCTTGATATTTTTCCAAACTGCTGTTCAGTGTAACCAGCACATAAATGTTTTACTCAATCATGTAATTAGCGGTTTAATTAGATTAATTTTGTGTTTGTAATTCAGTTTCGATTATGGGATCGCAGTAATTGGGATTACCTGTGGCGAACTCCCTAGCTCTGCTTATTTCTAATGTATAGTGGCTGAAGTTATCATTAAATCATTAAATCAAGTCCGACTCGCGTGGAAACTTGTCCCTTTTTTCTCATCCTAAGTTCCACCAACACTTTGACGATCAAATTATCCGGTCGAACTTACCAGGATGGCGTAGAATGACGAGTGATGGTGACGCGATGATTGCGATTGAGATGCCGGGAGGGTGAAAAGTGTTGGTGGAATTTGGCGTAGAATCTCGACGATTGACGTGCGCGAGGCAACATGCGCGAGGACACTTACATCAAAGGTGCCGATACAGAGTAGGACTTCTGGTTCTTTATTCTGTGATTTGACCGTCAAAAGTGCTGGTGGAACTAACCAGGATGGCGTAATGCTCATTGAGAAAAAAAGGGACAAGTTTTCATGCGAGTCAGACGTCTGGTTGTTCTTTATTCTGTGCCAACATCGTGTTGGCTCACGTCATATAAACAAAAACAACTTAACAACCAGAATCACGTAAGGACACAATGGCGCAGTTGCGTGATTATGTTTATTCTAAAATTAGTATATTATGACGTGGCCAACACGATGTTGGCATTTGTTCTGATGAAGGCCTGAGTCAACAGGTCGAAAGCTCAGCAATAAAAAATAAACCTGGTGTTACCACAAATTCTCACTTGTATTACTATTTGTCACCTTGTAAACTTTTAAAGAATTAAAAATAATATTTATAAAATTATTACTCGGGCTACTGTGGTAGCACAGGCTACTGTGTGGTAGTACCGAGTACTAAATTCGTGTTTGTGCCTTCTCTGGTCGTTTTTTGGGTGTCACGAACTGGCATTCTTACGCAATCTTCACAGTTCAATCCCAGTGTGCTTTGGTGGTGTATCACACTCATGTTCGCGAGTTTGGTTTATGCTTATAACTCTGATCTTTCTGCTTCGCTATACGCTGCTTTTCAGCCAACTAAGGTAAGTGTTTTTATTGTGTTTTGTTTTACATCTTGACAATTGAATTGAATAGTCTTCAGTTGAATGCCTAGTCACCTTGTTGATAATAGCAACGATATATAACCTTCTCTGATAGCTCAATATGTGACATCAAGATGCTTAAGGTTACATTATAAAACACTGATTTCATCATATTTTACATTTTTATCTATATACATTAAGAAACTGGAAATCTCTCGACTGCCGCACTTTGCCCGTAGCCCGAGTGAACGCCTGACCCAGGCGTCTTGTTAATAATAAAAAGTGCATGCAAAGTCAATGAAAAACATCACGTCCACGTAAGCCTAAGGTAGTGTTTAAAGTTAGCTTTAGTTAGGCTGACTTATGGCTTGGACGAGTAAAGGGAAAGCACGAAAACGTGAAGCTGTACATTGTTTTAGGTTAAGCGAAAACTTGAAAACAACATAAGGGCAAAATACAAATCCCCTACCGTTAACTTTAAAATGATTTTGAGCCCGCTGAGTTTGCACAAACACTGCAATTCAGATCGAGTTTTTGGTTACCATAAGGCGTTTGGTTTCTTCAGGTTCTCTGGTTGCTCTTCAAGATATATTAAATTGTTTCCCTGATTTCGTCTCCCTCGCTTTTTTTACACGCGTGTAAAATGGACTCCAGCCCGGTGAGGGTGCTAATCTCGACACGCGTCCAGGCCTTCGGCCCTACGCCCGGCTCGGGAATTAACCGTGATCACATTGTGACCGGTCATACTCAATTACCACTCATTGCACTTAATCCCCGAGCTGGGCGGAGGGCCGAAGGCCCGGAGCCCGGTGAGGGTGCTAATCTCGACATGCGTGGAGTCCATTTTACACGCGTGTAGAAAAAGCGAGGGAGACGAAATCTGTGAAATAGTTTATTTATATATATATATATATGTTTGGTACGGTGTCACGCGGTAAGAATTGTTGGGCACTGGTGACTAGCGACGAAGAAAACTATGAAGTACAAACTCTCAAGCAAATAGTTTTGCTAATTTCGTTTATTTAAACGAAACGAAATGGAGCACGAAGAAAAGAAGGATACAAACAACCCGTTTAATATATCTTGAAGAAACCAAACGCCGTATGGTAAGCAAAAACTCGATCTGAATTGCAGTGTTTGTAGTAACTATAACTCCCTGGTCAAAATGTCAAATCATTTTAAAGTTAACGGTAGGATTTTTGTTGTTTTCATGTTTTCGCTTATTAACCTAAACAATATACAGTTTCACGTTTTCGTGCTTTCCCTTTGCTCGTCCAAACCATATATAAAGCTTAAATGTAGACGTGATGTTTTGCATTGGCAATTGCATTGCACCTTTTATTATTAAATGGCGATTTTTTTGGCTGTATTTCCAAATTTTCGACTGAAACGTTGTCTGTTTAATATTTATTTCTGGAATCTGATTCTACCAAATTGTTTTTATCTCGGACTCTATTTTAAATGTAATTTTTGAGCTGTTGATTTTAATTCTGCCTTTGCAAAACATGCTATGTGTATAGGGAAGCCATTTAAAGCTTGTTAAAATAACCCCTTTTGAAACCTCCAAAAAACATATTTTGTACAACCAGAATTTAATAATGAAATCTAAGTTTTGCTTGATATGTTAAATCAGTTCAGTCATCTTATCCATAAATTATAGAATTATCTTGAGGATTATCATTTGCTTTTATATCTGTTTGTTTTTATATATTCAATTTGGCTGTACATCTTGTCCTTAATGTGCTTCTCAGCTCGATTAAATGAAGTAGAACTCACAGAAAGAAATTTCTGTACATCTTGTCCTTAATGTGCTTCTCAGCTCGATTAAATGAAGTAGAACTCACAGAAAGAAATTTGTCTAGACAGTCATTCAGGCTTTCTTCGTTACCCTCGAATGTCGCGAAACAATAACAGCCTGCAAATCGAACATCATTGAAGTTGCTGTTAAGAAATTTCATTTCATTTTCTGCCATGGCGTTGCTCGTGGAAGCAATCACTGTTTCGCTTACTGCCGTGTTTACCATATATCCCACCAGATTAATTTGAATATTCAATATTAGCACGATGCCTTCTGAAATATATGATTTAGTAGTATTGCAGGCTCAGCCTCTCTCTACGCCCGGGGAAAATCACCACTCCTGTACATCAGTGCTTATTTTAATCAGGGTGGGTGGGTGGGTGGGTGGGTGGGGGTGTTTCAAAAAAGCATTTAATAAAAGCGGGTGAGGGGTTGTTGCATTCATGTATTTCTAGTATCGTGTAATCAAGTTAAGTACATATCCAGTACCACGGATTTGATTTTATAATTAATAATATACATGAAAAAATTTCTCAATTCTGATTAGCTGAGAGAAGTGCAATTTTAGTGTAATTCAGTGCAAAAAAATGAAATACAGTGCAAATTTTGTAATTTTTTTAATTTGCACAAAAATAATTTTTTACCAGAAAAAAAGCTCTTCCTGTTAATTTTTTCCCCATGTATGTTATTTGAACAAAGCATTTTGATTAGAAAGATTCTCTTTATGATAAATTTTTTCATGTATATTATTAATAAGTAATAGCATGGTTTCGAGTGCAATTTGAAAAAACACGCACTCGTCCTTCGGACTCATGCAATTTTGATACTCTTTGAAAAACTCACTCGTGCATGTTTTTTCCAATTGCACTCGAAACAATGCTATTACCTATACTAATTATAAACCTTAGGAATAGTGGACAGAACTTTGAACAAGCAAGTTGCAATACATTGTATTTACACACTTCTTTTCCCTACATTGTTAGGGCCTGTTTATATGACCCCGGTGTACCGGGACGTCCCGGTGTACCGGGATCTCGGCTTGTAGATTATTTACTGTTATGTTCGTGGTTGCGTTTATATGGAGACCTTGGACGTCCCGGTGTACCGGGATCCGGGTTGAAGCAACCGAGATCTCGGTACACAAGGACAGATTTTTCCCCATATAAACGCGACATCCTGATACACCGGGATGAAGTTTACTGAACTACAATGCTTGTAACTTTGAATATTACGGTCAGAATTTCGTCCAAACGGTCAGGTCTAAAGACAAAACACTGAATAAAAGTGAAATAACTTCTAACATAGTAGAAATTAGGATGCGTTTTTGCTTTTTTGTCCATTTCCTTAAATTCCCGCGCTTTTTGACCCGGGATGAAATTCATCCCGACCAACCGGGACGAGCACTTTGTTCACTCCACATAAACCCAGAATGAACCCAATAAAGCCATCGGGCCCCTTAGGAGTTGCTCTAACCTATAGTCCGTTACGCTACTGCATCGACGTCACAAATGGAAAAACAGGAAAATACCATTTCACATTTGAATGATTTCCCCTCTCCTTGTCTTGCTGCGACCCTACAGTTTGCTAGTCAAGTGCTGTGTTCACTAACATATATGCATAGAAGATTTGGTAGAAGTTTATTTATAAACTAGATAGATAGTTTAAGATAGATAGATAGTTTAATTAAAAATTCA
Source organism: Corallium rubrum (assembly GCA_964035015.1). Classification (NCBI taxonomy): domain Eukaryota; kingdom Metazoa; phylum Cnidaria; class Anthozoa; order Scleralcyonacea; family Coralliidae; genus Corallium; species Corallium rubrum. Next base: position 40,799,747 of record OZ035997.1, read on the forward strand.
CATCGCAGCACATATGGCTGAATTGCGTGATTTACAGTTTAAAATGTTAACTATAATTAAAAGTGATACATACTTTACAATATTTACCAATGTATTAGAAACATTAACAATAGAATTTAAACTAACCTAATGACAGTAATGTAAACTAAACTAAACTATTGCACATGGCAGGAATAAACTATACATCGATTGGTTACTCCACTATCTGGTGTTCAAGGGAACTATACCACACCGTAACAAAACAAGGCCGAGTTTTCAACACAGCCAGTCAAGAAGGTAAATGTTTGCGAAAGTAGTTGTGTATCAACTCATGTAGATTAGGAAAAGCTTCAGCACACGTTATAAGCTCAAACCGGATTAATCTAAGCTAACTTGAGCAAAGTTGTTTCACAATATGGATAGCTCTGAGAATAAAACGAACATTTGATCTTTTGAAGTTCAGAATACGCGTGTGTGAAAAAATGATGCTGAAAGGAACTGAAATAGAACATCAACGTTGTTTGTGTGTTTTGTGATCAAAGCAAAGATTTAATAAATTAATTAGTCTTCGTGAAGACGCTTTCCTGGGTTAGCGAAGACTTTAACAATCTTTTTATTAACGATGGGCTTACAAAATAAATAATAGACTAATTAGTGTAAAACTGAAGTAAAACTAACGTAAATTTGCCCTTATTTACTTGATAATTGCGAATTTCGGCCTGAAATCATCCCGGCTTACCGGGCTAGCCCGCTGCATGTAATCGTTTCGTAAACTCACGCATCCCGGTTAACCGGGCTAGCTCGGTTAACCGGGCCAAGCCGGTCCATGTAATCGCCCCCTTATTTTTTTTTATTTAAACATATTTTAGAATACTAACATTTTCTCCATGAGCAAAGCTCATCTAGGAGATTATGCCAAAATATAATATTACAAATTAAGTCACTAAAGGGAAAGAGCAAAGTTCGTTTGAAGTTCGATAATATTAAACTATATTGGAAAAAAACAAAAAAAGGGAAAAAGAAAAAGACACACAGAAAGTAAAATAATTGAAAAATGGTCAGAAATTGCTGATATAGTCCTAACTTACTGATCATTTAATCGTTTAGTTCTTAAAATCGCTTAGTGTCTCGTATAAATTCCTGGACATTACAGAACAGAACTTGATTATCTTTGAAACTAAGCAGTTCTGATCCATGTAGAAATATTTGAATCTTTTGGGAATCAGAAAAACCTGACCACATGGCATGGAACAAACGCGCAGAAGAGGCTATCAGATAATTACGTTGAGCGACATGAGTACAATATAAAAAGTAGCGCGTAATAGATTCTATATCCCCCAACGTACAGTCGCAGAAAGGAGAAGGTTTACAATTGATTTTATATAAATAGAAATTAAGTTGGCACTGTCCTAAACGCAATCTTGTGTGCAATATAGAACCATATCGACTCAAAGAAGTATCATATATCTTTTTATACTTATTGGCACAATAAATGTTACGTGCTCTTAATTTAAATCTAGACAAAGTTTCAACATTACGTAATTCCATGCTTAATTCATTCCATCCTGCGACTGCAGATGGGAGAAATGATTTTCTAAAACGCTCTGTACGTGTAGGGATATATAAATAATTTTCATTTGATCTTAAGGAATATCTACTTCTTTGATTTACTTGTAAAGGCACGAATGTGCGAATGTCACGTAGGTAGGAAGACGTGTAAGAGTTGATTATTTTATGAAATAAAGTTAATTTATGTAAAAAATCTTCTTGTTTCATATCTCCCCAGCATAATTCATTTAACAAACGTGTTTTGCTGGTACCTTCTATAGCCCCAGTAACTACACACGCTGCTTCATATTGAATCTTTTCAAGAAGATTGGCTTCTCCTTCACTACATCCATCCCATATGACATCTGCATATTCCATCAAAGATCTGATTTGGCTTTTATAAAGAGTAATAAGAGTAGCCCTATTAAGTTTATACTTTACACTTTTTAGTACATTCAATGACTCACTAGCTTTTTGTTGTATGTCAAGAATATGATTATTCCAAGAAAAGTTAGATGCAAATGTAAGGCCGAACTGTAAGGCAGAACTTTGATATTAATATGTAAGGGGGTTAGAGAATGGTCACGTGCATGTGCTCTATGGGAAATAAAATCCCGAGAATCAGATACAAGGCCCCGAGTGGTCTATCTAATTCGAGGGACTCTATATTCCATAGAGCACGAGTGCATGACCATTCTCTAACCGTGCACGCAGAAGTTCAATTTTAACTATAAATGTGTGTGGTTTTTTGGGTCTAGCACGTTTACCGGAGAATTTACCCTATATAGATTACAGTAATGACTCTATTGAATTCATTAGTGACTCTATATAGAGTAATTCACTGCGCTATGACAAAAGAAAACAAAAGATCTTTGCAGTGGCCTCTATATAGAGATCACTAGTGACTCCAGATCTATTGAATTTATTAGTGACTCTATAGAGAGAGTTCACTGCGCTATGACAAAAGAAAACAAACGATCTTTGCAGTAGACTCTATACAGAGCTTACTGTGCTGTGATAAAGAAAACAAAAGATCTTTGCAGTGGCCTCTATATAGAGATCACTAGTGACTCCAGATCTATTGAATTTATTAGTGACTCTATAGAGAAGTTCACTGTGCTATGACAAAAGAAAACAAAATATCTTTGCAGTGGACTCTATACAGAGCTCACTAGTGACTCTATACAGAGCTCACTGCGCTATGACAAAGAAAACAAAGATCTTTGCAGTGGACTCTATACAGAGCTCACTAGTGACTCTATAGAGCTCACTGCGCTATGACAAAGAAAACAAAAGATCTTTGCAGAGCTCACTAGTGACTCTGTTGAATTCATTAGTGACTCTATATAGAGCTTACTGTGCTGTGATAAAGAAAACAAAAGATCTTTGCATGTCTAATTGTTGATGAATCAAAACACTATGGAACATAGAGCGTTAAAATACTCGATCGGGATTGGCTGAGTGCGTGCAACCATTCTCTAACTGATAACAGAAAACCTCAAACTTTCTATATGCAAAGGTCTGTCTCTATTTGCGGAGTGTTTGTTTATGAGCAGTATTAGACTATAACTTAAAGCAATCGCTTTACGAATCATATTTTGAATAATTTAAACAGTTAATGAACTATCGAGCGCTTTGCCTTTAGTAAACTGGTTAATACATGGTTTAGTATTACAGAATATAGATATTTAGAGAGTGGTTGCACGCACGCCAATCCCTGATTCATCAACATTAGACATACTAGTGAGCTCTATATAGAGTCTATTGCAAAGATCGTTTGTTTTCTTTTGTCATAGCGAAGTGATCATGAGCTATATATAGAGTCACTAGTGTGCTCTATATAGAGTCTATTGCAAAGATCTTTTGTTTTCTTTTGTCATAACACAGTGATCATGAGCTCTATTTAGTCACTAATGAGCTCTATATAGAGTCTACTGCAAAGATCTTTTGTTTTCTTTTGTCATAGCACAGTGAGCTCTATATAGAGTCACTAATGAATTCAATATAGAGTCACTATAGTGTAGTCTATATATATAGAGTCCACTGCAAAGATGTTTTATTTTATTTTCTCACAGCACAGTGATCATGAGCTCTATATAGAGTCACTAGTGAGCTCTATATAGAGTCCACTGCAAAGATCTTTTGTTGTCTTTTGTCATAGCGCAGTGATCTCTATACTCAGAGTCTACTGCAAAGATGTTTTGTTTTATTCAGTTGTCATAGCACTGTGAGCTCTATATAGAGTCACTAATGAATTCAATATAGAGTTACTATAGTGTAGTCTATATAGAGTCCACTGCAAAGATGTTTTGTTTTCTTTTGTCATAGCGCAGTGAACTCTATATAGAGTCCACTGCAAAGATCTTTTGTTTTTTTAATTTGCACAAAAATAATTTTTTACTAGAAAAAAAGCTCTTCCTGTTCATTTTTTTTCCATGAATGTTATTTGAACAAAGTATTTTGATTAGAAAGATTCTCTTTATGATAAATTTTTTCATGTATATTATTAATAAGTAATAGCATGGTTTCGAGTGCAATTTGAAAAAACACGCACTCGTGAGTTTTTCAAAGACCTCAAATAGCACTCCCCTTCGGACTCGTGCAATTTTGATAGTCTTTGAAAAACTCACTCGTGCAAGTTTTTTCCAATTGCACTCGAAACCACGCTATTACCTATACTAATTATAAACCTTAGGAATAGTGGACAGAACTTTGAACAAGCAAGTTGTAATACATTGTATTTACACAATTCTTTTTCCTACATTGTTAGGGCCTGTTTATATGACCCCGGTGTACCGGGACGTCCTGGTGTACCGGGATCTCGGCTTGTAGATTATTTACTGTTACGTTCGCGGTTGCGTTTATATGGAGACCTGGACGTCCCGGTGTACTGGGATCCCGGTTGAAGCAACCGAGATCTCGGTACACAAGGACAGATTTTTCCCCATATAAACGCGACATCCTGATACACCGGGATGAAGTTTACTGAACTACAATGCTTGTAACTTTGAATATTACGGTCAGAATTTCGTCCAAACGGTCAGGTCTAAAGCCAAAACACTGAATAAAAGTGAAATAACTTCTAACATAGAATTAGGGTGCGTTTTTGCTTTTTTGTCCATTTCCTTAAATTCCCGCGCTTTTTGACCCGGGATGAAATTCATCCCGATCAACTGGAACGAGCACTTTGTTTAATACATATAAACCCAGAATGAACCCAATAAACCCATTGGGCCCCTTCAGGTCGGGGGCCCTTAGGAGTTGCTCCAACCCTGACTATAGTCCGTTACGCTATACTGCATCGACGTCACAAATGGGAAAACAGGAAAATACGATTTCACATTTGAATGATTTCCCCTCTCCTTGTCTTGCTGTGACCCTACAGTTTGCTAGTCAAGTGCTGTGTTCACTAACATATATGCATAGAAGATTTGGTACAAGTTTATTTATAAACTATATATCGATTGGTTACTCCACTATCTTGTGTTCAAGGGAACTATACCACACCGTAACAAAACAAGGCCGAGTTTTCAACACAGCCAGTCAAGAAGGTAAATGTTTGCGAAAGTAGTTGTGTATCAACTCATGTAGATTAGGAAAAGCTTCAGCACACGTTATAAGCTCACACCGGATTAATCTAAGCTAACTTGAGCAAAGTTGTTTCACAATATGGATAGCTCTACTGAGAAGAAAACGAACATTTGATCTTTTGAAGTTCAGAATACGCGTAATTTTGTGATCTCTTAAAAAGCCATCAGAGAGGTTCAGTTCAACTATATACGGCATATTGTAACCAGCTTTAGGGGGCGATTACATGGACTGGGCTGGCCCGGTTAATCGAGCTAGACCGCTTTATATATAGAACGCATGTTGTTTTAATGGCGATCGGACGTGTGTGCAGGCTCTCTGCGTTAATGGTGTCATTTATCTATCTTTTCCCGCTCGTGTTGAATTTTGGTTCCTCTATGGATAAAGATGGTTCTCATGTTGGCTTTGTGCCGATAAATGAACTAAAAGAAGATGCTTTATCGCGAAATGTTCACCTGAATTCTGAAACAGGGGCGGATTTAGGGGTAGTCAAATGAGTCACGCGACTAAGGTAAAATGAAAAATTAGTCCAGTTATAATTTTTCATACAGCGGTCAGTGCAGAATATTAGTAATTGCGTAATTAATATTAAATAATAGTCCAGTTATCGAGTTTCATGCAGTGGCTGAGCCTTCTGTAAAAAAGTCAAAATAGCGGTTACCTGTGTGAATTTTGCGTTATTTGGAACAGATTCTAGCCATTTGATTGGTCAAGAGGCATTTTGCCTTATCTTCGCGGGGGTCTGCCTTATTTACGCAATATATAAGCTTTCTGATTGGGCGATTAAAGAAATATCTCCACTCTGATTGGCTCAAATTTTTTGCCTCATCGATTGCCTTATCCATTGCTTGATTTGCTTCATCTGACTCATGACTCATTCGCGTTGTTTGGCATTCTTCAGTAATACACAGTCTTTCTGTCGAAGGTTCTATCGAGAATATTTATCAATTTCAACACGAGACGAGAATGTCTATGTTTGAAATTGTTCAGGCAGTGTTTAAAGCTAACGACCTGACAGCCTTAGCGCAAGTGAACGGTGATCTGATGAAGCGAATCGACGCTTTGCCGAAGAGTTCTGTTGAAGGGCTGTTGAGTGCTATCAGCAACACGAGCTTCTGCCTCAGTAGAAATTTTGGTGCCGAATCTTTCATCCCGAAGTATGTTCGAGAAAGGAAAAACAAATCTTGTACAGCCATAAGGTGAATGTATTCTATTTTAACTAAATTTGACTCTTATTATAATAGTTTTGGACTTGTATTAACCGAACAATTATCTGTGCGCCATGACCGGCTGGCATGATCGTTTATGAAATTAGCATATTACCGCGGTCAAAAGTTTATTAATATTAAATATTTCACTTATATACCCAGCCGAACCAATATATACTGTAGTGTAGGCATTTTGTTTATGCTTTTTGTCGCCTGATATTAGTGTAAGATTTTGATTTGGATATCTATTATCCATATAATGTATATGGACTGTGTCAGTATGTTGTTGACTTGTTAGACCACATGGCTTGGTGTAATACGATCTCTAGTTCAGATGGGATAAATTGTGATTTGTGATGTAGACATCATTTGATGAAATTCATATTTTAATCAACAGCCTTTGGCTTTCCAGGACAAAAAGTATTTTATCCGTTTACTTTTTAGACATCTAGTGTGGGTATTAATAACTAATCATACCCCCCGGAAAAATTTCCGTACCCCCCCCCCCCCCCCCCCGCCGAATGTTCACAAACGAAAATTTTGACTAACGTACGAAAAATCCTGGATCCGCCCCTGTTCTGAAAGCTCTCACGGCCTTGTTGCCACATCTGACTCGACGATATCCTATATATACCAGCAAAATTGAGCACGTTGGTGTACAATGTGGTGATTTAACATTGGTGTTGAACCAGTCTAGTTCAAGAGGCCTACTACGATCTACAGATAGACACAAAGTGAGGGATTTGCGTTTTCTTTTCATGTACGATGTGGAAGACGCTTGGCGTGATTGCGAAACAGATGAGTCGACAACAATGAAGCGAATATCGGTAATGCTGAGGCGAATGGATAGCAGTGTGTCCCGAGGTAAGATGATCAACGAGACTATTTATTTCGAAGTCGACCTTGTGGGCACATACTACGATAACTTTGGAGAGTTCGGAATTGAAGATACATACATCTTGACCGGGTTTTCTTGTTACTTGATGGTTTGCTCTTATGGAGAAGAAATTTGCATGTATAGCATGCGAGCTATAGAAATTTGCATGGGAGCATGTATACAACTCCCATGGGATGACTTCTCCAATAGTCAAATCCAATATTATTCAAAGCCCATACAACATAATAAGCAAACAAATAGTCGTCGAAAGTACATTGGGAAATTGGTGGCTTATTACTCAAATTCTGTAGCCACGTTTCGACTATTAGCTGAAGCAGGAGATATCGAAACGAATCCTGGTCCAGAAACAGGATTGAGTACAAGTGGAGAGAACAGCAGAACCGGTAATAGCGGATCTAACAAGCACCGTCTCGCAGCGCCTAAATGCACTGAGTGCAATAACACAGTAAGAGTGAATAACAAAAGAATGAGTTGTACTCACTGCTTCGAACTTACCCACCTACGATGCACAACACAAACAAACAATGCCGTTCAACATCAAAGTCTATGGACTTGTCCGAGCTGTTTGGGGAATGAATTGCCCTTTCATAACATTCGTGACTTAAACGAGATCGATAGCAGTCTCATGGAATCGGAAGGTGACTTATATGTAGATACTCATTTCGAAACGCTCCAACACCATAAAAATCATCTGCGAGTCTGTCATCTTAACTGTCAATCTTTGCTTTCAACCTTCGACGAATTTATCCATCTTTTGTCTAAATATCAGTTTGATGTTGTAACTTTGTCCGAAACGTGGCTTCGGAACAACAAATATCAAATCGAACACGTGCAAATTTCGGGATACACGTTACTTTTTAGGAATCGTGTGGTAAGGAGAGGGGGTGGAGTTGCAATTTATTTAAGAGAAGACTTGAAGTACCGAAAACGGACAGACATCGAAAATGTTGAACCAGACCTAGAACACCTCTGGATACAAATTGAAGGTAAGAATAAAAACAGTAATGTGTTGATTGGTGTTCTCTACCAGCCAGACTCTGACAACTCTAAGAAGAATATCTGGGTAGAAAAATTTGAATCCATTTTATCATCTGTTACTTCTAAATGGGATGGAATTGTCTTGGTTGCTGGAGATATTAACATTGATTTTAACAATGCTACCAATACCTTACGTAAGTATCGAGATGTCCTTGATTCGTTCAAACTGACGCAACATATTAACACCCCTACTCGAAAAGGGAAATATTTGATAGATCATATTATGACAAATGTTCCGCTGAATATTGTTGCATCAGATGTTTTACCTACACCAGAATTGAGTGACCATGATATGCCATATGTTATTATTAATGCGAGAGTACAAAGATTCGAGCCGCGGTATAAGTACATACGTTTGGAAAAGACATTTGATTCGGAATCCTTTTTGAAAGATATCAGTGAACTTCCATTTTCTGTAGTGTATGCAGTCGATGATCCTGAGGAAAAACTCGGTTTATTCAATGAACTATTACGTGGCTGTATTGATCAACACGCTCCATTAGTTCGTTGCAAGATAACCCGACCTCCTGCTCCATGGCTTCACGATCTGTCGATTCAAAATTTACAAAAGCAAAGGGACGATCTACGGTTCAAGGCACACCATACACAATCTGAATCGGCTTGGTCCTTATACCGCCTGGTGCGTAATAAGATTAAATCTGCTATAAAAACAGCTAAAAAGAATTTCTATGAAAAGGCATTATCCTCAAAACGACCCAAAGAAGTATGGACAACTATTCACCGGATTCTCAAACCAAACCAAAAGCGTATAAAAGCTGACCCAGCGGAATTAAACGAATTTTTTATAACCACCTCACAGCGCATTCTTGGCACAGAACCAGTCAACAACTCAGACACATTGGCATTCATAAATTCATTGCCACAAATCGAAGACGCGGATTCTCTAGAATTACAAACTGTAACATTCGAACAGGTAAAGAAGCAGCTTAATAATATACGATCTGACTGCTCCACTGGCCACGATCACCTACCAGTGAAGTACCTGAAAATGGCATCGCAGTATATTGTCTCTCCGCTGACCCATATTATCAACGAGTGTATAAGAAGACGTATATTTCCTTCAGCCTGGAAAATAGGTCGCATTAGTCCGATTCCAAAAATCCAACATCCTTTAACTAACACTGATTTCAGACCCATATCTGTATTACCAATCCTATCAAAAGTCTACGAGCGTTTGATTTTACTACAACTTACTCATTACATCGAGCAGAAAGTACTATATAAAGAGACCATGTCAGGTTTTCGAAAGGGCCACTCCACTGCTGCAACCCTACTTAAACTAAGAGATGACATTACCAAGGCAATGAAGAAGGGAGAAATTACACTCGCCGTTTTTACTGACTATTCCAAAGCATTTGATACTGTTGACTTTTTGGTAATTTTAAAAAAACTTTCTAAACTCGGCTTCTCCAAAAGTTTTCTCCATTGGACACACAATTATTTAACAGATCGACAACAATTTGTTCAGATCGATGATAGAAAATCTGAAATCCTTCAGGTGTCATTTGGAGTCCCTCAGGGATCAATTCTTTGTCCCGTCTTGTTTAATCTCTATATGACCGATCTTCATGATGGGGATTCAAACACTAATTACTTACAGTATGCCGATGATACTACATTATACAAGCACTGCAAAGTCAAGGATTTGAACCATTGCATCGCGGAATTTGAAAGAGAGTTGGAACAAGTGAGTGATTGGTCGAGGGACTCGAATCTCTTGCTTAACCCTTCCAAAACAAAATTGGTGCTCTTTTCTACAACCCAAATGGCTACAACTCACCAGTTGGATACATCAGATTTAGTGGAAATCAAAATCAATGGTGAACTTATTGAACGAAAAACATCTTGGAAAGTCCTGGGTATGGAGTTTAGTGAACATCTACAATGGAATACTCACCTGAAAGAACTAATAAGAACATGCTATTCTACGCTGGCCTGCATGCCTTCGCTATTTGAAAAGATTTACACCATTTCCACTGCGAAAACAATTAGCTGAAATGCTGATCCTATCTAAGCTTGATTATTGTAACTGTCTCTACGATTCCCTCCCAATCTATCTGCAGAAACGGTTACAAAAAGTTCAAAATGCCGCGGCAGGTTTTGTTTATGGAAAATTCGCAAAAATTGATGAAGTGGTAACCCTGGGGTGGTTGCCAATAAAAGAAAGAATTGATTACAATATTGCAAAGCTGACTTATCAAGCCTTGTATAATAAAAACTGGCCAAGCTATCTAGCACTTCGAATCAAACAACCAGCCAGAGTTCTTCGTAGCAACAGTAGTGGAAACTTAACACTCGATTTTTCTCAAATTGAGAACACTTTTCAGCATTCTGCTACTAGAGTTTTTAATAATATTCCTATTAGTTTTAAAAATATGGATTTTAAGGATTATAAGATTTCTTTAAAAAAACATTTTCAAACTTTGAGTATTAGTAGAATTAGACAATGATCTGTAAATTACTAAACTAGATTTTTAATTAGTTAATTAATTAGATTTAAATGTTAGTTATTGTACTTATATTGTAATGTAGTAATGCTGGATGAAGAGCCATGTAAATGGATAAGCCAGATTAAAACCATTATTATTATTATTATTATTATTTTAACATTTCGATTACATGGCAAGCGGGCTAGCCCGGTTTGCCGGGATCCCGGTTGTCGCAACCGGGCTAGCCCGGTTAACCGGGATGAAAATGTCATGCATGTAATCGTTTTCATCCCGGCAAACCGGGCTAAAAAACTGTTGAACTCGCTTCGATACGCGTTCGTTTGCTTGACTGTGTGAATAAATAGTGCTGAAAGGAACTGAAATAGAACATCAACGTTGTTTGTGTGTTTCGTGATCAAAGCGAAGATTTAATAAATTAACTAGTCTTCGTGAAGACGCTTTCCTGGGTTAGCGAAGACTTTAACAATCTTTTTATTAACGATGGGCTTACAAAATAAATAATAGACTAATTAGTGTAAAACTGAAGTAAAACTAACGTAACTTTGCCCTTATTTACTTGATAATTGCGAATTTCGGCCTGAAATCATCCCGGCTTACCGGGCTAGCCCGCTCCATGTAATCATTTCGTAAACTCATCCCGGTTAACCGGACCAACCTGGTCCATGTAATCGCCCCCTTATTTAGCTATAACAAGACGCCTGCATGCTCCAGCGTTCACTCGGGCTACTGATTTCTGAAAGCTTCGCGTAACCTGTGCGTACTCTAGTAAGACTACATGACAATGGCAATGCATAATTGCATAGATTTTCACAAATAGAATCTATGGTCGTATATGAACTGCTGTCTGCTGCGGTGCAGGAAGCGCCGAAGGTTTGCTAATTTAGTAAAATGTAAATAAGGCCGTTTTTCTGAAAATTAAACAACGGATCTAATATATTTAGTAGACAAAAGCTATAGTGTCGGATTCGGCCAAAAAACAATAATAATACCAATAACGCGACCGAAACCTAGACTCGTCCACCTGCGGTAGCCCAAGTAATAATGAACTTTGATATTATATATTATGTAAGGGGGTTAGCGAATGGTCACGTGCATGTGCTGTATGGGATAAAAAATCCCGAGAATTAGATACAAGGCCCAGAGTGGTCTATCTAATTCGAGGGACTCTATATTCCATAGAGCACGAGTGACCATTCTCTAACCGTCTTAGAGAATGGTTGCAACCCAGAAGTTTCGATTTTAACTATAAATGGGTGGGGTTTTTTGCGTCTAGCACGTTTACTGGAGAATTTACCCTATATAGACTACAGTAATGACTCTATTGAATTCATTAGTGACTCTATATAGAGTTCACTGCGCTATGACAAAAGAAGACAAAGATCTTTGCAGTGGACTCTATATAGAGCTCACTAGTGACTCTACACAGAGCTCACTGCGGTATGACAAAGAAAACAAAAGATCTTTGCAGAGCTCACTAGTGACTCTGTTGAATTCATTAGTGACTCTATATAGAGCTTACTGTGCTGTGATAAAGAAAACAAAAGATCTTTGCATGTCTAATGTTGATGAATCAAAACACTATGGAACACTGAGTGCGTGCAACCATTCTCTAACTGATAACAGAAAACCTCAAACTTTCTATATGCAAAGGTCTGTCTCTATTTGCGGAGTGTTCGTTTATGAGCAGTATTAGACTACAACTTAAAGCAATCACTTTACGAATCATATTTTGAATAATTTAAACAGTTAATGAACTATCGAGCGCTTTGCCTTTAGTAAATTGGTTAATACATGGTTTAGTATTACAGAATATAGATATTTAGAGAATAGTTGCACGCACGCCAATCCCTGATTCATCAACATTAGACATACTAGTGAGCTCTATATAGAGTCCACTGCAAAGATCTTTTGTTTTCTTTATCATAGCGCAGTGAGCTCTGTATAGAGTCCACTGCAAAGATCTTTTGTTTTCTTTTGTCATAGCACAGTGACTCTATATAGAGCTCACTGCGCTATGACAAAAGAAAACAAAAGATCTTTGCAGTGGACTCTATATAGAGTTCACTGTGCTATGACAAAAGAAAATATAACATCTTTGCAGTGGACTCTATATAGACTACACTATAGTGACTCTATACTGAATTTCATTAGTGACTCTATATAGAGCTCACTGTGCTATGACAAAAGAAAACAAAATATCTTTGCAGTAGACTCTGTATATAGAGCTCACTAGTATGTCTAATGTTGATGAATCAGGGATTGGCGTGCGTGCAACCATTCTCAAAATATCTATATTCTGTAATACTAAACCATGTATTAACCAATTTATTAAAAGCAAAGTGCTCGATAGTTCATTAACTGTTTAAATTATTCAAAATATGATTCGTAAAGCGATTGCTCTAAGTTGTAGTCTAATACTGCTCATAAACAAACACTCCGCAGATAGAGACAGACCTTTGCATATAGAAAGTTTCAGGTTTTCTGTTATCAGTTAGAGAATGGTTGCACGCACTCAGCCAATCCCGATCGAGTATTTCAACACTCTATGTTCCATAGTGTTTTGATTCATCAACATAGACATGCAAAGATCTTTTGTTTTCTTTATCACAGCACAGTAAGCTCTATATAGAGTCACTAATAAATTCAACAGAGTCACTAGTGAGCTCTGCAAATATCTTTTGTTTTCTTTATCACAGCACAGTGAGCTCTATATAGAGTCCACTGCAAAGATCTTTTGTTTTTTAATTTGCACACAATTAATTTTTTACTAGAAAAAAAGCTCTTCCTGTTCATTTTTTTTCCATGTATGTTATTTGAACAAAGTATTTTGATTAGAAAGATTCTCTTTATGATAAATTTTTTCACGTATATTATTAATAAGTAATAGCATGGTTTCGAGTGCAATTTGAAAAAACACGCACTCGTGAGTTTTTCAAAGACCTCAAATAGCACTCGTCCTCCGGACTCGTGCAATTTTTATAGTCTTTGAAAAACTCACTCGTGCATGTTTTTCCAATTGCACTCGAAACCATGCTATTACCTATACTAATTATAAACCTTAGGAATAGTGGACAGAACTTTGAACAAGCAAGTTGTAATACATTGTATTTACACAATTCTTTTCCCTACATTGTTAGGGCCTGTTTATATGACCCCGGTGTACCGGGACGTACCGGTGTACCGGGATCTCGGCTTGTAGATTATTTACTGTTATGTTCGCGGTTGCGTTTATATGGAGACCTTGACGTCCCGGTGTACCGGGATCCGGGTTGAAGCAACCGAGATCTCGGTACACAAAGACAGATTTTTCCCCATATAAACGCGACATCCTGATACACCGGGATGAAGTTTACTGAACTACAATGCTTGTAACTTTGAATATTACGGTCAGAATTTCGTCCAAACGGTCAGGTCTAAAGACAAAACACTGAATAAAAGTGAAATAACTTCTAACATAGTAGAATTAGGGTGCGTTTTTGCTTTTTTGTCCATTTCCTTAAATTCCCGCGCTTTTTGACCAGGGATGAAATTCATCCCGATCGACCGGGACGAGCACTTTGTTTACTCCATATAAACCCAGGATGAACCCAATAAACCCATTGGGCCCCTTCAGGTCGGGGGCCCTTAGGAGTTGCTCTAACCCTGACTATAGTCCGTTACGCTACTGCATCGACGTCACAAATGAGAAAACAGGAAAATACGATTTCACATTTGAATGATTTCCCCTCTCTTTGTCTTGCTGCGACCCTACAGTTTGCTAGTCAAGTGCTGTGTTCACGAACATATATACATAAAAGATTTGGTAGAAGTTTATTTTTAAAATATACATCGATTGGTTACTCCACTATCTGGTGTTCAAGGGAACTATACCACACCGTAACAAAACAAGGCCGAGTTTTCAACATAGCCAGTCAAGAAGGTGAATGTTTGCGAAAGTAGTTGTGTATCAACTCATTAGATTAGGAAAAGCTTCAGCACATGTTAGTTAGTTCTGTCGGGGGGTTTTGTTGGTTGCAGTACCCTGTATCCTGCATTCTACTTTACTATATACCTTGAAAACCTTCCCAATAGCTAATAGAAAAATGGACATCATGGAACTGCCGAACCAAATTTGATACTGTAAGTCTAAAAAGACTAGAGAATATAGGCTCCAACCATTCAAGAATGTAGCATATATATATATATATATATATATACGTGTGGGTTTTGGTCTATATATATATATATATATATATATATATATATATATATATATATATATATATATATAATATATATATTTGGTATATATATATATATATATATATGTACTATTTACAGAATGAGTGACCGTTCTGTATCGGGGTATACAGACACGAGGCGAAGCCGAGTGCCTGTATCCCGATACAGAACGGACACGAATTCTGTAAATGACTTCTAAAACGCCTATTAAGGTAACTAAACAAAAATAAATCATGTTAACAGCTGATAAACCTTCCAGGTAAGGTTTAATAGGCTACGAATATTAAATTAGTGATACGAGCATGCGCTTTAATTTAATATTAGTCCCACATTTTCTATTCTACGTGACGTGGCATAAATGGCCATACTGATCGTCATTTGTTATTCAACAAATGTTGTTGGGCAACAAATGTTTGCATCTTCATCTTGTATGAGGACGCTACCAGCGTACCTCACTCAAGATAGTTGAATGCAAGGTGTCTGTACACTTGCTACAGAACTGATATGATCAGTGTCTGTAAATGTGATACAGAACTGATGTTTTATTAAACAGTTCTGTATCACATTTACAGACACTGATATCAGTTCTGTACCGGGGTAAACAGACATTGATTAAACATTAATTTCTTTTGAATTTTCCTCATGAATTATTAATGAGTTTTAGAAATATATATATATATATATATATATATATATATATATATATATATATATATATATATATATATATATATATATATATATATATATATAGCATATATACCTCGCAGGTGAATAGTGCATTTCAAGCAATCTGATTGGTTCCTCTAACTCGGGATATCCTGCACTATTCACCTGCGGGCAAAACAAAATGGCGGACAGTTTTACTTTGTTTACCGAAGCAGGAGATTTTGTTGATACACAAGGCTGATGTTGTAGAATAACGAGAAAAGTCAACAAAATTAAGTAGAAGAGTGTCCACAGGTATGTTTCTTTACAATTTTCTATCCATGGATAGAAAATGCAATTTTCTATCCATGGATAGAAAATGCAATTTCTGTAAAAACTGTTTTGTCGACAAATATCGAGTACGCCAAGTGCCGTTAGTGCCCAAGTTGCTAGCGGCCGTGTCTTGTATAAAATACCGAAAAATATAAGAATATTAAACTTGTTATTTCATTTATGAGGTATATGCTACAACAATTATTCACTGCAGTGTCGGTGAATAGTGTGGATATTCACCTCGCCAAGCGACTCGGTGAATATCCAGCACTATTCACTTCCACTTCGGTGAATAATTGTTAAATATATACAGTATAACTATTCCCTATTGAAAACGCGCATACTTAATTCCTAATTCTTGACCGCGTAACATGCTATTTCATTTATGTCCCATTAATGAGAACAAGAAACATCGAAACTTTCTCTACACCTAAACGATCTGACAAAAATGTAATTAGGCACCCTGGGTGCATGTGATATAGTTGGCGATCACGAAATATTTGCAGTTGTCAGGAAATATCCTTCAAATTAAAAGAACGAAAGCAATTGTGTATACACCAGCCTATTAACTGGTCACTGATCTTATATAAAATAACTCTGTGATAAAATGTGTGTGATGCTCATGAATTTGAGCTTGCACATTGTCAACTCTATTAAATTGCACTTGTCACTTTTCGTTGCTTTTAGTGATCTATCTTTAACTGCACCGAGTCGTTTCCCACGCTCTAACAGCTTGTTTTCCAAACATTGCACCCAGCATCTCTTTTGTTTGCTTGTTTGCTTCACACGACTCGCTATTTGTTTTCACCACAACCTCTGTGCTTCAAAACTTGTTTAAATATATTTTCTGTTTGCTCGATAAAAATAAATTCTATTACGAAATTATTGACTGAATGTACGGAATCCAGCACTTTAGTTTTTGTCTACTGAAAGTGTTAAGATCGCCGTTGTTATTCGGGAAAACGGACTTGTTTACATGCATACATCAGCAAACGCTTTATGCACCGCTTCATAAGACAACATATAGACTTCGTTCGATTTGTCATTAATACTCGTACAATCAAAATAGCTTTCAGAGTCTCAGTGCGGTTCTACATTGCATATTAAACTACATTGCGTCCAAAACTTATATCATTAGCAAACGGTTATGCGCGCTGTTCTGTGCATGGCTGTACCATGCAAGGTTGCAGCAATCGCTAGCGCTGATCAGTAGCCCGAGTGAACGCCTTAGCAGGCGTCTTGTCTGTTTATTAAATGTCAGGCAGGCTAACAAGCTCAAACATAATATCTTCTGCCATATCTCAACTGTAAATTGTTCAATCGGAGAGCTAGATTTGTACCACAGGACTCGTGCGCGGGACTCCCTCGCAGTGGCGGGAATTTCAAACTCGAATACTAAATGCATACCACGCACGAAAATTAATAAAACGAAACTGTCACAGGGACATAGCCATATACAGACTCTAAAGGTTAAAAAACGTCATATAAAATACTCAAAACACGCAAACGTCACATAGATACTCAAAATTCATACACTCAGTAGATTGAATACACAATTGAGGAACAATTATAGGACGTTTTACCTTAACATGTTAACGAGAATTGTTAAGTTAATAAAATAAGAACTTGGGAAATACAAAGAAAACAACGAAGAAAGCATTTAAAACCCTTGTGGCCGAAGTTAACATACACATTTCACAGAATGAAAACAGTGCATAAGGCTGAGCAATTTCAAAGAGCAATTATTTTTCTGTAAAGATTATGCGTTAACATCACTGATCTCTACTGTATATAACTGGATTGTTGGTCCTTTATGGTCAGAAGTGAATGGTTTGAAGCCAGCGGCGGCTATATTGGTACTCCAAGTCTAATCTACCTTGCAGGTTTAAGAGTAGTTCCCAATCTCATATCTCTTACAAAAAAGAAACAATCTTGCCAAAATTAGTCTGGATGCAACAAAAATTACCATGGATTTTACCGGGAAAGTCGGAAAAACCGTTGTAAGATGCTAAGTAATACTCACAAACGTATTCTTAATGACGCTCTTTTCGTGCCACAAAAACATACAAAGTTTCTGTGGTGGCCATCTTGGTACTCGTCATCTCTGGTGGCTTCACATTTTAGATGAGCAATCCAATTATATAGAGATCAGTGGTTAAAGTGTCTATGAAGTGAAAAATACGTTGGCATTTTTGTTGTTTTATTGTACAGAGGAGCATGACAGGAGCACTCACAGAAAATTTCAAGAGAATCTGATGCGTAGTTTTCGCGCTATCAACTCTCAAAACTGGCCGTGGATAGTTTGTTTTGGCGAAGTTTGGGCTTCTTGGTAATAATGCCTTATGGCGTACGCAGATGGATCATTAATAGTGAAATCTATTGTTCTTATGCATAGTTGTCCATCTCCAATTTTTCTCCAAGAACGACTGGTCATGGCAAACTTTGAGAGCTTATAGCGCAAAAAATTACGCATCAAATTCTCTTGAAATTTTCAGTGAGTGCTCCTGTCATGCTCCTTTGCACAATAAAACAACAAAAATGCCAACGAATTTTTCATTTCATAGACACTTTAATAAGGACGTCAAATGTGAGTAAGTGAATGTGTTTACTAACCAGGTTTTGCAAAATGTTGGTGCTTTAGAAGGCTTGTCACCTCCTTCCCTTCTTCTTCTGCAAGCTTTTGAATCACATTTGTCTAAAAAGGTAAAAAAAAATAAAAAGCAATTTTTTCATAAAGATGCTCTAACTGCAAGGCAGCGTATTTTAACAACGTAAACTAAAGCACTTTTCATAAACTCTTTCACACACTTTCATGAAATCTTTATACTTTCATGAACTCTCTCGTGCACCTTCCTGAACTCTCTCACGCACCTTTATGAACTCTCCCATGCATGCACCTTTATGAACTCTTTCATGCACCTTTATGAACTCTCTCGTGCACCTTTATGAACTCTTTCATGCACCTTTATGAACTCTCTCGTACACCTTTATGAACTCTTTCATGCACCTTTATGAACTCTCCCATGCACCTTTATGAACTCTCTCGTGCACCTTTATGAACTCGTTCATGCACATTTATGAACTCTCTCGTACACCTTTATGAACTCGTTCATGCACCTTTATGAACTCTCTCGTACACCTTTATGAACTCTTTCATGCACCTTTATGAACTCTCTCGTGCACCTTTATGAACTCTCTCGTACACCTTTATGAACTCTCTCGTGCACCTTTATGAACTCTCTCGTGCACCTTTATTAACTCTCATATGCACCTTTATGAACTCTTTCATGCACCTTTATGAACTCACATATGCACCTTCATGAACTCTCATATGCACCTTTATGAACTCTCTCGTACACCTTTATGAACTCTCTCGTGCACCTTTATGAACTCTCTCGTGCACCTTTATTAACTCTCTCGTGCACCTTTATGAACTCTCTCGTACATCTTTATGAACTCTCTCGTGCACCTTTATGAACTCTCTCGTGCACCTTTATTAACTCTCTCGTGCACCTTTATGAACTCTCTCGTGCATCTTTATGAACTCTCATATGCACCTTTATGAACTCTCTCGTACACCTTTATGAACTCTCTCATGCACTTTATGAACTCTTTCACGCACCTTTATGAACTCTCTCGTACACCTTTATGAACTCTCTCGTACACCTTTATGAACTCTCTCGTACACCTTTATGAACTCTCTCGTGCACCTTTATTAACTCTCTCGTGCACCTTTATGAACTCTCTCGTGCATCTTTATGAACTCTCATATGCACCTTTATGAACTCTCTCGTACACCTTTATGAACTCTCTCATGCACTTTATGAACTCTTTCATGCACCTTTATGAACTCTCTCATGCACCTTTATGAACTCTTTCATGCACCTTTATGAACTCTTTCATGCACCTTTATGAACTCTCTCATGCACCTTTATGAACTCTCTCGTGCACCTTTATGAACTCTCTCGTGCACCTTTATGAACTCTCTCGTGCACCTTTATGAACTCTCATATGCACCTTTATGAACTCTCATATGCACCTTTATGAACCCTTTCATGCACCTTTATGAACTCTCCATGCACCTTCATGAACTCTCTCATGCACCTTCATGAACTCTCTTGTGCACCTTTATGAACTCTCACATGCACCTTCATGTACTCTCTCGTGCACCTTTATGAACTCTCTCATGCACCTTTATAAACATTTTCAAACACTTTCCTACTCTCATCGGCTATTATCTTCCTTAGATTAGTGTTCAATAACTGGGATGTAGAGCTTTAGCTGCACGGTAAATACAGTATCATTAACAATACCTTAGATAAAAAGTCCTTCACTGGAGATATTAATGAGTTCGAGATATTTTCAATAAACTGTTCACAAACAACTTTGAGTTCGTTGTCAACTTCCTAAAAAAGAAAGTCATACAGTGTATAAATATGAAGTGTGTTGGTAAAATTGCGACGGGAGATAATTGAATTGATGTTGCTTTGGCCAGTGCTTTGGCAATTTGATCTCGTTATTAGCATATTTTGCCTTTATACCCTTTCCAGTCTTTTCCAGGCACAATCACCAAATTGTTCACAGATCAAATAGTAGTGCCAGGTTCAAGTCAGAACTGTGGCTTGTTATTTTCATACGAGCGGCCCAAACATTTGATGGACTAGTTTTCTTGTTTGACTGCCAAAAAGATGTCATGTCTCTTGATAGGCAACATTTTTAAAAGCACCTCATGCGGTAGGCTATACTTGCAACTTTGGTTCTACTGATGACCAGTTTCTAAATTACTAATTTGGAAAATCTAATTACAAGTAATATCAGCGTTGTGTTCTCTCCATAACGTTTATTTCTTCTTAATCAATATTGGTTTCATTTATCTTTCAACTTGTAAATATGATTAAATAAACAAATTATCCCCGAGCCGGGCGCAGGGCCGAAGGCCCGAAGCCCGGTGAGGGTGCTAATCTCGACATGCGTGGAGTCCACTTTACACGCGTGTTCAAATGCGAATCAGTTTGAGCGATCTGAATATTTTATATATATATATATATATATATATATATATATATATATATATATATATATATATATGTGTGTGTGTGTGTGTGTGTGTGTGTGTGGACGGACCACGCGCGGTGAAGATTGTAGGGCACTGGAAACAATATAGTTCTTGACAAAAAAGATTTGAAGTAATATATTCTTGACAAAAAGACTTGAGAAAGGAGTTTTGGGGATACGTACATTCATTTCAAAAGAACAGAAACAAATCAACGTCTTGACTAAAGGAAACCCGTCAAACCGAACCTCGAAAGAGGAAAAAGATATAGAAAACCAACGATGATAAAGGCCGAAAAGTTTAAGCTACGGTAAAAATATAGAGCAGTCGCTCTCAGTAATCACGAACACTTAGTAGCAAAACTGTTCGAGTTTCCCTGTTTACATCTATGACTGTTAATTTTGTTTTATATTATGACATTTTGTGTGTCCTTGAAGTCCGTTTTAAACGTATCATATCCATAATTGCATGTTTTTTCTTGCCGATGCCCGTTGTATTTTTTACCTGTGGCTGCCGTCTTATCTTCTTTTAAATAGTTTTCTTTTTGTAAAACTACTTGAGTACTTAATATGACTTAGCGGTTGTTTATAATTTAGCATAAAAAATGGAAAAGGAACAGTTTTTTAAAACGTACAAATGCTGTTGAAATATTTATTAAGGCCCATTGGCATTAGCATGTATGTGAAAACATTTTCAGCAATTCAGATTTCGAAATGAAAAACTGTTTTTGTTATATTTGTTTAAATAAATTTAAAATATCATAAATGAATACCAGCCAGGCAGTTTGAGTAGTTTTCAAAATGCAAATATTTTTAGATACCAAGCAATGGTCTTTGTAAACATGGAAAGAAATAACTGTACAATATAACCCTAATATTTTGATAAAATTTTGACGCCTGCTTCAGTAGTGTGGTGGTAACGTCGTCGGCTTGCACGCGAACGAGATCGAGTTCGAAACCTGGGAGGCGACGTGCAATTTTTTTCATCTCAATATATTTTACGAAATATCATCCTTAAATTTTTCTTTGTTTTTTGTTGCATTTTTCTTTAAAGAAATAGAGTTTTTGTTTTTTATTTCAAATATTCTACCAGAATTAAAACTATATTTTCATTCCGACAGGAGTAGCTATTTCCAGGCCTCCAATAAAAAAAGAGCGCAAGGGGGATTGCTGTAAAAGCGGGCGAGGGGTTATTGCATTTATGTATTTCTAGTATAGAGTATATGCACACATTATAAATGCGCACTGACAAAGAAAAAATTCTTGTAACAATAAATTATCACACTCACTTTTTTGGAGTCCAGGTAACTTTCCATTACCTGAGGAGCGCCCTAATTCATGAAAAGTGTAAAAGTATATTCACATGTTAGTAACAGATTAGTGTATAGTACTTAACCTAGCATGATGTTGCATTTTTCGCAACTGGTTCGGCTTTGGTCTTAAAATGTATATATGCCCAACATTCGGAATTTTCCTTCACCAAAAATCCCTTAGAACATGCCAAATATTGTAGGCCTACATGTGCTTTAACCTACTTAGACCTACTTAATCCATTTTTGATCCATTATAAGCTTACTCGAATTTACTTAGTAGCCTTGGCTAAAATTTAGAGCCTACTTAATTTTAACATGCCTTGGTTTCCTTTGTTCTTTTCGGGGAATATATTCAATTACTATAACCCCGTCAAAACAATAGATTAATATTCTCCTCTAATATTCCCCTCAATATTTCTTTTCTATTGTGATTCCTGTCAACCTCGTCCATGTGAAATTTTGAGGCCCCTCGGGGATATGTGTTTGTTCACCTCGGGCTTCGCCCTCGGTGAATAAATCACATATCCCCTTGTGGCCTCAAAATAACCCATACTTAAGCTTACTTTAGTCTACTTATTTTTCACATGTCTTGGTTTCCTTTGTTCTTTTAGGAGAATATATTCAATAGCCTCTGGCAAAACAATTGATTAATATTCACAGTGAATTGGGGAATATTACCTCCAATATTCCCCAATAAGGCTCTAATATTCCCCTCTACTATTCCTCGCTATAATATTATCCTCAAATCTTCCCGTCTAATATCCCCCGCACCACTCCTCATCTTATGAAATCCTGTCAACCTCGCCATGTGAAAAATAAGTACGTTAAGCTAAGTAAAAATAAGTACAACCTCGCCATGTGAAAAATAAGTACGTTGAGGCCCCTCGGGCTTCGCCCTCGGTGAATAAATCACATATCCCCTCGTGGCCTCAAAATAACCTATACTTAAATCTACTTAAACCTACTACAATTAGTATTATTTCACGATTGAGTCGGTTTTCTTTGATGTACCGCGGGTTTTATTATAGCATATATAAAGCCCTATGAATACTAATTAGATAAGAAATGAAGAAAAAACTAAGAAAATCTTTGTCCAAGGTGGACAAAATAGACAAAACGTTGTTGGAAAACCTCCTCAATCGTGAAATAAATGAAACTACGATTTGGTGTATATTGGTGTACCAAAACAATGACATGGCGGCCATATTGGCGTACTATCTTTAACCTGTGGGAATTTAGCTTTATTCTTATTCAAATATTTCGTATTGTTTTACCACGCCAATGGGGCCACCGATCACGCGTGAGTGAAAACGATCCATTGGCAAAATAATTTTACCACGATCACTTTATTTTTGCTATCTCTTTAGCAATGGAATCACAATTCCTTACCTCCAAAATAAATTCCAGTAGAGCATTGTTGCTATTCAAAGAGAACAACCTGGAACTCTTACTAAGAAGACCATATGCCGCTGTCTTCATGTTACTGAAATCAAGAGATAGTTCACGCACTGTGAAATCCACGTCGAAGGGAGCAATCTGCTCTCTTAAGATCAGCAAGTGTTTTATCAAGAATAAGTGACCATTGATAGCTCCCTAGAAATAAAACAACTTAAGAATAAGTAATAATTTCTTGAAAATATACGTAGCTCCATAAAAATAAACCAACATATTAAAGGGATATGGCAATAAAAATTATTTTTGTCTAATTTGTAAGAACATCAAGAATAGTTATGAAGTGCGTTTACAAATTTTCATTAGATCTTTTATTTTTTAAGAAATTCGGCATTATTTGCGTACGAATACGCTCGCCATCCGCCATTTTGGATATGCATATCTATCGTCAGATATGCATGACGTCACAAGCAGGGTAAAATTTGTCTAAACATTTCTTAATTTCCTAGGTATTTTAATGCAAAATCTTAAGTATTTTGATCTGATATATTTCAAATTGAAACTCTAACAATGTAAAAGAATTTTAGCTGACATTTCGCTACTGACTGCAATTTTTACAATGTTTACCCTGCTTGTGACGTCACTTAATTAGATCTAATTGTGAAACAAGATGGCGGACGGCTTGTGTTTTTGTTCGCAAATATCTGAAAAAGTAAGCCAGCTAATGAAAATCTGTAAACGTACTTTCTAACTTTTCTACATATTCTTACAAATTGGACAAAAATAATTTTTATTGCCATATCCCTTTAATGACTAAAATATTCTTTAAAATATGCATTATAAGAAACTAAAAATAAACCAACATGTAAATTACTATTCTTGGAGGAACTTTACAAAAGAATCTTATTAGCAGCTATTGTGCAGTATTTGGAGTATGTTTTCCTCCACATGGCCGCCGTATCTTTGTCTTCTAAATCTCATGGGATTGATTGCAAACCACCAATAGAATTGTCTTCAAAATATATATGAACGAAATCGGTGTATAACATGCAGGCTTTGCATTTGTATGCCTCAGGGGGCCTTTACACGAGCCATGAGAGCCAACCCAGTTACCCGGGTTAGCTCGCCAACCCGTCTACGAATAAACTCCTGTTAGCGTTTACACGATAGCCGGGTCAACCCGTCTTGCTGGGTGACCCTTTTCAAGACCCAAGTCGACCCGGGTTGGAGAGGTGCCAAGGTGTGAAAATTTGGTAAATTTCTCCATGTAAACACTGGTTGGCTCTCAACCCGGGCTCGTGTAAAGGCCCCCTAAATGCCTAATCCCCGAACATCGTATATATAATTATAAGTTTGTTAATCGTTAGTTAATGTTACCAAAATTATCCAATTATTATCTAATTAGGACATGACATACAGTATCGCCCAAAGCGCGTGTTTGTTCACTTTGTCTTGGTCATCAGTCGTGTAAGTGTTTATGCAGTACGGAAGCTTTATTGCGGGGTCGAATTGTTATAGTTTGCGGATTTATTGGAGTTTTTTGGACAATCGGCGTAGCAGGAATTTTATACTAAGTGATTTATCGTATTATATTTTTAGGATTTTAATTGCACGATCGTAAACATTCGTATGTTATAGATTAAGTTTTAAGGTTTCGTGGCATGGACATTGTTATTGCGTTTAGAGCATGCCATTAGTCTCATAATAGTTAACATTGTATATTTAGTGATGTATTTTATATTTGCATGCTGATCTGTTTTCAGAAGTGCATGAGCATTGACCTTTTAATATGGCATAGTTTCTTATTGTTGTTTTCAGTTTAAGATACGATTTCTTGGATACTCAAATTTGTCGTCGTTGTTTTAATTCGGGTACTATCCGTAAGTTATTTCCCCGCACCTTTACGAATTGGTGTATCAAAATTTGAGCAACTTAGTTGTCGTTCGCCGTCTTGAGTGCCGACCGCTATACGGTGACTTATCTTTTTTATTCCATACCTCAATTCAACATAAGATCTGCAACTGTTAAAATTTTTTAAAGTGCTTATGAAACGAAATTTCAGTTCAGTTTTTTAAGATTGTAATTGAAAGAACACCTAAGATAATGAAAAATGGCTTTTACATGCCTTTCAAATCTTATCCCATTCTTGAGTTATTGGCTATGCAATTTGAGCAATGATGTCACACGTTGTATGGGAGAGAAAACGGAAAATCAGTCATATCATTGGATTGGTTTAACTACACGAAACCACACATTGCATATGTAATCAGACCATACCCCAAGCAAAATTTCCAACGTTTGTTTCAGTTTAGTCAAACCAATCCAAGGATATGACTGATTTCCCATTTTCTCCTACATACAACGTGACGTCAGTGCTCAAATTGCACAGCCAATAACTCAAGATTGGGATAAGATTTGAAAGGCATGTAAAAGCCATTTTTTATTATCTTAGGTGTTCTTCTAAACACAATCTTAAAAAATTGAATTAAGTGAAATTTCGTTTCATAGTCACTTTAATAAAAATCTCTTCTTTGGAATTTTTTGAAAAAGAAAATTTTGGCAAATGATCTCCAAACCACAGTTTTTCTTTGAAATAGAGATGATTGAAACACGTGGTCAAAGTTCGAAGTTACTTTCTCAAAAATCTCATGAGAAAAATGCCGAAT
Source organism: Corallium rubrum (assembly GCA_964035015.1). Taxonomy (NCBI): domain Eukaryota; kingdom Metazoa; phylum Cnidaria; class Anthozoa; order Scleralcyonacea; family Coralliidae; genus Corallium; species Corallium rubrum. Next base: position 40,826,102 of record OZ035997.1, read on the forward strand.
AATATGCTTTCTATGCTGTAGGCCTGAAAAGCCTATGAAGACTAGTGATAAGACTACTACGAAAGTATTCTAACTGACTAAACACAACGTGATTGTTGATTTCAAACAATAAAATTGCAGTGAGCCCTCTTAAAAACGTACCGTTTTTGTAGTAATTTGGGAACTCGCTGTTTTCAATGTCGTGATACAGACTGATAAAGCTTCTTGAGATAAGCCTTCAAATGTTTCTTTCTTTTCAAAAATAATAAAAACACTTTTTAAGCAGGCAGTTTTAAAAACAAACTAAAATTTTGCATAAGAATATAAAAAAATGTAAGAAAAGTGTAAATGTAAAAGTTATGTAACAAATCGTTTCGTTTTCTAAACTTACCGATATACACCTGTAGAGCTTTGATAGACAGACGAGTGTTCTTCGTACAGTAGGGTACCACATGCCTTGTAAATCCACAAGGGCAGCTGGAAGTTCTGTATGATCAAAGTAAAAATATTAACAGCATTACCCTCAGCAGTAGGAATAGTTATTTTAATGTGCAATAAATAATCTGAAAATAAGAAACAAAGCCCGTCAAAGGGCCCACCATATACCGACGAATATAGAAACTTTTGCCATGAGTAGAAAAATGTCGTATTGCTGAATGAAGTGTGACTGTATATTTACAACAAAAAAGTTCATAATTGTAAAATGTTTTTAGTCTCTTATAAAGTAATGTATAATTTAAATGTACAATTTAAGAATTGTTTTGTGCTGATTTCACCATCCGTCCGTGCGTCCGTTCATCACACTAAGATCATTATTAAATCTTAAATTTGGGAAGAAAATATATTACATACCAAAGGAACTCTTTTTCTTCTTCTTTTTTATTGCCTCTTCTTGTTCTTTTCCTTGTTCAATCTTTTCGTCCTCTTTTTCTTCTTCCTCGCTTTCGTCATCTGTCGTCTGTAAAAGAATACTTGTTAACGTTTCTGTGTGTCACTGAGCGCATTCTCGTAGATGTATAGTTTCTTGATGATGTCTTTTTCTAAAGAACAACGTAATTGTCCATTCCGCCCACGTCCACGCAGTGCAGATTGATAGCGTTAACTGTGTCCTTTTAAGGCACTAAAATACTATCTCCTGCAGTCTAAATTATTTGCACGCGATACGCAAACTTACAAATTCCTAGTGACCTAGTTGATGAAATTTTGTTGGCCTAGAAATATGGGATCTTGGCTGTGGCCCAGCAAGCCTAAGCCGAAATCTGGCATTGAGATAAATAAATAAATAAATAAATAAATAAATAAATAAATAAATAAATAAATAAATAAATAAATAAATAAATAAATAAATAAATAAATAAATAAACATAAATAATTAGGTGCACATTGCACAATAAAAATACTAAAAAAAGGAACAATTCTACTTTGACATGCTTATAAATCCTATATACATACAACTTAAAATCAAGTGGTACTGTATTTTGTTGGAAAGTATTATTCTTTTGAAGGTGTATACTGTAGTTCAACCCACCTTGATCATAAGTTTGTCTGGATAAGCCAAGTCTCCAGGAGAAGGGGAATAGTTTTGAATATCAGTTTGAATGTATGTCTAAAAGTAAAAATACAAGAATAAGTTGCGATGAAAAGCAAATTGTTTCGTTTAGTGGGCATATATAACTTTCATTAAAAAATATAAACTAAAAGCTACTAACTTTTCAAAGAACAGGATGTAATATATAAGTAAATGTACTTCCGAGTAAATACAAGTACTTGTAATGGGTAAAAAAAATCCAACGTCAAATCGAAAAGTTATGACTTTTTTTGCGCTATTAAAAATCCTTCAAGTCAGTTCCCATATATATCCCTACATTTAGTTTGATAGTTATGTTTGATAAATAGTAAGAACTATACCTGTGCTCTGTAAACTAATCTTTCCTGTACATCTTCAAGCATCTGAGATATAACTAATCCAAAAGCCAATAATTCATCACCTGCGTGGAATCAATAAACTTACATTGTCATTTTTTATGTTATATATCTGTTGGTACCGTACAAGTATTCTACGATGTACATGCGTAAGATTATTACATAAGTACTAAAACTTCCGCGAGATGAAAAAACAAAAACAAATGAAACTCGTTCCCGTGTTATGAAAGAAACAAAAGAACAAAACAAACTCGTATATACCTTTCAAGTTTCAGAAGTTCTCATTGACTATACAATTTGACTGGTGAAAACTATCGTATCGGCTTCCGGATTAGTTTAACAATTTTTCCCACTAGTGAAAAACTGATATATTCCTTAAAGTGCCCATGAAACGAAATTTTACCTCAATTTTTTAAATTGTATTTGGAAGAACACCTAAGATAATGAAATATGGCTTTTACATGCCTTTCAAATCTTATCCCATTCTTAAGTTATTGGCTATGCAATTTGAGCAATGACGACACACGTTGTATGCAGGAGGAAACGGAAAATCAGTCATACATGTATCTTTGGATTGGTTTGACAACTGAATCAAACGCTGGACATTTTCCTTGGGATATGGTCTGATTACATCTGCAATGTGTGGTTTCGTGTTTATGACTGATTCCCCGTTTTCTCCCAACATACAACGTGTGACGTCATTGCTCGTCACACGTTGTATGTTGGGAGAAAGGCGGGGTTTTTTTGAAAGGCGTGTAAAAGCCATTTTTCATTATCTTAGGTGTTCTTTCAAATACCATCTTAAAAACCTGAAGTGAAATTTCGTTTCATAGGCACTTTAACCACGCATTTGCTAAAACTGTATAGCAGCATCAACAATGGCGTCGTCGATAGAAGACAGAAACATGCTACACATAACTGATTAGGATGTTGACAGTGTCGGAAATGTCGAAACTTGTTACTGGGGAAAAAATCGTGTTTTGAGCACTTCGAAAGCCTTACAGTCACGATGCTATGAACATCAATTCAAAGAAGCAAAATAAATATTAACATTCAATTCACTCTTTACCTTTTTGTCGTACATGATCCTCTAACATTTCCACCTGTTAAATCAATAACAAAAAGTTGGTGATTTACAACCCAAAAAAAATCAGCCTAATAAAAAACTAACATTCACGCCCACTTTAAAGTATAATCAAAATGCTAAAAAAAATTAAGAATTGTGATACTGAAAAATGTGTTGCTGCATGCAATAGTCAAAGATGTGTCAAAAACGACCGAACGTTTTTCAGGATCCAAACATTTTTGTAGTTAAACCGTCTTACTTTTAAGATGCTGCAGAGTTCAGTTAATGTTTCCATGTGATTCATGTGTATAATGAGAGGTCTGAATGCATCATACAGAATATTACACAAGTTTTCCAAAAGTGAGCTGGAAAATATAAAAAAAAAACCACTCAAAAATTTAAATAAGTTGAGTAAAATTATGTTAGAAGTACTATCTACACGTTATAATTTTTCTTACGATATTTATCTTAAACCATGAGCTTACTAGAATGAAAATGACGTTTTGCAATATTAGAAAACGGAAAATGTTCAATAAAATACAAAACAATGGACACTCCGAAAAGGGTTAACATTTTTATTCAACGTTTCGACTAACTTGCAGTCATCATCAGGAATGATGCTGGTGTAACGCGATCTACTATATATATACAAGATAATAACTAAATAATGATGTCATACATAATTATACTGTGCATGATAATTATTTAAAGATGAAAAGTTCTTTGACGCTTTTGTCCCCTGAATGAAAATGAAAATGTTCCGGTAGCAACTTTGCATACGCCAGTGTTGATTGTTAAAAAATTTGTTCCGTACAGATGATACAAAAATAGATTACCTGCAAAATAAGGCTATACCATTACACAGTACCGGACGAATCTGGAACCGTACCGAAATTTTCACAGTCCACTTGTTAACACCGAACAGTATAGTTCGGGAACCGTGCAAGACAAAAGTAGTATACATGTTGACATGCAGGCGTGACCGTGCAAAGTTTGGTATGGTTCTGAATTGGATCGGTACCGTATAAACGGCGCCTAAAGGAACTATAAATTTTGACGCTTCAAGCAAAATCCACTGACTTACTGCACATCATAATTTAATTGAAAAACGCGATTTATTCATATTTTGACAAAGCGCTTTATACCTCAAAAGCATTTCGCGCTTTATACCTCAAAAGCATTTCACACTCCTAATTCAGTACCGTAGTTTATCACCTTAGACATTCTCACATAAGACAAAAAGAGGTCCATTTCCAGTTAAAAATCTCGTTGGCATAGGCAATGTATAGTCATACAAGCATTCTTAGCCTGTGTAGCAGGCGTTGGCATTTGGGAGGCTGAGGGGAGGGGACTGGGGAGGGAGCTTGAAAGTAACGCCTGCAGCTGAGCTTTTTTAGTTTTGAAAAACCTGTTCGCTGACGAACGGGAAATTAATTATTAATTACGCCAAATGTGATTCGCTTAGCGCCTATAATCTATCAATCAAGAACGTTTAGTAAGTAAAATTAATAATTTCAATTCTAATTTTCAAACAAAGCTGAAATTGCTGTGCCTGAGATGATTTTTTATTTTTAACTTAACTTATTTTTTAATTTAACTGAAATGATTATCAGATACTTTTGTAAGGTGGCTATATATTTACAGGTTATTAATTCTATTCAACAACGTTTTATAAACCTCGATGCAAGAGTTTGGAATATATCTCAGGAAGTTCTTGAATTGATTTTAACAGCGAACACCATGAGACGCTTTGCTTTGTCATAATATTTAAGAAAATATTTGCGAGCGAACACTGTAGGACACCGCAAACATATTTCCGTTCAACATTAAATCATATATTTATACCTTTCACAACTGTTGTACTAGCTTTGTAAACACTCGCTGTCATTACTATTCTTTTCATGGATATTCGTTGCTATTGATAAACAGGATTACTGTACCATTCACACCTAATTTTATGAATTTCAAGTCCACAGTTTTAGAAATATTTGTGAGCGGACACCGTCGGACACTGCAGACTTATCCCGTTAAAATATTAATTACCTTCCAAGGCTTCCACAGATTTGCGACCACTCGCAGTCTTTTAATTGTACCATAATTGTATTTTATACAAAGAGGAAATTGAAATGATATTTAAATTATGCGGGGTGTTTGACAAAACTAATAAGCTTTGCTGAAGGCGTTTCTTTCCTCGCCCCTTCGGCCTTCCTCAACTCCGCAGAAACAATTCCCCTTATAACATATGTAATTTGCTGACGAAAGTCATAATGATTTGACGAAGACGACCTTTTCACTACGTTTAGTTAAAAACAGCTGCATGTGTCCAAATATTAAACTATAGGATAAGCTTCTTACGCAAACTCTGCATGATTGACCCTTAGCTGTGTTGTCGGCTATCTGTCAAGTCTCCCAACATCCCGCGTGTTTATATCACAGTATATACATAAATCATGGAAAACCATTTTATATTTCTAATATGTAAATAATAAATAATAATAATAATAAATACTATATATAGAAATAATATAATATAATAGATGAATAAATAGATTTGTAATCAATTTTCGATAAATTAATGCATGCACAAACATTGTTTCATACTTTCAATATATTGCTAATTGCTTATAAAAGTAAAAGATACTCTATCGTGTTAACTTACTGTAGAACTGAGCTTGGTTGAGTAAAGAAATGAAAGTATAACTGATATTCATCTTGACTAACACGCACCAATAATGTACAACCACTTCGAACCTAAAAATAAAGATATAATTTATTAAGTAATATTTCATAAACGCGAGTGGGAGTGTTTTACCAGGGGTTACAAATACGAGAGAACAATGAAAATCACGAGGCCGCTAGCCGAGTAATGAACATTGAAAAAAACATTGAAAATTACGAGGTAATAGGCCGAGTGATTTTTGTTGTTCTCGAGTGTTTGCAACCCCTAGTAAAACACGACACACGAGTTTATAAAATAGCTTCTCAATCATCAATTATAGTAGAGGGACTTGGTGATATTGGTGCATATTAGACTAGACAGACAATGTGGTTTCACGTTGAATTTATAGTTAGGAAATGTGGTAATAAACGGTTCTTTGTTTGTGGCGTTTATGATCTGATTTCTTATGTATAAAATCAATTTGCGCGACCGTTACCGGGTTTCAAAACTCACACACATGACCAAGTATTTTTCTCTGATTGGCTAATTATAGTCACGAATTATTAATGAGTTTTAGAAATGCATATAATGCAGTACCCCATGTCCTGCATGTCTAGCCATTACACCTGTTTTTGGACTAGCTTATCCAAACACAAATATTTAGAGAAATTTTGAGTGACGTTTCTCATCTCATTTGTTTGTACTTATAAAAACAAAATAACGTTCAAATTAAAATTATATTATAGTTAGTAAAGTAATTATTTATATATATTAAAGGTTAAATAAAGGTTCAACATAATGAAATTTTTTCCCTTTTTTTATATTAAGACAGTTTTTTAAAAAACCATTTGGTTTCCACAACACACCAAATGAATAAGATTTTCATAAAAGAAATGAGACACGTTTGATTGGGCTTTAACTGCCAGATCTTCGTTGTTGGTTGGAGGTAGGTGCCATAGGTGGCCAAGGTTAAGCAATCTAGCCGTAAGCAATGTGCAATGCAACATAGCAAGCAATTGAGCAATCCCGACTTCGGGGCAAGCAATTGAGCAATCCCGACTTCGGGACAAGATTGTAAGCAGTAAGAGGTCACCATGACAACTCTGCCAAGGCAGACCTCCCGGCACCTGTCACACTGAGTAATCAGTGGAATATGTATTACGTATAACACGAGTCTAACTTACTTACCTGAAAGGGGGTGGGGGAAGGGTGGGGGAACAAGCGACAATCCAAATGCAAAAGACACAAGAGCTGAGCAACAGGCTAGCAAGCAAAGCCAGCAAAAATAGCAGCAACGCTACAGACACAAGCCCCGCCAAATGGGAACCGTGCGTGTGCGCCCCTGGGCCACCTCAAGATCTTGGAACTCCCCAAGATCGTAAGGGGTAGTCCGCTGGCTAACTACATCGGCAGTTAACTTTGCTTAAATTACATTTAACCACATTTAACTGCCAGATCTTCGTTGTTGGTTGGAGGTAGGTGCCATAGGTGGCCAAGGTTAAGCAATCTAGCCGTAAGCAATGAGCAATGCAACATAGCAAGCAATTGAGCAATCCCGACTTCGAAGATTGTAAGCAGTAAGAGGTCACCATGACAACTCTGCCAAGGCAGACCTCCCAACACTGGTCAGTCCTTCAAGCACTAAGGATGTACGACGACATCACATGCTTGAAGAAGGAGATGCCGTGGCAGAGTGCCATGGAATCTGACTCCAACACTGACCATCTTCACTGTCGGCTGCGACACCGGCTCAGAAGGCACCTACCCATGCAATTTCGTACAGGAGACATAATAGGCAAGAAACAACAAACTAAGGAATTGCCAACCTATCTTTATTAACACATGTGTCTGGCCACGTTAGCTAAAACGTTCCGAGGTGTCCGAATATAAGACGTGTACGCATTACTAGTCCACCGTCCTAACGTTTGAATTAAGTGGTCGGGAACACCAGCAGCGGCAGCTGTTGTAGCCGCACCAATAGGAAAGCTATGGCTGCCAAAATATCCTTTGATCCCAGCGGCTTCTAAAAGACCGCGAAGTTTCTCCGTCAGGAATGCGCGCGATAAGGGGCAACCATCGGACCGCACGAAAAGAGGACCAGGATGGCTTCCTCGTCGTTCCAAGTAGCTCATCAGTGAATCCACGGGGCAGATTGGTGGACTCCGCGACCGAGGGTAATCACGCATCCTTTGCGGAATGGGTCGGTTTTAGAGGCCTCAATGCAGACTTGAATGCAAGACGGATTACAGCGACGGTCTACCGTCACGTCACCGACTGAAAGATGATGAGAGGGCGAGTAAGTCGTTCCTGGCTGTACAGTGAATTCGGAAGATCTAAGAAAACCAAAGAAGGCTAAACAACAGGCCCCCCAGAACATGATATCGTTGTAGATTGACAGATCGAGGCCAGAAACCATGCTACGAAGTATTTGCGGAGTTATCGGAAGGCGTTTGTCTGGCGAAGAACCTTTGGATCGCTTGATCCCCTTGACCACGCGTTGTAAGCGGAGACAGTCTCTTAACGGATCAGGGTAACCAAGTTCAATGTGGAGAGAGCGAACTGCCGAAAGGTAGACTTTTATGGTGGCGGGCTTTAGAGACGCTGCGAGGTTGGTAGCAAATAAGCAGCAACGCTACAGACACAAGCCCCGCCAAATGGGAACCGTGCGTGTGCGCCCCTGGGCCTCCTCAAGATCTTGGAACTCCCCAAGATCGTAAGGGGTAGTCCGCTGGCTAACTACATCGGCAGTTAACTTTGCTTAAATTACATTTAACCACATTTGCCCCAAAAATTGAATGTCGCCATTATTCGGTTTAGTTATTTTACAAAACAAATAGAAAATTGCCTATATACGTATCCCTTGTGCGATAAGCAATTTTCTATATATTTGGCTAGTAAACACAACTTTTCCTTGAAGAAGAAAATGGGCTGGATTTTTCTGTTTATTTTTGTTTTTCGAAGAGGGGAGACTGGGGGTAATTTCCATTTCTCAAACCCCAAGTGAAGATGGAAGCGTGCAAGAGCTTACCAAAGCACAAGTGTTTCTTTTGTGTTGCTTGATAATTTTGTCGACAGTGTCGAAAATACAAGGAGCCAGCAACTGATATCTCTGGGTGAAATAAAACTCGTGGCAGTCATTTAGAAGTGACGAGTACCTGCAAGAAATAACAGCAAAAGTACAGTAAAAGGCATTTAATTAAACCTGGGTAGCTTTTGTTGTCCACCAACATACTTGGCTTGTACTAAATACCATATGAGCGGCCAAACAGTACAGTGGCATGTAAAGGTTTTTAAAATTTGTGTCCCTGAAATGGATATTCCAGTATTCTAACAACACTATGCTGGTGCAAGATCTAATATTTTTAAATTGTGTTTTCAAAAGAACATTTTATTGTTTTCACAGAAAGATTTTGCCAAATCGGGTTTTTAGTGTTGTTACACTTGTTTGTATTCTATTTTAGCGTATTCTGAGACATCTCTTTAGGAAATATGACTGTTCATCTCCATCAACTGAACTGTATCCAAATAGAAGTACAGCAAACTTTAGGGTCTCAAGACGTTTTTACCTGTTTATGTTTTGTTTTGTATAACATCACGTTTTCAAGGCATTTTTGTGGAAGCACCATCAAACACTATTTTGTAGCCGCCCAGTCCACCCAGCCCCAAATCTTGCCATGATGGGAGGGGAGGTTTATATAAGTCAGGACCTTTTGTCATAAATTATTAATATTATTAATAAAAATAATAGCCTGGTTACGTACTCGCTACTGACACTAAGTCTGTGCTCGATTTGTTCCATTAACGCCTACAAAAGAAGAAAACGGTTTGCATGGAATTGCGAACGTGTAAACCCAATTTTGAAGCACAGAAAATGAGAAAACCCGAGTGTAAAAGATGTCTAATTTTAACTGATATTAGAAATTGGATATGTCATAAAAACAATTGTTAAACTGTGTGTGAATGTTCTTCGAGTTATTTTAGTTAGAAAAAATTCTAAGTTCCCAAGTGCACACGTAAAAACGCGCAAGCTGTTACAGACCTGCAAACAAGTTGTCACAGGCTGTCCCGACAGGCTGTCACCGTCATGTGTTTGCACCGGATGTCCCATGTTGTTTACAAGTTTGTAACAACTTGTAACAAAGTTGATGACTCCAACAGACCTGTGACAAGTTGTTACAACAACATGTTACGTATATACCATGTTGCAACTAACAAGTAACAACTTGTTAACAGGCTGATGCTAACAAGGTTCTTGTTGAATGAACAGCATTGTTACAACCTGTTATAATAGCCATGCTACCAGCCTATTGCCAACTCATCCTCTTAACAAACTGCCAGTGAAAATACAGGGTGTCCCAAACGAATGTCGCCCATCCCGCTTTGACCACAACCTCGTACCAAGGGTCTTATCTGCTTTCAAAATGGCGAGATGAGAAGACCCTGGCAAAGGCTGGCCACGTGTTTCCAAAATACTCTAAGATTCTTGGAGTATTTGGTCACGTGGATAATTTGAGCTTCGCCCATCCTGGGGGGAGCGGTTGATTCGGTTCTTTTAATATAAACGTAGAAGGTTGCTGCAAATCCTGTAATGTTAAATTCGAGCGGTAAATTAGATCTATTTCAAAATTTACGACATTTGCTGGATATTTCATATTTGTTGCCGTCAATCGTCAGAAACTCGGAAAGAAAGGCGAAGGCGACGAACGATCATAAACAGTTAAACAGAAACTCGCTTTCAATAGAACTACTGCGGTACATGTACTGCTTTAAAATATTCGAATGCTGTTGATTGTTGGAAGTTTATTTACTGTCCAGTATAGCATATTTATGTTTCTTGTCCACACGTTTGTGATTTGTGGAAATTTAATTGTTGTATCTGTCGATTTGATATTCATATGGCGTATTCGAATCTGCTGTCCTCGTTGACTTTGAGGTTGTACTTTAATACAAACATTCCATCAACTACAATACTACGATCGACGAACATATTATAGATCAGCACTGAAGATTTTTGACTTTGTATATTTCTAATCTTTTTACTAAATTAGATTCGGAAAGTCCAGAAACCGAAATATTAAACACTTCTTGCTTGCATAATAAAGCAAATATGTTGTAGTGTAGACGCTTGTTACTAACTGATTTGATAAATTTGTTAAGATAATGTCTTGTTATTTGTACACTCATCAAAATATTCCAAAATTATTGGTGTCACGTGACCAGCCTTTGCCAGGGTCTTCTCTCCGCCCAGCCATTTTCAGAGGCCCTGGGTACGAGGTTGTTCTGACCACAGGGGAATAAAGTTTGATTCCAAATGAAGTAATGCGGCATCAAATCATGTGGGGTTCCCTGGGGTAATAACAATGCCTATGAGAGTTCCATGCATGCACATGTTTGCCATGTAGGCAGAAGTGCACTTTACTTCATCCGTTTTAAGCCGGTTTTCCACTTGGCGACTTTTTTCGCGCGAAGCGACTTTTTCTTTTGTCTCATGAGCTCTGAGGTGGAACTAATCAGAAATCTGTTGAATTCGAACAAAAGAAAGTCGCTTCGCGCGAAAAAAATCGCCTAGTGGAAAACCGGCTTTAAGATGGTTGGACAACAATTCACTCCCGAGGAAAGAGCGTACATGGTACTTTCCTTGTACTTTCCTATCATGAAACAAGCCTTTAGGAGAAGATTTCCAAATCTTGACGTAGCATACATAATTTGGACAAGTTCAAATTTTGATGTTGCCTCTTTAAATGACTACAGGAAGCGAGTAGATAACTACTTAGCTCTGAAAATTTCAGACAACAAAGAATGGGCTTTCGGCGTGATATAAAAAATTACTTCTTTTACCATAATTAAAGAAGGTGCACCTCATAAATGGATGGGGGGCATTTTTTTGGGACACCCTCTACGACAATATAAGAAAGAGAGTTGGGTATAAAACAATTTAAGAACTAAAATACAAAATATTTCTGAAAAGATCTTTAACAAAATTGCACAAAGACTATTTTGACATATACTGTAAAAACCTAATTATATATACCTTTATCCTAGGAGCGTTTGTACGAAACTTTCCATAAAATAACGCAAATGAACCATCTGTTGAACTTGTTTCCTGAAGAAAAAGATTCTAATAAAAAGCAAGCAATTCAACCTATCGCCGTTCTTTTCCAAAAGATATTTCCAATAATAAGCTGGTTTCGATTCCGAGGGCTATAGGCGGCTGCCAAGTATGGACAAAAAGTGCCTACTGTTTTATTCACACACGTTTGATATACAAAAATATACTGCAACATTGCGTTTCAAAGCTCTTCCATGTTCCTTTAAAAATTAATGTCGAAAGGTTGTCGAAAGACCCAAGGGCCTATCTTCACAGGATTGAACCAAAACGTCAGAACCTACACAGCTGAAAGCCCAAAATAATAGAGCCACCATTTTGTTTCAGTGCACCCATTTTGTTTTGACCGCAAACTTCTTCTCCGATCACGACCTATATATTTATTTATATATATATATAAATACATATATATATATATATATATATATATATATATATATATATATATATATATATATATATATATATATACGTTTAATTTTGTTTTCATATTTTTTCATAATAGCAGACGTTTAATTTTGTTTTCAATTTTTGCAATGACCGATCTTTATCGGTTTGTAAAGACCGCTCAGGAACCAATCAAATTGCAGAAAAGTTGCGTTAAGACCGCTCACGTGACACAGCCATATAATGATGAAACATGCAGTAATACACATGCATGCACAAATACAACTTACATTCTTACTGGCAGTGACCTGCGCAGTTGCATACTTGAGTAGGTCAATCACATGCGTTTTGACAAGATTAAGAGCTTCGTTCAAACATTGATTGTAGCGGACTAAGTACGTCTGAGATTCTTTAAAATGTTGCTAAAAATAAGAACAATACGATACAAAGCAAACATTACATCATGAACACTAAGAAATGCTGACTTTAGTTCCAAGATTGATGTATCACTGTATACATATAAAAACCACTGTTATTATATGTACTCGAACTCAGATGGAACAGCGCATCTTACGTGTTGAAGTCAAACATTTTCATATTATGCTAAGTATAGATAAATGATGTGAAGTTCCACAAGCTGTATCTATATATTTAGACAGGAAAATTCCATTAAACTACTGGAACACCAATGGTAAACAGTCCGTTCAACAGTACGTTACAGTGGCGTGGTGGCAGGGGAGGCCGGGGGGGGGGGCCAAGGCCTCCCCAGCTGGGGTTGCAGAAGGGGCGCCAAAACTAGCAAGGGTGCCAAAATTTCTTTGTGTAACTAGGTCTTCAATGGTGGGATATAAAGATCTGAAATCTGTAATCTTTTGTGTTTTCTATGAAGTTTTATAATCTTCAGAATTCTGTAAAATCTCACTCCAAAATGCAGGAAATGGCATATCAGAGACTCTACATTTCAAATTTTTTCGGGGAAGCATGCCCCCGGACCCCCGTAGATGTTTGGCGCTGGAGAACCCGTTGTTTGTTGTAATATATATATTGCAACTTGAGTTTTATTAAAACACATGTGATCATTTATCAAATACAGTAATGTCTTTTTTCTGTTTGTTTGTTTGTTTGTTTGTTTGTTTGTTTGTTTGTTTGTTTGTTTGTTTGTTTGTTTGTTTGTTTGTTTGTTTGTTTGTTTGTTTGTTTGTTTTTTCTTCTTTTTTTTTTTTTTTTTTTTTTTTTGGGGGGGGGGGGGCGCACCAAGGCTAAACTGGCAACCCCTGCCTGAAACTTGCGCATATGATAATTTATAGTGCATTTCTACATGTAGTTTCAAAATAATAGATGCATAGATGATAGCACAGCCTGTAAAGAACACAAAAGCGCGCCTACTAAGCCATGAGCGACAGTTGTTCTCTACACGCTATATGACGTCTTTTGCGCATGTAATATGCAGTGCACAGAAAATGACATATATCTGTTTTATATACAAATCTTAAATTTTCCAAAATTTGATTATTTTCTTAAATCGTAAAGTGGAGGGGAAGGGGAAAATGTCCAAGTAAAATACTCTAACAACAAAATAATACTCATGCTTTATTACTTCATAAATGATCACAAAAAAAAATAACAGAAAGATGGCTGCTCTGATTAGTGTTTCCGACATCGTGACGTCATATCGGTAGTTTTACTACACCAACATAGAGCTATTAGCCAATCAAAGAGCTTCTTTCACTGGGTTTGTTATAAACTATGAAATCATATGCAGCTAGGCTGCAAATATTGTATCTCGCTTAAAATACGTATGCATCTATAAATAACCATGCATATTTACCGATTGTTTTGGTGATTCACGACATTTTAGTATGTATATATATATATATATATATATATATACATACATACATACATACATGTATATATATATATATATTTATAAAATAGATGTAATATAATGACGTTTCTGATTGGCTACCGTGCGTAACTCCATTGAGCACGGTAATTTCAAACGTAATAAGAAACTCATTTTTAATCAGCTAAATAAATCTTGTTTTCCGTTGTTTTGTGTCTGATTCTCTGTTATAAAAGAAATAGTTCATGGGCGATGTTGAAAACTAGGCGATGTTGTATCCGATCTACAGCATACTAATTTGGACCCATTCCTTTTGTCTTTTCTCCTAAATATATTGGTATTCTACCAACATATAAAAATATAGATGCTGATCAACTTAAATAACTGGTCAGTATAGACCTCAGTAGTTATGAGACAAAGCCAGTGAAAGGACGTATTTGATACATAAAAAAACTATTCTCACTGATTATGTACATACCAGTCAAAACTTCAAATGTTTTATAAAGAAATTTAAATAACAAGTTCTAAATAAATTTGAGTCCTAAAACTTACATTACTTCTGATGTATTCGATACAATCATCCAGTCTCGTTAACATTGGCACAAAGGAATCATTAGTCACAGATAACGTTGGCGTATTAAGTTTCTATATAAAAATATTTAAATACACTATTTTCATTTATTTCATTTGTTTCAAGTATATATCTTATAGTCTTCTAGCGTAGGAACGTAATATTATTGCAATAAATTTTTATATGTGGTTTTTCCTGATGAATAAACAGAAAACAAACGCGTTTCAATTTACGCTGATCAGGTGCAAATTGAAGCGCATGTTCCTTATTACCGCTTTCTTCCTAAAGTGCTCTCACTTGATGAGTAAAATCGTCGGGCAATGGATAAAGTAAAATAACAAAGGAAGCGGTTTTTGGAAATCTCAGTGGCGGGATTATTAACCCTCCCAGGAAGGGAGAAAAGAATATTTTAGGGGCGGACAGCTACTCCTGGAGCAAGATGAATTGAAAGCATGACCATAAGTTGATGTGAGGTTTGTAATTAGCAAATCCAATAATATCAACTGCATGAATTGAGAAAAAAAAATTGCTAACCTGTTTAATTTGTTCCAGAGCATTAAAATAAGACAATTTGTGACTTATACTTTCAGCCATGTCAACCAACTGGGTCTAAACGCAGAGGACAATATATATCAATATATACTGTCTTTAACTACATTTCACTACTCTACTGTTTAATCTAGTTTCCGACTCACTGGGCGTGAAACGTTATGCGCTCAAGTTTCCTATTGTACAAATTGAATGGTTTTCTAAAAACAAAAGTAAAAAACATCAAGCGCGCGAAATTTTACACCTAGCAGAAATCCAGCTTTATGTTCGTCCTTTTTCTTTTGTCGTGTATATAAGTTTCCTTGTTCCATGAAACAGGGAAGAAAACTATTCAATTTTTACAGTAGAAAAGTTGAGCGCATGACAATTTCCGCCTCTATAGCGATTCACGCATGCGATTGAATAGATGACTCGCCAAAGTGATGAATCTCATATAGCTCTGAATAAATGGCAAGACACATTCGTAAGACTATCCATTGCATGTGTTAGAAGAAGAAAATCGCAGGAAAAATCGTTTGTGTAAACGATCCTTAAAAGCACACACGTGACCACATATTTCTGCACGCATGCAGGCTAGAATTTGCAAGAAGCTGTCAGGTTCAACCCCTGCCCGGGGCTCAGAAACATTCAAGTATTCGATTTTTCTAAAGTCTAACAAACATCTGTTACATTACACCAAGCTCACACATGCATCAGTCATATATATATATATACACTATCTATACGTACCACTTTAAACAAAACTATATTTGATATGTATACATGTGCTACTACAATTTGCAACCTCCCGTGAACCGTGCAACAGTTCACCGTGCAACAGTTCACACGTACGTTTACGTTATAAAAATGCATTTTTTAGAGGAAAATTATGACACTTCAACAATAGCCTAATCAATCACCTGTCAAAAAATGGGTTCGTGATTAATCATATGATTGTTTACGTGTCAAAAGTTTCCGCTAAAAATGCATTCTTAAAAAGTAAACGTATGTGTGAACTGTGGCAAGGTTCACGGGAGGTTGAAAATGGTATTATTGCTTAGAAAGCATACTTATAGGATTACGAATTTGCAACCTTAGCTTTCCATCCGAGTCTTAGTCTAGCTGCGTACAGATGCCCGCCTTTCCTTAAGTATTTGAACTTGACAAATGTTTACTAAACTTCTGTTATATTACAACAATCACTCTCGGATATAATTTAGTTGTCCTGGTAGTGGACACGCCTCCTGACTAAAATAGTTCTCCAGACCCAAGTCAAGTTTTGGTTGTCCTAGACAAGGGCTGGGGTAAGCTATTGCTTATTTCGAGCCACGTGTGTTAAATGCCGCGAACCTTATATTAATACGGACACCGCGGTTAATACGGACAATTTATATTGTCTCTTCAGTGTCCATATTTAGACCTGCCAAAATGCAGGCTCACAACTGGACAGAGAGCATTTCCATTAGAGGGGCAAAACTGTTCAATGCACAACCCAACGAAATAAAACAGGTTGTTGATACAAAAACATTCAAAAAGAAACTGAAAATCTCCACCAAAAAGAACTGTGATGTATATACTTAATATACTAACATTTGACTGACTATTGATTCATATTATTTTTAACTAACTGTATTAATGTACCACTCAAATGTCACACAATTGTAATCCGTTCATGGCAATAAATTTCCAGAAATTAACTAACCACTTAACAACCGAGAGTGAGGTCTTTAGGTAAAATATCAAACTAAGGTCTTGCTGTATTGACCGAGCGATATAGCGAGGTTAACATGTCCTAGACGGATGTTTAATATTTCACCGTAAAATATTTCACAGTCCCGGTTATTAGGAGGTTATTAATAAGTATTGTCTATTATATATGGCACTTTTTATTACAAAATGAATCACGTATTTCCTGGTCACCGCTTCTTTAACTTTCTGTTATATTCGTCGTTTTAAGGCAATAAAAGTCTTTAATTGTAGGGATTAAAAATTTTCACAGTACCAGTCAGAGTGCAATATAACGGTCGGCCACCGGCCATATTCCGCACAAAACGCGGATATGGCCGTCCACTGATTGCTGTGCACGGATATTTTGGCCGACCATTTGGCCGCAGTAATTTCTCCCTCATTCTCGCAAAACCAAAAGGTAATCGGTTACACGTACAAGGGAAGATGTTTTCCCGCATTGAGCCAGCCTTTTCTAGCGCACTCTGTTTTGAGTCGTTAAGTGCGAAATATCGCTTATTCGCTTGTTTTTAAACTTCGAAGCTAATTTCTCAAACTGTCCGTATAATCTGCTTAAGTAATTACTTTATAGTGCTAAACTTATATTGTTATAAAGTAAATTACTAATACCTGTTAATATTTTTTGTCATGTATTAGGATACGTATTTTATATTTATACTGTGACTAAGTTATTGTTCTATTGACCATTGTGCATACGGTTGTGCTGTGCATACGGTTGTGCCAGTGAGGTTGTTACAATGTATTGTACAAGCTAGAGTACAACTTTTCTTCTATTTAAGTTTTATTTACTTTTATTTTAAGTTGTTAAATTAAAATTTAAAAAAAATTTCCTCCATTGAATTCAAAAATAATTAGTGTCTGATCATGTCCGACCAAAACCTGGGTTGGTCTATTATATTGTACTCTGATTATACCAGGGGTATTACGGAGAAACCGCAACGCGCGATTTTACCGGAAGTAACCTGTGCCATATCATATAGTAAATATTTTTAGTTTCGCGTCTGATCTCACCTGATCTTGCAAAAGTTGCTCACAAGCCTCGTGTAAAGCTCCAGTTTTAGTAGATACAAACAAATGTTGTCTTTGAAGATTTTGAAGAAATCCCAGTGCTTCAGTGATCTCTTTCAAGATCACTTCACAATGATCCCGATACTGTTTCAACTGCTCTGAATAAGCACTAGAATAATCAAATCATTTATCGATTAGATGTAAAGTTGCCAAAAATGTCCATTAGACTTAATTTCTCATAAACAGTGTACAATAACAACTTCTCATTTTAAAACAAGTTAGTTGTCATGCATCAACCTCGTTCCCAGGGCCTTTTTGAAATTGGGAGTGCGGGAAAAGACCCTGGCATCGGCTAGTCACAGCACCCAGAAATACTAGGTGTAATAAATTAGCAATTTAGTTTATTATGCAAAATCGTTCTGAGTAATGGCAGTCCGGTGGGAAACGATCATTGTAATGGCAGTTCCAAAATCTTGTAAATTTTTTAAAGAGTGATACACTACAGTCTATGGTTCTGACGTGCTAATTCGGACTGCCAATCTAGCCAATTAGTTGTTGCTTTCTGGTAGCAAATATTATAAATTTTTAAAGTGCATATAACTCCAAATTGTTTATCATCTAAATACGTTCTGCCTTTGGCAAATAGTTAAACAACGAAATATTTTTTAGATTAGTGGAGCAACCTTTATTGCTTTAATAGCGGGATTATTGTTTTCAAAATGGTAATGAGGGGACGCCAAAGTAGTCATCATTATCTATACAATATTTATTTGCAGGAGTGACATACCCAATTCTTCCATTAATGGTGTGTTTGAACAACATGTTCCATATTGTATGAGTTTTTCCACAAAAATTCTCAGGTAGTTTATTTTGCCAAAAAGAGAACGAAAGCGAAATGCCAAAAAGCATTAAAGAATAGCTCCAATCAAAAAAATATTTCACTGAACAACTGTTTGCTCTATGTAGAACGTATTCAGATTTCACTTAATTAATAACATGCAATTTTATGCTTACTGGTAAGATGACTCCTGTTCCCTTTCCATCTGATTCTCAACTTGCGCAAACCATGTAAAAAACTAAGCGAAAAATATTTGATGTACAGTACAATTAATTATATATAAAGTACTACTATAAACTATACTACAATAGGTTTAGTCATCTGTAACGCGAATGCGTTATCTATTATAATAAAACTAATTATAAATTAAAGAAAAAATTAATTAAATTAAATTAAAAACGCAATACATACACAGGTAGAAATCTAACTCAGGGTCCTACAGAATCCTGTGAAGAACAAAAAATACCTCAGAATCCTAGGTGGGCCCAAGCGCTCAATTCCCATTGAAGTAACCTCGCACTTCGGATAATATACGAATTTTCATACTTCATGATGCAGTGACAAATTAGGAGCTCCATGGACCTTGGGTACCAAAATTTCCTTAGCCCTAGCTAGACCCCTCCCTAAGTTAAAGCCTTCAAGTAGCCTGCACACAGGAAAGCCTTCAAATAAAAATGGCAACTAAAATTTAAGTGCCTATGAGACGGAAATTAAGTTCACTTGGTCTTATTTGAAAGAACGATTAAAATGACAAAGTAACAACTTTTGCAGTTTTTCGTTTTCTCTCTTCGTTGTTGAGATATTTTAGTTTGTTTGATCTGCAAATGTCACATGGTGTGATGTACACGTACATAATGACTCATCGCAGGTATTTCAGCTATTATCAGACAGAATCACTGGAAATTCTACATGTTTGGTGTTGTGAGAGGAACACGCGCACATGCTTCAATCGAATTAAGTTTGAATTGATAATATAGCAAAGACATAGACCTTATTCAAAAATGGCCGCCGAATTAAGATTCTTTTATATACATATAAATTAGCCCTTATGAACTCGTTTTCATGTGGGAAATTCAAAATAATTTTTACTTTAAAACGAGGTCATAAGGGCTAATTTATATGCACATAAACGAATTCTAATTCGGCGGCCATTTTTGAATAAGGTCTATATAGCTTTCTATATTATGATAAGTAATTATGCAGGTATACGTCACATGCACCATGTGACATTTGTATATCAAACTGAAATATTTCAACAACAAACTGAACGAAGCAAGAAAACGAAAAACTACAAAAGATTTTACTTTGTCGTTTTAAGTGTTCTTTCAAATAAGACCAGCTGAATTTTCGTGTCACAGGCACTTTAAGTTACACGCAAAAAAAATTTAGAATCGTTGACCAAAGAGTGCTATAACCATGCATAGACTACTTGTCCATTGTTTTGTCACATACAAATTTTACGTTACTAACCCAACCTTATAGTACACTTACCTGCTGCGCATTTTCCACTTTTGCCGATCCTAAATCAATATCAGATATATTCACACTTCCCTTTCCTTCTGAAGATTCACCATGAGTTCTCGTTGATGGTAGACTGGAAAAGTCTTTCTCTGGTAGCTTAAACAAAATATACCATTTACATGAATATAGCTTAGTTTACACGAGCAAATTTTGCTGCGATTTTCAATTTTCAAATCACAAGCAAATGGCAGCAAAATATCCAGCTGTTCATATGCGCAAATTGAAATCACAGCAAAATCGCAATTAAATCACACAAGAGATTTTAGTTGCATGCAAGTTTTGTTGTTCCCAACTTTCAAGGTTGACCAAAACTGGAAGTAGATGGTCAGGTTCAGTTTGTCTTTTTCCAGTTCTCCTTGATTCAAAAGAATGTCTAAAGATTTTGCTCAACATTTTTGTTGTCATTTAATACTTGATATATAACAAAACACGTATTTACTGGCAGGTACCTCGGGAAAACAGTGTGTTTTAATTGTGGCCCCTCGACCGCTCATTAGTGCAAGTATATAAAATAGCATTTTGAAAACCATGCATGTTGTATAATAGTGCTCTGCACAGATGACGTTGGTGTTGTCAATTTCATCATGTTTGTCCGCATTTTTCATTAATTCTGAGTTGCCAACAATAGAAAAACGTTCATTTTGAATCCCTTGAGAGTTGATTTTGGTTAGTTTGTCCGCATTTTAGGTTTATAAATAGCAACTGTGCGCTTTGCTATTGGCTAAAAGCCATGTTCTACTACAGTGCGTATCAAAAAAAAGGCTACCCTTAGAAAATATAATTAACATTCTTTTCAAATAACCTATTGTATATTGACAGCCCTGGACACATACGCGTTGCTCTGTGGTCAGTTGAACCATTTTTAATCGAACTGATATGAATATAATTAACATTTTTATTTCAGTTATGCTCCTTCATACGTTTAGAAGTTATCGTAATTTCCCAGGTGTATACGACCATTTGTTTTTTACGCATCCGTGACTTCAGAGGTGTCCAGGGCTGTCAATATACAATAGGTTATTTGAAAAGAATGTTAATTATATTTTCTAAGGGTAGCCTTTTTTTTGATACACCCTGTATAACTCTATGAAAAACATGGAAACACGCCATCCAATACGTATGCCATCATTCCAATAAAAATTTGTACACAACACTATAATTACATACTGTATATGCCATCCACTACAGCTATCAGCTGTATGGCATCAAACACCTGATACAATACACTATCCACAAACAGTGATGAGAATTTACGCTTTTTGTTATTTGACATGTTGTGAGCTAATGTGTGTTCCCATTGCAATTTCTCATTCTCTCTCATGTACAATGCGTGACGAACGCAGATACAGTGGACCCACATGAAAACTGACTTGTAAAATCATGGTTGAAGTTAAAGCATTGTAATACAAAATGTGACCACTGTCAATAGCGTTTCAGTTTTATAATTGAAATACTATACCATCTCCTCAGGGGCGGCGTGGCGTATTAGTCTAATACCATTTCCCCAAAAAAAGTAGAGAAAACGATTTGCTTCAAATATATATGTCTTTATTCAGTTTATTGTGCTAATACGTAGCAGCTTACAAACAGAATTGCTTACTATCTATTTGGTTTAAATGACAGTTCTGACTCCCATGGTATAACATGACCAGCGTAAGTCAGCTTTCTGCAGAGCTGTTTCTTTTGCCTGGGCTTTAACCGGATTTGATACTTTACACCTCAAAAATCTCAAAAACCTCTCAAACCACGGTATTTTTTAGGATCACAAAACTAATACTGTGGTTTGAGAGAATAAGAAGAATTTGGTGTCAAATATCACTTTATAGATCGACTTTTTAACGCAACTTTTATTATCCGTTTTCAAAAAAATTCGCGTCCACACGAGAACAGGAAAACGGCGTTTTCAAAAAGTTGCACTTTGGAGACTGTCTTCGAAAAGTTCCGTTTTTGATAACCGCTTCATCGTTTACGTGTGGACGCGAGGCCAGTCCGTAACAAAAAAGTTGCGTTTTCATTCTACAATTCATACTTAAAGAAATAAATCCTGTAAAGCTATTCTTAAAGGAGCGTAAAATACGCAAAATCATGTGTGCTTGTAAGGGTTTAGCCAACAAGCTTGATAAACTACAGGCCAGAGCGGCGAGAATTATATTGGGAGCTGATTACTCAACTAGGTAAATCGACTTGTTGGCTCATCTAAATTGGCCTACACTTTCTGACCTACGCTCCAGACATCTCAAAATTGTTATGTTTAAAACCTTAAATAACGCTATGCTTCCTCACTACCGTAGAATCCCGAAAGTAGCGGCCCCCCTTACTTTCGGTTTTATCCGCTGTTGGGGGCCACTACTTTCGGGGGGCCGCTACTTACAGGGGGGGCCGCTACTTTCGGGGGGCCGCTACTTTCGGGGGGGCCGCTACTTACCGGGGGGGCCGCTACTTTCGGGGGGCCGCTACTTTCGGGGGGGCCGCTACTTTCGGGTGGTAAAATACGTTAACATACTGTGGGAATATTCTTCTTTGTTCCTTCCTATTTACCACATTTAATATGCTTTAGTTTTTCCTTATGCCATTTCAACTCTGACTGTTATACACTTTGGTACGTTGATAGTTGAAAACACTTTCGAGTTAATCAAGCGATGACTTGGGGGCCGCTACGTACGGGGGGCCGCTACTTTCCGGGGGGGGCTACTTTCGGAAATTTTGTAGACATCTCAAATTTGTCGCTACTTTTGGGGGGACGCTACTTTCGGGGGGGCGCTACTTTCGGGATTCTACGGTACCTCACTAAGAAATTTACACAAACTAATCTTGAACATGAATATAATTTGCGAGGTTCTAATCATAAAATTTATCCTCGGAAACCAAAAACTGAGGCTCTCAGGAGAAGTTTTTCGTACCGGGGAGGGGGGGGGGCTGTTCATTGGAATAGTCTAACTGTACAAGTAGCAAATGCTCCTTCTTTAGAAACACTTAAGACTTTAATATAGTAATTTTTGTATTTATCTTATTTCTTAGTATATATATAGCTATCTATGTCTATTGTATTTTGTAATTTTTAATGTTTGTAATTAATAAATATTTTTTATATACGGCTCCATGGAAGAGCACTTTTTGTGAATGGACTCCGTATTGAAATAAAGTTTCAACAACAACAACAACAACAACAACAACAACAACAACAACAACAACAACAACAACAACAACAACAACAACAACAACAACAACAACAACAACAACAACAACAACAACAACAACAACGAGCACATGGTATTAGTTTTGCGATTCTAATACCATCGTCCGCTGATCTTTTAAATATTTAATTATTTGAAAGTTTTCATGGCAATAAGGTAGTGTAAATGAGTTTTGTGGAAGCACCACGTAAAATATTTAGCATAGAAATATTTTGCGTGGTGTTTCCGCAGAGCTTATTTATATAACTTTAAATATTATACTTATGTAATTTCTCTTTACACGCCCCCTGTGGAAATCAGCTTCGGTTGACGGGGTTAGCGTGGCTAAATAAAGTTCTTCTATCTATCTATCTATCTTCTGCGAATCTGCGCTGTCAATAAAAGACGGTTGGCGCAACTAATCTTGGATGACGAAATCGAATCGCGTTATGCGTGAGGATTGCGAAGTTGTTGATAGTCTTGATAGTCAAGATTCAGAAGGCTGGTTTGTTAGTCAATAATCACGTTGTTCTTAATTTTGTGCGTTCTTTAGACTAATTTGCGTCAGTAAATATATATGCAACGTAGACTATACATTCGCGATTGTCAAGAAAGTAACATTCTATAGTATAAATTTTATATTTAAATTCCAAAGGAATTTACTTCAGCAGTTCAACTATAAATGATTGTTTTGGTAATAAAAACAGCCTCATATTTGAATGAGTGACGGTGCTCTGATCGTAAAATACTGTCTGTTCGTCTCCATTAGAGTGATTTTTGTTGGCCAAACTATAACGGAAAATGCTTGAAATCGCACGTCAGAACCCTAAGGTTTCAAAGATTTTCCAGGGGAGAATACCCCCGGACCCCCCTAATTTGTTCACCACTAATACCATTATATTTCGTGGCTGCGCCACTCCTATAGCCTACGTCATAGCCTGTTTTAATTTATCAGAAATTTAAGTAGTTCACTACACGACATTTAATTGGTTAATTGCGACGGTTTCCGTTTTAAATGTTTTGTGGTTTAATTTACACGCCAGCAAATTATAAAGCTAACGGACCTTTGTCTCACCGCTAGAATGTATTATAAAGCAAGGATTACAGTGAGTTCGTTGAGATTTTCACGGGCTTTATAGCCTGCATGTTGCTGTTTGAAAACGATCAAACAGTTAGAAAAGATCTGGGAACGGAACTGGAACTGATGCTATCAATGTGAAATTCCAGAGCACATGTAAATCACGGCATCTCATTGGTTCACACACATCACCCCACTTAAAGTTTGAGTGATAAGATTATTTTTGAGATTAAATTTTAAGACGAAAAAGCGACCACTCGAACTTTAAGTGGGGTGATCTGTGTGAATCGATGAGATGCTGTGATTTACATGTGCTCTGGAATTTCACATTGATGGCATCAGTTCCAGGGAACGAACACCCGGTTTGACTGTAAATTTCAAAGCACAGCATCACAAAGATGGAAGGATCTGATTTAACTCACTACTCATGAGTAGATGTTACCTTACTCGCGATCAGTACTGTATGCTCAATGGCAGCAAAACACAAATACAGGCTATATAGCAGAGCCGTATTATTCTCTGCCACTCCAAAAATGTTTGACCAGACTTGAGTCAAAATGATATTGAAAACAAAAAAGCGGTGGTCAAGGTGCAGCCACTGTGGCCGGTCACTGGTCAATGATCACGGGCCACTATTTGCAACACTGGACTGCAGAGTTGGGCACTTTTCACTGCTGAGATCTTGCAGCAAAAGCTGTAAAATCTTGGAGCAGGGCAGCAAAGGATGTCCCAGGGGTGCACTCAGGGGTGGATAGAAGTGATTTTCAGTTAAACTTAGAAGTAAAGCCCTGAAATACATTCTATGTCAACGGAAAACCGAAATTCTCCGTCGTTTGAAGTCGAAATATGTTGCAGAGGATCTCAAAGTTTTGATGAATGTTACTTCATTCCTTGATCTGAGGTACAAAACCGATTTCCTCACAAAGGGTGAGTTGGTTCAGCAAGGCAGGACCAGTGAACTCGATGTACTGTAAGTTAAAATCTGATACCTGGAACACTAACGTCCAGTCATTCGTGGGGCAAAAAGTGAGGCAAAAAGTTCCAGTTCCTTGCGCGGTTTGTAGGTAGGATTCAGTCTCCCACAAAATGTTTTTTACACGGCCACCGGTCTTGCGCGAACCGCGAAAGTTCGAAAAGGTTTGAAAAATTATTTATTGATTGAATCCTTTTGTCACGCTTTGCTAAACGTACATTTCAAATTTTAATTGGTTGTGCTATGCTGCCGAACTAATTATGCAGTAATTGTTTATTTGTTGCTATAGTAAAAGTCATTGTCTTCACAAAACGTACACGAAGTTTGTCGGTCATGAAATTAAATCAAACTTTTGTCGTTATAATATAAACCATATATTAGAGTTTCGTTACTCCGAAGAGGATACAAAAAATTCAACACAAACTTTAGTTTATAACATAACTTTGATATAGCAACATTTTTGATTGGCTGTCGTGCGTGCTCCATAACTCGATGGAGCACGGCAAAAAAGCGCGGGAAAAATTTCAAAACAAAACTGAGTTTTAAATTGATGGCCTTTTATATTTATCAAAATACCAAGTCATTTAATTTTATTGAGTAATAAAGAACAACGACCCAGAAGACATAAACCGGGTCTGGGTAACTGTGTTTAAACTGTCCTTTTGGTTGGATTTTAGTGAACAAAAAAGACTTACTACGAAAGTAGAAAAACACAACAACCAAAACGATTTGCCGGCTTGTGAAAGGATTTAATGCTATGTTATAAAAGAAATGGCTCATGGTTTAGTGTGCTCCATGGAAGCACACTAAACCATGAGCCATTTCTTAAATAGAATATGCAGTTAGTACCAGTTTCATGTGTCGTTTTGTTTAAAATCAATGCATTCCGCATTCTAACTGAAAACAACTAGTCTAGTTCAGTTATTTCTTAAAATACCATAAGTCACAAAAGACCATTTAACACAGTGGAACAAAAAATTAAAGGAGCAGAAATAAGAAAATAACATTAGATGTATCTTATGAAATATCAAGTATCAATACGTCTTCAAACTCGTACAAGAATAGCTTTCTCACTCTTGTTCTCACCTTTTCGGCTGGCTGTTTCTAGCTTAATTTACAGTATAGTTTCGGATTGCTAGACAGTAAATAAAACAACAGCAGCACTGAACAACATGGGAAACCATTAAATGCACGTTTAATCTGATAAATAATTTTCTCAAACCTTTTTTCCGGCCTTCGCAGTTCACTCAAGATGGGTGGCCACGTAAAAAAAATTTTGTGGGAGACTGAATCCTACCTACAAACCGCGCAAGGGCCTGGGACTTTTTGCCTCACTTTTTGGTTACACATTAGCGTTCCAGGTATCAGATTTTAACTTACATCAAGTTCACTGGGCAGGACTTGTAAGCACTCCAGCACGACTGCGGTTAAATCCTGAAAAGGTTGACATGCTCGTTTTTTGGCTGAAAATTTGTAAACAAAAAGGTACTTGGGCAATTCCATGGTGACTCATGTTACATTTTGAACAAATGACAATGGATCAATTCCAATCTAGTTTAGTGATTAATTTATTTAACACTTCAACTATTGTCTGTAAACACCTAAGGTCCTAAGGTACTGAATAATGATGAGGATGGAATATTTAATTATACAATGCCACTAATTAGGACAATAGAGTGGTGTGTGACTCATGTTATGCCAAAGTAACATCACCCAAAATTAACTTAACTTTTTCTGAATTTTCTTCAGAAATTATAAGTGGGAGAAAATAGAATCTATCTTGAATTTAGAGATTTTATGGTAGACAAATTGTTTGCATAAAAATTAGTTGAATTTTAACTGAAAATAGGTAGAACAGTTACATAATGTCTGTGACTCATGTTATGTGACTCATGTTACCATAGTCAATCGAGATATGGTCTGGAAACTCAGCTAAAGTCTTTGGTCTATCTTTTTGTTCGCCTTTATGCATTTTTGTGCACGGTGTACGGTCACTGAACACATTGTATTTTAGTATAATGAACGAATTGTCCAATAGCAACGTTTCAGTTCAATCACTCAACCGTGCTATTTAAATATTAATAAACCTAAAACAAAGGATGTGCACGGTGTAAGGTATGGTTCAACATAAAATCCCAGCTCATTACAGGCGCTTTGAAGTTTGCCGAGTTTCCAGACCATATCTCGATTGACTATGATGTTACATCTTAAATGTTCTTTATAAACCAGTCCATAATTGACTTGGGCAGATATTTCACACCACCTAGTAAAAACAATTGAATGAACATATAGGAGAAAATAGTAGGTGATTATTTCTCTCTGGAGGCTTAAAATATTGGTAACTGAGATAACAAATGATTGAACAGAGCGCTGAAGCATTAATTAATGCAGAAGAAGAATACAAGATTGGTTATGTCGGTTTTACCGGGTTTTTTGACGGTTTTCGGGTTTTTTTTCAAAACCGCCTCAGCCTACCTCATGGGTGCACGTGCACCATTGCCCAACTCTGCAGTCTGGTTCAGTCAGTTCACATACAGTAGTCACATAATTTTACAAAATAACTCAACACATTGGATTGGGAACTAATAAAAATCTTTAATACTTTACCTAAAACTAACCTTAATCTCACAAGACAAACTTGGTCTGGTCTGGTCAAAAAACGTCAACCCTACAGTAAATCTAACCCTACATGTAACTCTATAAATTGGAATACTGTATATTATTAAGAATCCCATGGATATTTTGCCACGTCAAATTCGTCTGACTTTATAAATAGTTCAGTTAAAGACCAGCTATTGATAGCAACCTACCTCAGAAGGAATTGAGCGATTTGAAGAATATGCAGTTAATAACAGTACGCTGTCTTTTTCTTTATCCGTCAATGGTGATAAACAGCTTTCTTTAGCGTCCCAAAGGGTAAGTCTTTCGCGAACGTCTTTGACAAAAGACGCCATGTTCTATTTTTGCGGCCAATTTAAGTCATACTTCGTGTAGGATATAACATACAGTTTGAGGCAGTCCCAGTCCTGCCTTTCGCGCGCGCCGTTAGCCAGATATTGCATTGTGCATCGTAGTATAGTACCTATGTCTTGTGATAAGACCTTTCCCAGGATACGTGTGGCCGCGCGTGAAAGCGAGGCTCTGGTAAGTACATGGCGCCAATTTTCAATATGGCGGAAGCAAGGTCGGAGCTTTTTAGTACTCCGCCGTCAAAACAAACAACGATTATTAAGAATGAAGCAGTTCCAAGGGGAGTTATTTATTGCTGTGTTCCGCTTTGTAAAAGCTACAGTGGAAAGGTAGTCGAGGGAAAAAAGGTTACTCTACACAGAATTCCCTTAGACGAAAAATATAAACCGAGCAGCTGGATACAACAACTTCGCAATGTACGAAATGATTTTACTGCCAAAGCTGGAACACGAGTGTGCAGCTTGCACTTTGTGGGCAAGAGTGGGCCCAAACCATGGTGTCCAATTCCAACATTATTCCCCTCGAAGCCAGCACCTGAACCTTGTGAGAACACAGCAGTACGAAGACGACTAAATTTTGATTCAGGTGTACAATACGGCGAACCAGAAAATATTGAATTATTAAAACGCCTTGGACTTTGAGCATTGTTTTCACGATTACTTGCCAAAAGAGGCATTTACGCCTGAATCTGGAGATATTTTGCGAGACACGATGAGAGACACAGGTTAGTGACATATTTTAATAGTGTAGTTTGCCATACGGTAAACATTATCTACATTTTTTGTAAACATTGTCTACATTTTTTACATTGTCTACATGGGCCATTCCATTTAATATCCACACCCCCCTATGGACGAGAATTTCTGAGGGGGTTCAAAAAACCCATTTCTGAGGGGTTATGCCCATCGGTATCCTTTGATCTTAGCGTTTTTTCTGAGGGGTAAGGCAAAAATTTGTAAATTTCTGAGGGGGTGAGAGTGTTGGCACTTTGATCTTTTTTTCTTAGGGGTTCAATCTTTACTTATCTCGTCCATATGGGGGTGTGAAATTTAAATGGAATGGCCCCATTTTAGACTACTACTTTTTGCAGACTACGGGAATATTAGTATTATAAATGTATTATATTTCCCGTTTATATTTCCAACATTTCCCGTTCAGACACCTTAAGCGAACATTTGGCTACCATTTCTAATGAAAAAGTATATACCTCTAGTTCTCACTTTTCATCCCTTCAATTTCAAAGTAAGGGACATCATTAACCGCAATTTCGACCTCATTAAAAATGACCCAGAAACATCTTCCATTTTCTCTGAGAAACCCCTAGTATCTTTTCGGCATAGCAAAAACATCCGGGAAAACGTTGTTCACAGCTCACTGCAGCAAGCCTTGGTATCACATGTTGGCACCAGCTCTTGCTGTCGTGGTAGGTGCAACACCTGTAAATATTTAGACTCCTCAATTTCAGCTCCAAAATGTAGGTTCAACATAACCCACAGTTTCACTTGCACTTCCTCCAACCTCATTTACTGTATCTCTTGCAGTAAATGTCCCATGCTTTACATCGGAGAAACTGGAAGACGTTTAGGTGACAGATTTGTTGAACACCTTCGTGATGTCAAATACAATGTGCAAAACAAACCTGTTGCCAGGCACTTCAACAGTGCCAACCACTCCTTTTCCAACATGAAAATCTGTGCCATTCAGCCCATTACAGGTTGTAACG
The DNA here is from genome assembly GCA_964035015.1 of Corallium rubrum. Classification (NCBI taxonomy): domain Eukaryota; kingdom Metazoa; phylum Cnidaria; class Anthozoa; order Scleralcyonacea; family Coralliidae; genus Corallium; species Corallium rubrum. Next base: position 40,856,197 of record OZ035997.1, read on the forward strand.
ATACTCGTCGTAAACAAGAAATGCGTCTCATTTACAAACTTGGTACCATTCACCCTCACGGCCTCAATGAGCGATTCTCTTTCATTTAGCTCACTCCACCACCATATTCCACACCTTTTCCTTAACCTTTTTCCGATGATTTAAATAGTAATTTATAACCTGTTTCTTTGCCTAATTGCAGGTAGCTGACCCACAAATTGGGTCAGCACCTGCACACAGGCTAAAATTACATATTAATTTATTTGTTTACTTTGTTTTTATTGGCTTACATGTGTTCACGTGATTCCCATTGTAGCTCTGCTATAAATACGCGTGACCACATGTGAGTTGTTTACTAATTTCTCCTGACGAAGGGCCTTCGCTCGAAACGTCGAGAAGATTTTTCTCTTTTTTCAGGCCAACGTGACTTAACCCTGGTAATATTATTATATTAGTTGTTCTTTTGATATGCTAAAAATTCCTAATGCTTCCTACATGTATATTCATATTGTAATAGTTTTTTCTTTTAATGTTTATATAGGTGTCCAGTTTTGTTCCGCTTCAGTGGACAAACATGTTCAAACCGAAACTGTGCAAGTGAAAGAGATTGGAGTGCAAGTGAACCTGCCTTCACCCTCTGGACTTAACATTGATAGGAGCCTAATAATATAGTGTAGCACAGTACAGTGCACAACATGTTAATAAATATACAGAAATTTGTTGGTTCTCAAAACCTTTGAAGTAATGTTGGCATGATTTTTGAAAAATAGAAATGTGTTAACTTTCTTAAGGACAAATCATGCCAGTTTTTATTAAAATAGATTCTCTCAACATGTATTCCTTCGTCTCCGAACTCCAAATCAGTCATCAGGACAAAATCATTCCATTTCAGACCTGATATTGCACATTGGCCTTGTACTTGGTGGTAATAACAATGATCTGGATCGAGTATCAGGCTATCTTCCTGTTTCATTAAACAAAAAGGCTTTTTCTTGCCTGAACTGGGTTCTCTTTTAGCATGGTATGTTTGTAGAGGTGTCATCCCCTTACCACTCTCTATGCACTTTATCTCAACACATCCATAAGGCGGGTTACTGGTGGGATCAAAGACAACCCTGTCAGGGGAAGCACCAAGCCAACTGTATTTTGGGTTGACAACTAATCCACAAGGAAATATCTGAAGTCCAGTATGACCATGCCTCTCTTGGTATTGCACATAGTATTTGGCATAGTAAGTGAACTAACATTTAGATTCTTTGTGGCACCAGTGGTCATTGCATTGACAAGTTTTGAACAGTCTTCCTTTTTTCTCTTAAGTACTTTTCCGAAATTAGAAGATGTCAGTCGATACTGCCTATGGTTGTACCATGCAACACTATTCGACTGGTTTCGAGTGGAAGATTCAATTTTGAATGCTTTCTCAAGGTCTACCTTTACTGAATCATTAAAAAATTGTCTGGCATCCTCCGATAAATTTTCTGGAAGTTCCATTTCTCTGACAGAATCATCGATTAGTGGAAGCTTTATTGGAATATACTTTGAAGTGGAACTGCTTGCTACTTGTGCTATCTGTGATTCACGAACACTTAAAATATTTTGTTGCAAAGATTGGAGTGGGATTCGTGTTGCATTTTTCAAAGGGCTCTGGATGGGACAACTGATTGTCATAACTGTTGACATATGATTATTCGGAATAATACCAATAGGGCTTGGAGTAGTCGGTGACATTAAAACTTCTGGGGTAGTGGGTGATTCCAAAACTTTGGTTGTTGAAACTTCTTCATAAGCCCCAACATTGTTAACACATGAAATGTCATATGACATTTCTGTGTTTTCTTTGCCCTCTTTTTCAACAACAGTAAAAAGGACACAGTGTGGATTTACAGTTTTGAGGCTATTGGTGAGATTGAGCAAAAACGAGTTCTGTTTTGCTGAGCAGGCATTGTACTCACCAGAACTAGGTACTGCTGGTAGCCTTGGCTTTTTCCCATACTGATGTTTAACTGGTCTCATTTGACTTATTTCCTTGGGACTGAGTTTTCTGCTACGTGGTTTGTTCCATTCACACAGCTTTGATGTACACGAAGTGCTACTGGAGGAGGGTTGATTATAGGTCATGGCATAATCCTCAACAGCAAACAGTAATGCTGCAATATGATTGCATGCTGCACCTAACCTACAAACAGAAGCAAAATTAATTAAGAAAACTACATGTCAACCAAGAATATTATACATCCAACTATTGTTTGTTTGTTTGCTTGCTTAATATCTTGTTTATAATTTAGAATATCGTAAAAACATATATAACAAGAACGCAAACAGATGCATGTTGCTTACCCTGCTGTGCAGTTACAATCTGCAGATAAGACTTTAGCAGTTTCTTTAACGACGGAAATCCAGGTCTCATAAACACGGTCTGTGCGCATTGATGGTAAAATCTTTGCTTTTACGAAGCAATAATTACTAGTTGCGTTAATAATACTAAGTTTAATATCTTGTACATGGCCATCCATGAAAAATTTGAAAGCTTTTAGCTGTTTAAAACACTTCATGTCCTCTTTTGCGTAGAATTTGCATTTTCCATACACTAAATAGTCCTTAATTTCATTAACAGTTATTACTGGTAGATATGAGAGATCCTCGGTCCAGTTGTTTAGTGTTTTAGGATTTGGGAGATCCTCAAACGGAGTTTTAAGCTTGTCGATCATTCTTTTCTCTCGCTCATTTTTCTCTCTCATTTCCCTGTTCACAAGTAATTCAGTGCCGTCTTGTTCGGCTTTTGTTACATGAGTGATCAAGTCTTGTTTTCTTCCTGAAACTTTAAGTCCACGAGCTTTAAGCCACGTTTTTAATTCGTCTTTCTTGCACCCTTGCAGACTTTGTTGATCCGCCATATTGAAAATTGGCGCCATGTACTTACCAGAGCCTCGCTTTCACGCTCGGCCACACGTATCCTGGGAAAGGTCTATTGGTTGTTAATTTTTGTTAATTGGAGTTCACGTATATACTGCGAAGAAAAACCAATATTTGCTCCGCTTTATCAGCAACTTATTTTAAACTAATATTAAGTCAAATATTTTGCAGTTTGGTAACTGCAGTCATTTATGTCAGTGGTCAAGTATTTATTTTTGATGTAATCAGAAACGTTAGCACGCGTGCGTGTCGCATCAAAGATGGCGGCAGATGCGAAGTTTATATTGCTTGGGCTTTTCACTTGCTTCTGGAGAGTGCAGAACATTCTAAAGCACTGCAGGACAAAGTAAGAAATTTTTCTTGACGCATTTTGTGTTATTTTCTGGTTTATTCGACTTTGGTCGATGTAATTAATTTTTAGATTTTAATGTTTGTTTTTTGATGGTATAAAAATCAAAGTCAGTCTAAGGCCGATGGAAGTGAGGTATCAGCTTACCGTAACTTGGAAAAAATCTATACGTGAGGCATTTTTTCATTATTCATTATTCATTATTTTCTTCAGTCAACTCAGTAATGCTCCGATGAGGTCCAGAGTCTCCAATTATGCATCTTAATACATAATCGGAGACTCTGGACCTCATCGGAGAAACTCTTCAGCAAAACAAACTGTTTCCCTCGGTACCAGTACATAAGTGTTTATTGTTATTTTGATAATAGAAATGTGAATTCTTTAAAGCATCTGTTGATATACTAAATATGTAAATAAATACAAGTTGTTATTGTCCCTGATTTCTAAACAGATGAGATACACTGGATTTTCAATTAAAATTATGAGAATTCAGATCACTTATTACCGACTTCGGATCCACCATCTCAGCACGGACATAACCCTTGACCACTGACCACCCGAAATAGTGTCTCCCGAGGGCTTACTTTTGTTGTCTGTATTCGTTGAACAGAATGCCATATTCTCCGATGAGAAAACACCATGGATATTGCAAAAAATTTTAAATAATGAAAAAAGTGAAAATAATGAAAAATTTCATGCGGCAGAAAAAACACATGCAGGCAGGTTACGGTAAGCTGATACCTCACTTCCATCAGCCTAATATCAATTTTAATGATTATTTTAAATTTTGTTCATTCTCATTCAACACGCCAATCTCAAAATAGAAATCTTTTTTGTAAATCTGTGAATACTATTGGACTATCCAATGGGAAATTTGTTCTCTTCAGTATACTGGTGTTGCCCTCTGGAATTCCTTGCCTACTGTGTTGGCCCTATTGAATTATTAAAGGCAAGATGCCCGCTAGGCACTATTATGGTACGGTGGTGGTCTGGATTGGGGTGAGCATTCTGTAACAAAAAAATCGGTCATCTGTTTACACTGACGGTATGGTAAATTTACCATAGCATAGTGATTTGCAGCCGGAGTGCTAAGCGTAGTGACTACACTACAGAAAACATGGCCAGAAATGTGGGGCATATAAACTGCACATACTGGCAATTTAGTAAACAAAAATGGTGGAAATACTATATGTAAAATATATGGGTAGAGGCATGTAATTAAAATTGAGCGAGTTCAATTGCAGCTACTGTACTGTATAGCATTTGCCACCCAGTCCCTTGATATGATACCAGCAAAACTTCATTAGTCAAACAAAATAAGTTTCATACCGTATTCTTACCTCCATGGGGTTACATTTCTAGTGCAACTTCAGTGTTGATCTAGCTGGTAGTAACTGTATATTTTCAGCCCCATTTCCATGAGAACAAACAGTTTAGTCTGGCTGTGGTTATGACCCATTTTATTTCTGGTCAAATTTGCCGCCCTCCCCTTGTAAACAACGCATTATCAAGTATTCTTCCTGCAATTTTGAAAGTGATCCATTCAGGTTTATCACGTACATTTTAGCATGGAAAACCATGAAAATCCACTGATCCAAAATAATCCGCATACGAGAATTTTGGTGAGCATGGATATCCATAAACATTGCCAAAACTGTTTTCTTTGAAAATATTTTGCCATGTTTGGTATCAACAAGAAGCTTAGAAACCAGGCTTTTTAATAGTGTAGGATAAAGGGAGAGAATGATATCCTGAGGGGAAATTAGTGCTAATTTGACCATTCATACTGCCACATATCCCCATTTCCCAGTCATTCGGAAAGCTGCTGGGTAAAAGGCGTGTGGTATCTAATTATCATATTGAAAGCTGCTGCACAAGGCAGGCGCATGTCCCAAATTTCTGGCCATGCCACTCCGGAATAGTGTAAAGTAACACAACAAAGAAATGTAGTGATTTTTTAATGACCATACCGTAATAGTGGAAATGGGGCCTAATAAGGTCTTCATATAGGTTTTCAGGGTCATTTCTGTAAAGCGCTCTCAATGCATCAGAATTTATGCCACAAAAATAAAAAAGATATCGCTAGAAAGCTATTAATTTGTAGAATACAATGGTGTCCTTGGTTTCACGATAAACACAAACCATTAAATAGTAAAAAGCATTTTATTTTGTTCAAAATGTTTTTTTTGTAGTTTGATTCCGAGATAAATTTCCAGCAAAACAGTGCTAGCGTTTTTTGATATGTCGAGTTTTGCTGACAACCAAAGTTAAAAATTCTGCTTTTCAACCAACATTGGCACAAAATATGTCATAAATTTGAAACCAGGCAATAAATAAAAAAACACTGACACTGTTTTGCTGGACAGTTACCTGAATCAAACTGCGAAAAATTTTTTTGAGCAAAATGAAACACTTTGTTCTTAAGTCACCCTGAGTGAAGCCCTCTGGTTTTAATTTAAAAATTCACAACTATTAACAGTTTGTGTTTATCACGAAACCAAAGACACCATTGTATTCTACAAATTAATAGCTTTCTAATGATATCTATTTTATTTTTGTGGCATAAATTCTGACCAATTGAGAGCGCTTTACAGAAATGACCCTGAAAACCTTAATGAAGACCTTAATGAAGACCTTAATTAGTGGGCAAATTGTCAGCACCATAGTATAAAATGATGCAGTGGCATAGCCAAATGGTCTCCAATGGTCTCCAAGACCGTTCTCATAAACAGTTTATGATGTGACTCCACCAACATTCTGTGTACATGTAGACAGTCCTGACAGTAAATTTAACTTCCAGGTTTTTAGATTTATCTTCCAGAAATATATTAGAAGCATCAGACTTTTACCAGCACTGATCATCACATGTAGTGATTGTCCAAACCTGGCCCTTAGCCTGGATCTTACAGATAGGCCAAAAAAGTACTGCATTACTGTAGAGAAATTCAAAATAGAGCCATGGTCCAAGATTTTCATGAGTATCAGCCAAAGTTGATGATGGTGGCAGATAAAAAGGGATTGCCCACTAATTCTAAATGTTAAGGTACTACATAAAGGGCAAGTAATAAAGACCCTGGGTATGAGTTTGTGACAGCTTCAGTCTGGAGTATAAAACTGAAATTTTAATCAATATCAGGTGGACGGAACTAAAGAGAACTTGTGTTTTACACCTAGCTCAAATACTGTAGCATCACTAGTATGCTCCATTATGATTAGCATAAAGACAGGTAAAATGAATTAGTAGATGACAGTAAACACAGGAGGCAGCAGACACTGAAGCATTAAAACTTGTACCAGTAGTCGTAAAACTGCAGGGATGTAGCCAGGGGGGAGCAGGGGGAGCCTCGGCTTTAGAGCCCCCCTTTAGATATAAAAGAACAGACATATAACTACAAAACTGATGCAATGTGAATTATGTCAGGAAATAAACTGTAAACAGTGTATTCAATCTGCTAAATGTATGCATTTTGAGTATCTTATGTGACGTTTGCGTGTTTTGAGTATTTTATATGACTTTTTTAACCTTATAGAGTCTGTAAAATCTTCCTCCAAAAGCCAGGAAATGGCATTTCAGCCACTCTCGATTTCAAAATTTCCCGTGGGAGCATGCCCCCGGACCCCCCTAAAAATTTATTTTTATTTCGGCTCCCCCTCTTTCAAAATCCTGGCTACGTCCCTGTAAAACTGGATGTATTTATACTGGAAGTCATGCATGTCTGTCAGTTATTGTAACCAGGACTGGTCTTAAAATGAGGTGCCTTGGGCTCTTTCTCGATACAGTATAATGGTCAACCAAAAAATGGTTATGGGTTAGGGTTTGCATTATCATATATTGAGAAAGTGCCATGCCCTGGACCCTGGACCCTGGACTGGTGTCTTGTGTGGGAATCCATAATCTTTAATATGGTTTTGGAACGTTTTTCTAGAACACATAGTGGAACTATATTTTTGCCTCATTGTTATGCTCAAAATCATGTTGACATAATGTGGACAACCCTAAGGGCCCAAGGCTCAAAATCTTGGGTGAACAAATCCAAGCTATACAGTATAGTAATCACAATGTCAATTTTTAAGAGATTTGTTTTATTTGAGGCTACATGTCTTCATGTCCATGTGACTATGGTTATTCAATTGAGTTAATTGAGTTCAACAGCTTTTTAAAATTTTTAATTCATATACGTATACGGATCTATTATTACAAAATTGTTTAAACGTGGCATGGTATAAAAACTTGTGTTCTATAAACTAAATTTGGACAACGGCTATCTAATACTGTAAACATTGTAATTAAACTGCGTTTGTGAAATAGTGTACCAATGGAAATGACGAAACAGCTCACCTTAATAACTTACTTCAACAGATCCTGGCCGTTCTGGTAAAACGGCCATACAATGTCTAGTATCGCTGAGAGATTGATCCTTGTTTCTTTCGGAGTCCGAACACGTAGTCAAACAAAGGTGTCATAATAAATTCCAGACCTGGGTAAAATCTGTCAAATTCACTTGGTGAGCAAATAAGATAACATATTTCTGCATAATCAATGTTAAGGCGAGATGGCATGCACATCTCTTAGCCGCCCTGGACAAATGGCACATTTGATACAGCCATACAGGTACACTGTAACAGCATTATGCAGTGGTTTGTGTCTTTCCCAACCATGTGTTACAATTATAGAACCACCTATGCATGTTGAGGGCTCCCCATTTAATGAGTAAAATTGTCTGGCAGTAGACAGAATAAAATAGGAAATGAAAGCTGCTGTTTTTAGCCGACTTAGCCAGGAATGGGTTAATATCCCCACTGCTAAAAGTAATAGTCTGAAAAGGTCTTCTCTTAAATTTCTAGCCTGCTGCATCAGCAATCCCTGCAAAACGGCAATGCTTTTCCAGGAGATATGATGAATGTCATATCAACTTACTTTGTATTTGATGTGAGCTACAGCATGTCAGGAATTCTTTTTTTCCTGCAAGACGTTGCTTTAGATATTAAAGACAATGTATTTAGAGGAACTAAATACTCAACTTTCACGGCTGAACTCCGAAATGATGTCCATACTATTTAAGTAAAATATATGAACTAGGAAACAAATTGCTTTTATGACGTACTTCATAGTTTTAGTATTGTATAGATACTTTTTTAAATTAATTAAGTATTTGCTAATATATTTTTTCAGTTTAACTCGAATAAGCTGCTTATTTAATTTTAGGAGGTTGGGGGTGGGGCGCTTATTCGAGAGGGGGCGCTTATTTAATTTTTTAGCAAACACCGCAATCTGATTCCATAAGAACGCAGAAATTTAATAACAATCTTAACAAGAACAATAACAATAACAAGGATTTAAAAAAACTGAAACCCAAGTTCTCTGGTCTAGTAGATAGAATACAAGTTATATTTATAATGTAGCTAATTGTTATCAATCAATGACAAGTTCATCGTCACAGTCACTTTCCTCAACAACAAGATCGTGATTCCGTCGAAAGGGTCACGTTCACGTGATTGGGTAATAGCATGTTGAGGGGGGTGGGGTGGGGCGGGGGCGCTTATTTAAAGAAATGCAGTGGAAGGGGTGCTCTTACTTAAAAAAATGCAGTGGAAGGGGGGCGCTTATTCGAATCATTACGGTATTTATTCATCAGATCTTAAGGTCACTAACACATCTTAAGATGTGTTAAACTAACACATCTTAAGGTGTGTTACATTAACACACCAATGTGTGTTTAACACACTTTAGTGTGTTGCAATAACACACATTAGTGTGCAGTGGCGTAGCCAGGACTGTGAAAGAGGGGGAGCCAAAATCAAAATACATTTTTAGGGGGGTCCGGGGGCATGCTCCCCCGGGAAATTTTGAAACTCGAGAGTCGCGGAAATGCCATTTCCTGGCTTTTGGAGGACGATTTTACAGACTAAAGGTTAAACAACGTCATATAAAATACTCAAAACACGCAAACGTCCTCCAAATGCATACACTCAGTAGATTGAATAGACTGTTTACAGTTTATTTCCTGACACAATGGCATATTGGACATATTGCATCAGTTTTGTAGTTACATGTCTGTTGTTTTATATCAAAAGGGGGGGGAGCCGCGGCTCCCTCAGCTCCCCCCTGGCTACGACACTGTTAGATATTAAATCATCTTAAGGTGTGTTATATTCTGGACAAGGAAAGTGTGTTGTTTTAACACACCTTGTTTTAAGAGTGATGTGACTAACCTTAGCACTGTCGTTTTTCTGTGTAACCGGCACCTTGTTCCATGCATAGTTTCAATTTTCTTCTACTATTACAGGTGAACGCGCTTCAGAAGTTAAAGACAGATGGGAGCTAAACGAAGTTATCGTCTAACGAAACATGAAGCAGTGGTATTCCTAAGGCAAAAGCCGCTAAACGTACCAGATAATTTTAAGAAAATATTCACCAAAATCTGGGGAGCATCAGGTTATTATAGTATATGCACTTTATATAGGCTGTAAAAATCACAAAGTGAATTCAAACTATCTTATATGACTGGACGTTTGCTTAGACTGATAAGGTTGGAAGCAATAAATTGAATAATTTTTTGAGGTTCGTTAAATTTCTTTATGTTGTATTTCAGGCGGATGGGCTTCAAGTTCCTGTCCACATAATAGAATATATGCGATTAAGTCTGTTCTGCGAAGCGAAGGTCCGCGAGACTACTCGGATTTACTGAGATCATTCAAATACCCACCAACAGTGAATGTGTCACATACACCCCATCGACTTGCGACCATGGTAAACAACACAGAGCCCGGGTTTTTTAGTCCAAATGATGGGCGGTTTTCCCTTGCAGTAAAGAAAATATTCAACTGGCGAATGATGGTCAACTTAAAAAACGCTTTGAATGGAGGTATGGTTCAGTCGACAGTTCCGTTACAGATGGTCCTCGCCCCGTTACTGGAACGCCTGAAAGGTACAGCCTATACGATAGGTTTCATGAAAACTCCAATAATCCAGCTGACTTACTAAGGCGTTTGACCATCTGCCCTCAAATTTACGCCAACGTTAACACCGAATCACACGCGCAACTTCATCAAATCATGAATAAAGACAATTACTTTTTAAATGTGATGAACCCATGCAGCAACCCACGTCTTCATGAAACGACTGCTTGTAGATCTGCGAAATGAAAAAAACAACAACAAAAAACAGGAGGAAATTAAACGTCAGTAAGATGCCATGAAAAAACATGCATGGAGTAACGGGACACGTGGACCTTGATACAATGGGTAGAATCGTAATTACTCAGAATAGATCCCATTACGAAGGTACAGTAGTGTTTAACACTAAATTCTAGATTTACCTGAACCAAACACAACGGTTAAATAAAATAATAATACTGTGTATGTAATGTAGATAAAACGCGAGCTGCCGATCTTTATTTGATATTGTACTTATCAAATTCATTAAAAACTCATGTATATTTAACCAATATCTGTAAATCGCATGGACATTCGTCCTGATTTACATAAACTTTTTCCTCAATTTACTTAGCTAAAATCACTCCAACTTGAAAAATAGTTTGAAAACATGGATATTTAGATGCGTCCATTTGATAAGTACGATAAAGCATTGGCAGCTGATCTATATCTCATTTACTACGGCTCGCTTGCAGCTCGCCTTGTTATTATTATTATTATTATTATTCTTTATTTAAGGAGGATACGTTTTTCAGCAGAGCTGGTGGGGTCCTCTATTTACAGCTAAGACCTATAGGTGTTGATTTTACGGAGGGAGGAAAACCGGAGAACCCAGTCAAAAACCCTCGAAGCACAGGAGAGACCAACTAAACTCTACTCACATGAGTCCTCACCCCGAGAACGGGGTTATTCTCAGAGGGTCACCGATCCAAGTACTAACCCCGTCGGGCTTAACTATTGGTGAGAGGCAGCGCCCTAATAGCACACGCCACCCGTGCTCCTCAGATACAGATCGCTGCACATGCTTTACCTATTACTTAAAAACTAATGCCTAAAAAATTCATATGTTATCGATTATTTTAAATTAAAATACAAACAGTTTCAGCTAAAACGAAAAGTTTATGTTAATAGACCTTTTCAAGGTTTGTTCCGCCGTGACCCAAGGCGTGCAAAACCATTGGGGCGAGCGCGTGGCCATACCTATTTATCCTTGTTAAAATCATGGCGAAACCCGCGAAGCAAGAAGGATATCACTTCGATTTTTGTCGAATTCATCTTTAATCGTCGTTTGGATCACTTTTCTGTGGGCTGGTATGTTCGTTCTTTGATTTTAGACCATTATCGCTCAACGTGTAGAAACGCTATAATACGAAAGTTTCCTGAACTGAAGGGTGGCTGCGCGATTGTGGCAGACACGGGACGGGACTGTTTGTCGATTTTAGCAGAGACAAAACGCCTCGTTCTACAGTGGAATACTGCAATAACAACAAACGCAGTCCAGAAGAGGTGTTGTCTTAAAGTTTTGGTTCTTAACCAAATCAACTTCAAAATAAATTACACGTTTAATTCGATAAAAATGCAATCAATATGAACGATTCTATCTTTATACTTTAGTTAGACTTAAGCTGTATTTAAGGAGTTCCCGGTCTCGTTTTGTCCTGTATTAATGATTCAAGCGGTTCTTTAAAAGGAAAGGCCGAACAGTCAAGCAAATACTAATGGCACACACACAAAGTTTTGTGGGAGAAGGGGTTTGGGGTGAAGTACCCGATTGTCTAAAATTGTGGTCAAACATCATCCCAACGACTCATTATTACATGGCCTTAGATTGTTGTCCTGGGGTATATAATCCCCATTAGGACTCTGCTAATGCCCTAGGGGTAATAATCCCCGAGTAGAACATATCCTGCCAAAGGGGTAGCGACCCCCTAAGACATCGACCTGAACCAAGGGGTCATAATCCCCTTGGACAGTTCTTACGATTCGACTGATCATTATATTTACATAAAATAACCTGAGTCTATGGGCTTGAAGGTGACCATTGGGAGCACTTCATCCCCAAACCAGAACTTTATTTTTTACAGCAGGAACATAAAACCATCAAGAATATATTACACCAATGAATTATTTACAAAAATAGTTGCAAGTTCTTCAAACTATCTGTTCGTTCGTGGAGAAACATTACCACATGCTTCCCGGTGTCCATTGTTTAACACGACATAAAGGAAACTAGGCTAAAGATCTGCTATCAAATGATATTGGCAGATTACTTTCCACGTATATACCAATATTTTTCGTTTCGAAAATATTTGCGTAAGTGCAACTTTGAAGCGGTGGGTGGGTGGGAAAAAATTCCTGTGTAGAGCTTACAAGTAGCTTTCAGTGTAGAGCTCTTGGATAAAGTGATTCATTTTGGCGCGTTTTGAGCTTATATGTGATTTTTGCGCGAATTGTAATTGGTTAGTTTTCCCGCAGAAGAGAGAAGTAATGTTCTAATTGGTTAGCAAGTGCCGTATCACTTGTTCTTCACGTGCACTGGCAAGCTGGAAGAAAACGACCTTTAGAACTATCTGGCATATATATCGGTTGTTGATAGGTGGGAGTAACACCTTGGCCAACCTTCCTGCTCAAGGTTTTGGCACAGCTTGTAGTGAACGTTGTCTCATTAACTTTAATTTATATATTAGCACATATAAATTGGCTTAAATGTATATGCAAGTTAACGTGTACATATTTTATAGAAGTAAACATGCGTAAGTTGCGTAACCCAAAACGTATCACTTTCCTGCGAGAAGGGCATCTAATACATAATACATAATACACTTCGTTTGATAACGAGAAAGAGGATATTTCGGACTTCAGATGATGAAGATGAACCTTAGTTACTTTACGCTTGAAGTACAAGAGAGTTGGAGGTAAAGTCTTACATTGCGTTGCTGAAATCGTCACTCAGTCGTGCCCGTCATAACAGCGCAGCCACTCCTCAGTTTCTACACGTTGGTTTTCAGCGATAATGGTCTAAAATCAAAGAACGAACATACCAGCCCACAGAAAAGTGATCCAAACGACGATTAACGCGGGTTTAGCCATGATTTTAACAAGGATAAATAGGCATGGCCGCGCACTCGCCCCAATGGTTTTGCACCCCCTTGCGTCATGGCGAAAAAAAACTTGAAAAGGTCTATTAGGATGATTCGATTCTTTTGCTGTAACTCAATTATCTTAAAAAATTGATGATTTTACTAAATAACTCAGCTTAGACAATGAACAATTAGATTTGCGAATTGGATAAGTCGCATACTGCCCTTCGGCTCGCGTTGTAAATGGCCATACAGTTCAACCACTCATATTGTATTGTATATTCATAATACGTACAATAAGATGCAGGATATAATTTTAAAAAAAATCATGGCATTTCACCGGCTAAAATATGCCTGTGTACTGACGTGTTCATGCACGTGTAAGTAGATTGTGCTGAAACTTTGAAGCTCTTTTAATAGGAATAGTAACATGCAAATGAGATGCTTTATGACATGATCTACAGAACACATTTGAAAGCAACATCTGTATACATTGCAATGTATAATACATTGCAATGTATACAGTTGTATCCTGTAGATCACGTCATAAAGCATCTCATTTGCATGTTACAAACACCTGAATATACCTTAAATAGATTTTCTATCTTACTGCCCCTTTACGGTATAACATTTTCTGTCAAATATAAAATGAGATAAAGAATTTTTTTTTAATGTTAAGTTCTAACTTTGTTTTTTCTACAATCAATACACTATATTATAGGGACTTCAGAATCAACCAGAAGAAAAGTCGATGCTATGTAAACAGTGTTCTGCAGTGCTTAGCGTCCTGCAATTTCGTACACTTCCCTGCTGGTAATGACTTTTCCTGGCTGCATGTTGTACTATCTGGCAAGGCCTAGAATTCAAATAAGGGACGACGATGTTGACAAAAAAATAAAAAGCCTCTTGACAATTCTTACTGAACCAAACCAACCAGGTGATTCAACTGATATCCTGCATCGTCTCTTTCCTTTTCAAATTACTTCTATAATAGCTATGACACTCTGCACAGGTAAAAAAGTTAATTAACTGCAACGGCTCATAACATTTCATCCAAGTTGCAACTTGCATGTTAAGGGGGGAAAAACAAGATCTTTTTTAAAAAAGAACAATCCCTTGCATCCGTGCATCCATTGTTTTTGAGTTATTCAGAACTGCTTATAAACGTTGGGATGTTAGTATTATACCTTGCTAAATAATTTGGTAGTTCACCGCCTTTTTACGTTCCTAATTCATTGTAGTGTGTGCAGTGAAACAGAAAGAATTCAGTTGTGTCTGAACTGCGGGAAACACAGCGAATTCCAAGACATGTCGTTTACTGTACCATACTAGACCTACCAAGTCCTAATTCACAAACAGTTGAGGAAAGATTGCTGGAATACTTTGAAGGCGAAGAAAGAAACATTGCGCAGTGTGTTTGGTAAATATCCAAGAGTTGAAACGTCCTCCCTATATTATGTGGTAGACCATTTTCAACAGGGTGTGATAAATAGTAAAGTTCTATGACGTGAGGTCAAACTAGAATGCATGAGACAGTTGCTTTCAGCGTGAGGATTTTCACGGGGGAAAATCCACTTTTAAATATGTTATCAATTTTAGTCGCTGTGGAGATAAAAGAAACCTTGTCCAGTTAGCCAGTTCAGCTACCAACGTTGCTAATTTCAGTGTAACATGCTCTCGGTGGTGAATAAGAGTGGTTGCAAAGACCAAGGACGCCTTAAACCGCAGTATCGCATTCAGTTGCACAACGTTGATGGAGAAAAGCAATCATACAATCTTTCTGCCTGTATAGTAAGTATTTCAATCGCTGTATGTATTTCACTTACAAAGTTTAATTCACTTCTACAATATTTTGAAAATTGTATTGAGTAACAATGTCAATAAGATAATTTTTAAAAATACAGGTTAACAACATGTTTATTGTTCAAATAGGTTCACTATGGAAATAACGTTCAGGGTCATTTTAACTGCATGGTAGTACATAACAAGCAGTCTGACGAGACTGTGAAACAGGGTGGCATGGTGACATATACTTAATGTCTTATACCAAATTAGGTATGGTAGTCTAAACATAGTATTTTCTGAAACATGTTAAACAGGAAATTTGAATAGCTAAAAAATAATCAGTTTCTTTTTGTTGGATAAAAGGTGTGCGCTTCACCGAATACGATACAATACGATACAATACAATACAATACAATACAATACAATACAATACAATACAATACAATACAATACAATACAATACAGTACAATACAATACGATACAATACAATAAAATACTATACTATACTATACTATACTATACTATACTATACTATACTATACTATACTATACTATACTATACTATACTATACTATACTATACTATACTATACTATACTATACTATACTATACTATACTATACTATACTATACTATACTATGCAATGCAATGCAATGCAATGCAATGCAATGCAATGCAACATACAATACAATACAATACAATACAATACAATACAATACAATACAATACAATACAATACAATACAATACGAGCACTGGTGGCGTGTGCTGTTAGCGCGCTGCCTCTCACCAAAAGTTAAGCCCGGTTTAGGCGGGGTTAGTACTTGGATGGGTGACCGCTTGGGAATGATCTCGTTGTCGAGCTGGAAACTAATGTGAGTGGAGTTGTAGTTGATCTCTCCTGTGCCTCGAGGGTTTTTCGCCGGGTTATCCAGTTTTACTCCCTCCACAAAACCAATACTTACATCATGGTAGTCATGTTCAATTGGGACATTTCGCTCTGTTTGTCCACCAGTTGCAATAGGCAATAACGTTATTAAAACAAAATAAAACAAATACAACACAACACAACACAACACAACACAACACAACACAACACAACACAACACAACACAACACAACACAACACAACACAACACAACACAACACAACACAACACAACACAACACAACACAACACAACACAACACAACACAACACAATGCAATGTTGATACTTATTTAGAAACAAATGCATTATGTTGAAGAAGTGGTTATTGATGAAGACAGTCCACATGCAAGACCAAAGAAACAGTAAAACTCGATCATACCAGGCAATGTCATTTAAAGGTATATACATGCTGGAGTACAAAATCCACTGCTACTACTAAATGTAATACTAAATGTAATGTTTGGTAATTTATTTTTATATTGTATAGCCATGCAGTTGTGAAAGGAGTAATGTTCGTGTAGAACAATTGCATAAGCCATTTGGAATATGTGACACTAGTATGTGGTTGATACAAAAGGTATATACTATCTTACTTAGAATGGATATATACTGTATTTTCAATTTTATTATAATTGTATCCATTACATATCCAATATTCTATGTTCATGTGCAGTAATTCTACTGTAGCACATAAGACTACTCATCAACTGATCATGTTTTTCATCATGCGTGTTCATGTTTAAAAGAGTTTCGTGCTCACTTTATGATACGTGGATAAATAAATTACTATTACTGATTACTGCTACTACTACTACCACTACCACTACCACTACCACTACCACCACCACTACCACTACCACCACCACCACCACTACCACTACCACTACCACTACTACTACCACTACCACTACCACTACCACTACCAACCCGCTTGTGCTTGTGCTTGTGCTTGTGCTTGTGCTTGTGCATGTGCTTGTGCTTGGCTTGTGCTACTGCTACTGCTACTGCTACTGCTACTGCTACTGCTACTGCTACTGCTACTGCTACTGCTACTGCTACTGCTACTGCTACTGCTACTGCTACTGCTACTGCTACTGCTACTGCTACTACACCATGACCAAGGACAAGGACAAGGACAAGATCTTGACAATGTAGTTTCTGTCATTGGTACTAGATGATCAACCTTCTGAGTCGGAAATTAAGATATTGAACCACTTTGCAACATTAAGGAATGAGACTTACAACAAAGGATGGCTAAATGACAAGGTACCATCATATATACTGTTGTGGGCAATCATATAACCCACTCCTGGCTTCTTTATTGTTAATGTTTGACTCTGTTTAATGCTAGATAATTTTACTCATCAATGAGAGACCCCTCAAGCCTAGGCAGCACTGAGTTAACCACCTTTTTCATTTTATTTTATTTTATTTCACAGATCATAAACAGCTTTTTTAGTATTTTAAAAGAAAACAAAACAAAAGGTAAGTAGATGACCATCCCACCCCCATATAGCGGCACAAACAAATACTCGAGCATAGCGTCTGGCTCGATTTTATACTTTCTTTGCCGCCACAACAGGATGAAGAACAACCGTCACTGTTGCTGGTTGCTGTTGTTGTGGTTGCTGTTCATCTAACTCAACAGCACATTGGCGACTACACCGATTGGGTCCCAGTTGTTTTTTTCCGACATGGAGCAGGAACCAGAAGCTGCAGTTGAAAAACAACCAATCCCGCAAGAAGTTGACAACTTCTTTGACTCGTTCCCGGTCATTTACAACCATGAACAGCAACAACAAGAAGAAGCCGCTGTTGAACAGCAACAAAATGCAGATTCCATAAACATTGACTTCCTTGATGAGCTTCCTTTTCTAGATGATATGTAAAAACTTGTAAATAGGAAATTGAAATATACATTTTTTAAATTCTGTGTTCATTTTAAAGTGTGTGTGTGTACATTAGGGACCCTTGAAGATATTGGGGGATTAGAGAGGCTACCAGTGTATTCTTAGAATGGGACCCTACGGGACACGCGGGACCTGATCTGCCCCTCCCGGGACTTTGTTAAAACATATTTAGTTTTGAGTATTATTTCAAAATCGTTCATTTGTCATCATGCCTCGAAAGCGTAAAGACTGTCCTATTTGTGGCAAGCAATGCTTGCTGAAATTGTCAAACCACTTAGCTGACATCCATCAGGTGTCTTCGAAAGAGAGGCAACCGTATCTCATGCAAGCCAAAACATTTCCTTTGGATTTAAACGTCCTTTTAAAAGAACTTATTACGTTACGTCAAAACGCTCGAGTCGTAAAACGCCGTAAATGGTATAAATGATGTTTCTCAAGCTCTGTGACGTAGTCAAGGGCGGGCTATTTTCACTAACATACTTGTATGCACAATAAATACATAATCAAACTGAATAAAATGTTTGCCGCAATCCTCCAAAAAAATAATGTAAATATTTAATTTTCGTATTTTATAATCTTCAGAATTCTACAAATTCTTTCCCTAAAATACAGGAAATGGCATTTCAAAACCTCTAAAGGCGGTTTTCCACTAGGCGACATTTGTCGACCGACTTGACATTTTTCTTTTGTCTTGGCTAATTAGTTCCACTCGAGAGCTTGTGAGACAAAAGAAAATTTCGCTTCGCGCGACATTTTTCGCCAAGTGGAAATCCAGCTTAAATTTCAAAAATTCTCCAGGGCATGCTACCCCCTTCTTTAGAAATATCACTTCGTGCCCACCCAATCCACCTTTCCGTCCCTGGGTTAGGGGGTCCACGTTGGCAACAATCTCAGATGGAACATTCGGACACTGAGAAAACCGCACAATAAGAGGGTTAAAAGATGGTCTCAGAGTGCTGCAAAAGTGATTCTCGACACCCATAAAAACTAAAGAGAAAAGACAAGACTAGGCTGCTACGTTTCACCGTTTCTTCAGCAGCGAAAATGTAGAGAACGGAGAAACAGTTTGATAATGCTCCAGAGTGCATTCCATGTAGGTCACGCCGGCGTGCTGGTGCACAATCACACTGCGGTCCAAATCATAATAGCGGCCGCTATTTTGAATTTTTTTTCTCGTATGTATTATGTCTTCTCCGAATGTTTTCTCGAGAAATAAACCACTGTACTGTAGAGCTATCAAATATATTGGAAGAAAGATAATTCATCTGGCTACAACAAACTTACAGTTTATCCGACCTAATAATATGCATGACAAAATTACTGCATCCTGATTGGTCGAGAGGAGTGCAATTTCAATGTAATACAGTGCAGAAAAGGTGTAATATACAGTGCAGAAAAATGAAATACAGTGCAAATTTCAATGAGTATTAAGCATTCTCATTGGATAATAAACAACCGGAAACTACCAGAAAGCCAATGAAATGCCTATGTGGATTTTGAAGGATGGTTTTTCCTTCACGAGAAAATCCAATATGGCTACCAAAACATAAAGTTGTCGAAGTATTTCGATGAAATACAGAGTGGATTTTGCTTTAATATTGTCATAAAAGTCCCTGCAAGAAGACTAGAAGAGGTTAGATGCTATGAGTAAAACGTTTGACGTATTTAGTGAACAAAATGAAGCAGTTTTCAACCATTAAAGCTTCGAGAAGTGGAGCAATGAGTGGTATGTAACTTCGTAGCTGGAAGAACATTTTGTCTAACATTTTCATGTATATTATTAATAAGTAATAGCATGGTTTCGAGTGCAATTTTGAAAAAACACGCACTCGTGAGTTTTTCAAAGACCTCAAATAGCACTCGTCCTTCGGACTCGTGCAATTTTGATAGTCTTTGAAAAATTCACTAAAAAAATACCGAACATGTCCAACACGAACTAGACATGCTTGTTGAACGTCCCGGGTATTCCAGGGTGAAATCGTCCTGGTAGAAATTAAACATTCTCATGTAAACCCGGGATGAAATTCATGAAGAACCTCCCGTCCCGGCAAACGTCCCGTCCCGCCTTCCATATAAACAGCCCCTAATTATTGTAAACAAACATTTAGATTCTCAGCTACAAAAATCTGGAAAAATATTCCCAGTGATTTAAAAACCCTTTCTGTTTCAATGTAAAAAATATTAAGTCAACAAGTTTGATCTGAATTTCATTCTTGTATTGTACAAAAAAAAAAAATAGGCAGTGATTAAACTCGAAAGCTTTATGTAATATTTAAAACACGAGCAGGAGTATTTTATCAGATTTAAAACCACGAGGGTGCAGCCCGAGTGTTTTAGATCTGATAAAACACGTGATGCGAGTGTTTTGAATGGCTTCAAAAACGATTCGTTATTGGATGTTATGTACTGTATAATAAACGAGCAGGAGTGTTTTATCAGATATAAAGACACGAGGCGAAGCCGAGTGTTTTTATATCTGATAAAACACGAACTGCGAGTTTATTATACGGCTTCAAAAACGAACCACTTGTTAAGTTGATTGGCGGAGTTAGTTTGAAAAATAACCTTGTCTAAGCCGAGAAAATCAAAGCTAAAGTTTATGTAAATCAGGAGAAATCTTTATCACATATAAAGATACGATACGGTCATGATTTTCTTTTGTGTTTTCCTCATGAATTATTAATGAGTTTTTGAAGTTCATTAGTATTCTTTATAAATGTATGTTCATTAGTATTCTTTATATAAAATTGTATTTTCATTACTTCATTAGTATTCTATCTGACGTCGAGAAGTTTATCAGGTATAAAACCACGGGCAGAGCTTGTACACAAACATATCAATTAATGATGAAGGCATTAAAGCCTCCGTTGATGTGCTTATGGTACACAAAACAGTTGACATATATACAGACCATATATTACCAATTTCTACACTTCCACTTATACGTACATCAAACAATTTACTATTTATATCTCGACATTCTCCCACAATTACCCCTAATAATAAGGACAATGACTACGTATACTCCCAACTCACACGCTTCGCTGTGACCTGGAAACGAATGACGCAACACTACTTGACACTTGATATATAACAAATTGTGTTGATAGCGATTATTATTTATCTTCCAACAATTAACTTCATATTTACATTGACTCCCAATCCCAAATCCCTGCTGATGAGACCACCAGAAGGTCGAAACCGAACGCGTCCAGTGTGTGTCCCAGATCCTGATTGCACTATACTAAACACTTATTTACTAGCCGAACACCGCTGCCAAACGTTTGCTCATGCGTGAATTCGCTGAGTAAACATTGCAAGAGAAGTGGGAACTAGCCGTGGCGACAACGACTAAGTAAGACTCGACTTCTCATTTGTGTTTTAAAAAAAAGAGTAAAGAAAATTACGAAGGGGTAAATTCAGAATATGTTGCAATATTGACAAGGAAGCCATGCACAAATTACCTACCTTATCTTTTTGGTAGTATGCTTATAATTTTAACTTTTTGTGGGACTCTCGGACCAGTCCAAATATTTCAGTGTTTCCCGCTCTTTTTCCGAGGACGAGCTCAGACGTCGCGTATGCATGCGCAAAACGTTTGGCAGCGGTGTCCTGGCGCCGAAGGAAACAGTGTGTTTTCAGTGCAGTCGAGGGGCCACAAAACACACTGTTTTCCCGAGGTACCAGCAAATAAATGTTTTGTTATATATTAAGTGTCAAATGACAACAAAAATGTTGAGTAAAATCTTCAGACATTGTTTTTAATGAAAGAAAACTGGAGAAAACAAAGACAAACTGAACCTGACCATCTACTTCCGGTTCTGATATTGTTCCCTAGGGAAAAATATATGTAATGATATCCGCTGCCATGAGTTACGCGGGAAAGTCAAACATCACGATTTTTGGACGCCACGCGAGGACCGCTCGCCCAATCAGAGAGCTAGAAAAACGGACTTTGAGACTTGATATATAACAATATACGTTACATATATTTTATTCTTCTTCTGTTGTTTTTTACATGGTTCTTTAAGTAATATATCTACACTATACATGTCCAACAGCGCGGTCCGTATCGCATTTCCATACGCAACATAGCCGGAGGCTAATTGCGCTTTTTGTTCAAATTCCCTTCTATGACTTTCCCTCATTCTTCAACATTACACGACTAAAACTCCTTTGTGGTTCCCATTAACTACACTCAAACTTATAAGAAATTGTGATAACCCCGTGGCGAAAGGAGAGAGCTTATCCAAGCTCGCCACATTGTGTAGTTTTAAAAATACTGTGACTGACAGCGACATTCCGAAACGCCACGTGCAAAGCTTGTAGTCAAAGAGAGCAAATTCTTATGCCAGTTGACTGAAAGCTTTTATTTTTCCATGTATATAGCCTTTTACTCGCTCATCCCCCACATACCCTCCCAGGGGCGAAACTAGCCCTTTTCCGTTGGGGGTGTGTAGGGTAGTATTGCCCTGCTAAAATCTATGGTGCCCTGCAGCTCCGTATGTAAAATTTACCGAAATGTATACTGTACATACAAGGGGCTTTTCATAAGCAATTTACACATTGAAATTTTAACATGGCCGAGTCGAAGGCATATCAAAGGCACTTCAGGCAGCCACCATACGACACGTATCAGGCCACAGATTACAGCTAAGATCTATAGGTGTTGGTTTTGTGGAGGGAGGAAAACCGGAGAGCCCGGCGAAAAACCCTCGAAGCACAGGAGACTCATAAGTCTCAAGCTTGAGAACAGGGTTACTCCCAGACGGTCACTCGTCCAAGTACTAACCTATAGTCCAATCAGGCTTGGCTATTGGTGAGAGGCAGCGCCCTATATGGGAAGCACGGTTGGCGTGTACTGTTATGGAAGCCTGCCTCAATCTACATGCATTTGGACTAAATTCCTGCTGTCTGGTGTATGATGGCAATTGGCAATACATATAATTCAAAATAAATATTAATTAACAAGATCATGAAAAAAATTGTTGAATTGAATTTACGTAGCTATAATACAGAAAAGCACATTGCGGCAGTACTTATTTAATCGGCTTTATTGGAAATTTGCGCATTTTAATTTTCGACCAAGTATTCAGAACAACTTTTAATCGATGCTGTCGGTGAGATCCTTTTCACAAGCAAGAACTATCAAGTCGTTCAAACGTTTGTCTTTCATCATGCGATTTTTCTTGCAACTTGCAACAAATTTACATATGGAAAAAAAATCGCAAGTTGCAGGAAGGGTGTTACAAGTTCAGCAACTTGCGATTTTTGTTGTAAGTTGCAGCAAAAAGTAGAGCCCATCCAACTTTTCTTGCAACTTCCAACAGGGCAAAAATGACAAAATCGCAAGTTGTTACGGGGTGTTACACGGTGCGATTTCTTATGCAATGTTACATAGTGTAACAGCACCTTGAAAGTTCGCTCATCCTTTGCGACGGAAACTGGTGCAGTACTGAAGCAAAAGCTGATAGGCTTTGCATACGGTTGGAAATGTCCTTTTATTTTGATGGACGTACTTGGCAGCCTCCT
This sequence comes from Corallium rubrum, assembly GCA_964035015.1. Taxonomy (NCBI): domain Eukaryota; kingdom Metazoa; phylum Cnidaria; class Anthozoa; order Scleralcyonacea; family Coralliidae; genus Corallium; species Corallium rubrum. The sequence continues at coordinate 40,879,610 of OZ035997.1, forward strand.
GCACGGAGCTGGGTTGTTTCGATGAGACTATGGTAATAAAAATGTCTAGCTCAGACAGGAGTACTTCAGGTTCAACTTTGCAAGCATGTAATAACATATAGAGTTCACTGGGTAATAAGCATTCAGCTGTCTCCATGAATCTGCAAATCTCAAACACTATGGCTACAGCCCACGCGTTTCCTAATATACTAGTACGCATGCACAGCTGGACAACCGCTGCGTGCACGGACTAAGGTCACTTATTACTAATTCGTAATAATATACAGAATTCTCGATGGTGATCGTGCATAAAACTGATAAAAGTATAATCGTCATGCATTATTTTTTCTAGACGTAAATGTAATCATAACTTTTTTGCCCATTTTCTAAATTTTACTCTGATTGCCCTGCCAATCGGGGTTTCTACTCCGATTGCCCTGCAAATCGGGGTTTGTAGTATTTTTTTATTTTTGGGGTGGGTGGGTGGGGTGGGATGGGTGGTGGGGTGTCACCCCCCCCCCCCAAACCCCCCCCCCTTAAGTTTCGCCCCTGTAACCCTCCTACATTCAAGACACTACTGACATTCTCAAACGAACATTTTCCCTCAGTTACAACTCACCTACTGATTTAGTACTTATTACTATAGATGTCAATAGCTGGTACACAAACATATCTAATGATTAAGGCATTATAAGCCTTCAGATACACAAGATAGTTTAATGACATGCATTAACACAAAATACATTACTTACATGCCTCCACTTTTACTTAGGGATATTAGTAAATTGTTGGATGTACAGTACATGATCCCACAACTACCCCTAAGGACAAATATACCAACAAAATAACTCTAGTTACACCTATAGAATATACCAATACAATTGACATACAATTTCTTTTTGGCCACAAACTAATACAAACACACGCTTGCTCTGCCCCCATTTACTCTATTTTCGCGACTACCGCTGACCTGAGCCATTATGTCGACGTGTTCCTTGCTCCACACTTATGTCATACTCGACCGCTATCGCCGGATGTTCAGCACGATCGCCATATAGTCGAGAAGATGCCATATATAGTCGAGAAGATCGCCATTGATCGCCAGGTATTCGAGAAGTACTCGAGTTGTTTTCGTGGGATATAAACCTTTGACTCGATGACTGTTTTGATTTTCGAAAAGTGTTAATTATTACTTTGCAAATCTTTTCTTCTTGGAACGGTTTCCGTCATTGATCAGTTTATACAAAGTAAGAAATTAGAAATTGTTCCAAAACTGTGACGTTGTTTATCTTTATATCTTAGTTTTGAGATATTATAAAATTTGTTTCCGATCAACCTCGTACTAGGACGAGGGAGACATTGCGGGTACCCACAACGCGAAAAAATTCGTCAGAAAAACGCAAAATACCGCGAAAAAATCAACGGAATACCGAAACCGCATTTAGTAAACGCCAGATAATTATAGGTACTATTGGCCACGCTTTGCACAGAACTTAACCTTGTGTTTGAGCTGTGACTGATGATCTGTGGCGTAGCAAGAGAATTAGTGACGCCAGGGCCCATGGGAAGCAGGGGCATACCCCCGGAACATTTTTTAATTGTGGGTCTCTGAAACGGCATTTCCTGTATTTTTTTTATTATTTTTGGTTGCGGAGATTTTTATTTTGGTCTCGCATTATTTAAAATGTATCATAATTATATTCAGCCTAGCTGCCGCCCGGGTGGGCCCGGGTCTGGCTAGGCCACTGCTGATGATATAATACTGCTTGCTTCGCTAAATGACCTAAAAGTCCTAAAATCCTCAGAGATTAGCATGCGTATAACACCGGCTGTGTTGCTTTTCTCTTGTTTATTTCGTATTTTTTTGTCAAAGCCCCGCTACGGATTATATGGGACTTTTGATCCACAATATAGTCCCAAACATGTTCAGAATCTTGCGCAGTTAATACATAACTTATAAGACTTCATGGGCTTTATATAGCGTTTGTTTTGCTCATGGGCCCTCAGGACTTTCACAAACGAATAAAAACTGGACAAACTGGAAGTCTGGAATACCGGAAAATCATCTAATTTATAACAATCTTTTTCTACCGAATACCGCATACCGCATGGCTGAAAAAAACCGCAATACCGCACCTCAAGCATGAAATTTACCGAAATACCGTACGAAAAAAAAGCCGCTTATGAAGTCCTAGCTAAGGAACAGCACTAATGCTCTGAACAACCTAATTTAAATTTTATCCACTGAATAGTTATGTATCTGGTAGTGCTGTTCAGTAGATAAAAGTTAAATTGGGTTGTTCAAAGTTAAATTGAATTGGGTTTCACCAGTTCACTTCACGTGAAACTTGGGGGGCATGTTTATAATGCTAATATATGTTATGTTTTGGAAGCAGCAAGTAAAGATGTATGTGTAGTATGTGCCATGTTCAAATTAGCAATACATGTATAAAATGATTTAAAATAACTATAATTTTTTAAGTCTATCGCCCACTTTCATAATAGTGACTAATTTGAATATTCTTTTATAATGTGCATCTTAATAAGCATTTCTGGCCTCGTTTGTGTGTTTGTAATTCAAAAGTAACAAGGCCAGAAAGCTCATTTAGATGCACATAAAAGAATATTTAAAATGGTGGCCATTATGAAAGTGGTCTATATTCTGTGATTAGACAGCGGTAGTCACATGTACGCATTGCGTACCTATTTTTTTATTTGATGGCATATTGTTAGCAAGATTTATTAGTCGCTTGTTGCACTTTGTAATACCTTTGTTCGGGTTTGCAAGTCGATCAGTTGGTCGACCAGGAAGATATATCATTACCAGAAATTTTGGTCATTTGTGCCGCTGCTCTCGGTCAGCGGCTATATTCGCCTAATAATATAATTATGTCTCTAGAATTACTATGTGTGATTCTACTGTATATTCTAGTGTTTCTCATTATTCAGGTCATTGAGTTCTTTAGAATTCGCCTAAATCGCACATGTATGTATATATAAACAACCTGTAAACGACGATAAGGACTGTTCCCGCATTCTTCCTTATCTCCAATATATAAATTAGGAGATAAGGAAGAATGCGGGAACTACCGTCCTATCTCAGTGTTATCTGTCGTATCAAAACTATTTGAGAAGTTGGTATATAAACAAATTTATACCTACTTAGATAAAAATAATGTTCTTTCTTGTTTTCAATCGGGTTTTAGGAAAGGTCACTCCACTTGCACATCTTTATTAAATACAACTAACACTTGGTTGGTCAACATGGATCGAGGCTTGATAAATGGAGTCATTTTTCTTGACTTAAAAAAAGCCTTTGATACAGTTGACCATCAAATACTAATTAAAAAATTAGAATTATACGGTATTAAAGATAATTGTCTGCGATGGTTTGTTTCCTATTTGAGTAACCGTACCCAGGTTTGTAAAGTGGGTAATATATGTTCTTCTAAAAGGTATATAAAAACTGGTGTGCCTCAGGGATCCAATCTTGGTCCATTACTATTCCTGCTTTATATAAACGACTTGCCAAATTGTTTGAACGAATCAATGCCTGCCATGTTTGCTGATGATACTAACGTAACGACATCTGGTTCCTCCATGGAAGATATTCAAATTAAATTAAATAACGAATTGGAAAATGTACATCATTGGTTGTTGGCAAACAAGTTATCACTGAATGTAGGAAAAACGGAGTATATGATTATAGGGTCTCAACAAAGATTATCACAAATAGTGTCAGACTCTAAAATTTCAATTGGCTCACAAACTATTAATCGTGTGACTCACACAAAAACTTTAGGGGTTTTAGTAGATGAAAATATATCCTGGAGGAATCATATTGACGTTACATGTAAAAAGATTTCAAAAGCAATCGGATTACTCAGAAGAGTTAAAAACGTTATCAGCATTGAAAGTCTAAAACGTTTATACCAGGCATTAGTATTACCACATTTTGACTATTGTTCCATAGTTTGGGATAACTGCTCAAACAATTTAAAAGACCGAATACAAAAACTTCAAAATAAAGCCGGTCGTGTAATAACAGGCGACAGCTATTATGTGTCAGCTACAAATACCCGAACAAAACTCGGGTGGAAAGATTTAGAAACAAGAAGAGACGAACAAACGAGACATCTTGTCAAGAAAATAGTAGCTGGCAAGTCAAACTTAGGCAATTTATCTAATTTGTTCTCCATGATTAACCGAGACTGTTATGACTTAAGAAGTAATAACTGCATGCTTTTGTTACCAAAACCTAACACAAATGCCATGAAAAAAAGTTTCGGTTATAAAGCTTCCGTGATCTGGAATGGCTTACCTAGCGATGAAAAGACTTATGAGAATAGCGAATAATGATTGTTTTTATACTCTTGAAACTTTTTTATATAATCACATTTTTAACTGTAAATATAATTTTTAGTAAATATTATTGTATTAGTTTAGGTAGTTTTTAATATTTGTAGCGCATGTAATTGTTATTTTATCTAGCACAAGGCCCTTTGAAAAACAACTGTAATTTAGTTGAATAGGCTACCGTGTATAAATATTTTTAAATAAATAAATAAATAAATAAAAATCAAGCAATTGCAAGTTCAAACGCTTTTGGAAGTACTATGCTACAATCATAGAATAATTAATTGTGACATTTTCCGTGGGAGTGCGATTTCTGACGGCATCGTAAACTCTTAAAAAATATATGAACAAAATCTGAAAAAACCCACCATCACAGGTCTTCCTCTACCCCCACAAGTCTACCCTCCTTCCCCCCCCCCCCCCCACACACACCATGCAATGTTGGCCCCTGGGGGTAGGCCTTACCCGCACTTCATACCATGTTTGTGAACCAATATTGTATGGTAGGGGAGGGGGGAGGAGGAGGATAACTTAACTGTGCAAAATGCATCTTTGCTTAGAAGTGACATTGTTGCATGTTGTCCCAATGTAATTATTCCATGATTGTAGAGACAAATGAGGACCTTTATGTGCTCTCGAAGTAGACTGACTCATGCCGAATGCAACGCGAGTCGGGCACTTCGCATCGCCCGTAACGTTGTTGGTCAATTTGGCCAATTTCTAGAACCTGTTGCAAAGATTACTATGGCTAACACTATGGATAGTGGCGCTTTCAGTGCAAAAATAAGACGAGCTAGGGAAGTACTTTGTCGTCGAAGTAAGCAAATGTTTGTTTTTTTAGTTATAACTGTTCCTTAGTCCATGCTGAAGTCAAATGGAGTCGGGCAAAGAAGAAATATGTCACCGTTTAAGCAAAATTTGAATTATTATGTGCTCTCCTTATTATTTACCGTTGAGAATCTCCATTATTATGGTTTTTAATACGCACGCGCGCCATCATCTTGTCCCGCAAATTTCTGGTAATGTAACCATTTGCACGATTTCTCAGTTAGTGTAGCGAGCGAATTAAGCGAACAGCAAAGTTTATAAAATTTGAAGCCTCTAAATATTAAAAATAGGGGTCTTAAATAGGAGTCTTACGTCGTTATTTGGGATGTAGTAATGTGTTTTAGTTTTGGATTTGCTTCTCTTCGATCTTCGAATATACGAAATTATATGTATATATATATAGCCTTCATATATATAATTTTTATTTTTGAGCAAGCTTTTGAAAGCAAAAACAAAACAGGAACTTTGGAAAATTAAACAGGAACTTAGGAAAATTTAACAGGAACTTAGAAAAATTTATATACTATATAAAAAGCTATACTTATACTATACTTATAATTTCTTGTTCAAAGAAACAAATCCAAAACTCAAACACATTATATTCTACTTGGTTTGATAAACAGTTACGTTCGGATCGCCACCGAGACGTATAAATATATTCACGTATTAAAGAGTCCGACTGTTGGTGTTCATTGTACTTTCAAATTTTCAAAACATTGCTGGTCGCATGTTGCGAATACTTCGATGTTGCGAACTAAATCATGCAACTGGTGATATTTTCCTGGTCGACCAACCGACTTGCAAACCCGAGCAATATTTATAGTACTCGTGATTCACTTAACATTTTACAAGATGCCTGCTGCATGACATGTCGAATACTAATTTCGCTCGGGTTTGCAAGTCAATCTTTTAGCATAACATCATACAAATACTACATAAATCAAACTAGCGACCAGCAAGGTTTTTAAAATTTGAAGCTATACAATGAAACACCAACGGACTAGCTCTAAATTTTAAAACCAGGCGGCGAATCGAACCTATAACGGCTTATCAAACCAAGTAATGTGTTTTAGTTTTGAATTTCCTTCTTTCAATACGAAATAATATGTATATATAGCCTTCATATCTATAATTTTTATTTTTGAGCAACCTTTTGAAAGACTACTACACAAAACAGGAAATTTAAAACAGGAACTTAGGAAAATTTAATAGGAACTTAGGAAAATTTAGGAATCTTGCAAATTTGATTGGAAATTTGCAAATTTGCAAAGGAAGTCAATCAGAATTGCAATCTATAGTTTACCTGTAACTCTTCAGTCGAATTTAATTCGCCTCATACGTCGCACTACAGTCGCATTTGACTAAATTCGTCTGAATGAACCTTTCATTGGCTCGTCTCAGCAGACGTTGGGGAGTGATAACGAGCCATAAGAACATCTGCGAAGGAGACTAGTATTAAAATGTCGCTGTTTAGGAAAGCCGGTTACATTAGCGGTCATTTATGCCACTGATATTTAAGTTAAAATTTATTAAATAATCTTCAATCTGTGTGTAATTCTTTCAAAGTTTGTAGTTTATCGAAAAGACGTGTACAAACAGCGTATTAAAAATTACTATAGTGATTGAGTAGCATTTCCAAAGGCAAAGAGGGTCAACTCGACCGACCTAATTTCGGAATGTTATTCGCTCAATCTATATTAAATCTAAAGTCGTTTGGTTTTTCAGCAGTTGCCATACGTAACGAGCAGTTAGAATGCAATTTCGAAGAGTTCGAAGAGGGGAAAGTTCCTACAGTACTCGACATTCTCTTGTTCATGAAGTTTTGAAGTTTTGGCCTAGCTGCCAACAACAATGCACTGTGATTGGACTATTTTCATCTGTGATGACATTTTCTTTTGTGATGTCAACGGAAAGCTAACAAGAAGACTGTTTTTGAAATTCCACACAAGCTAGCGACGTATTTGGTCAATCATATAACGACTGTTGTCTGTTTTAGCGCTGTAAGTTACTACTCGATATTATAAGACCAAACTTTTATAATAAGATACCTTTTAGGCCTGTTTTAGATTGTCTACGGTATATAACATGCTCAACCACAAGCGGCCCAAGTTCAAGGTGTGTGGTAGCCCGCAGTGCGGGTGTTTTAACGGTAATTTGAAAATATATGTGACTTGACATAAACCCGTAAACAAACGAACGAATTTGTCTTAAATATCAACATTATGTGAATAAAATCTACTAACCTTGTCAATATGACGTCTTGTCTCATGTTTTATTCGTCGTCGAGTTGGTTTGCAGCGATTTACAGCGAGTTCTTTTCGACGCCGTTGCTTCCCGTACTTCGGCGACTCTTTAATAGTATTACCATATAAAATAGAAAGGCTGCACACTTCAGCGACGACACCCCAGACTCAAAGTCAAACATCTCCGCTCAAAATCGTCGCTCGAACATAATTCTTTCACGAGCGCATAGCACGAAGGTTGGGCTTGCCATAGAATACGGTTTGTTGACAACTCGTGGAATTTTCGCCATGTACGAACCCATTACCCTTCTCAAATTCATCAGTTTCAAATGTCCTCAGAGCCGTGGCGACGAGTTCGTGTTCTGATTTGAACAAAACACGCCCCTGCCCGGGGTGGGACAGTCAAGTTATGCACATGAATTACCGGGGGGGGGGGAATTGCGCGGCTTCATCGCGATTGGCTGCCTGAGACAATAGCCAAGGTTCAAATTTATTCAAAATTTCCCCCCGGTAAATCATGTACATAACTTGACTGTCCCACCCCGGGCAGGGGCGTGTTTTGTTCAAATCAGAACACGAACTCGTCGCCACGGCTCTGAGGACATTTGAAACTGATGAATTTGAGAAGGGTAATGGGTTCGTACATGGCGAAAATTCCACGAGTTGTCAACAAACCGTATTCTATGGCAAGCCCAACCTTCGTGCTATGCGCTCGTGAAAGAATTATGTTCGAGCGACGATTTTGAGCGGAGATGTTTGACTTTGAGTTCGGGGTGTCGTCGCTGAAGTGTGCAGCCTTTCTATTTTATATGGTAATACTATTAAAGAGTCGCCGAAGTACGGGAAGCAACGGCGTCGAAAAGAACTCGCTGTAAATCGCTGCAAACCAACTCGACGACGAATAAAACATGAGACAAGACATCATATTGACAAGGTTAGTAGATTTTATTCACATAATGTTGATATTTAAGACAAATTCGTTCGTTTGTTTACGGGTTTATGTCAAGTCACATATATTTTCAAATTACCGTTAAAACACCCGCACTGCGGGCTACCACACACCTTGAACTTGGGCCGCCTGTGGCTCAACATTGGTATTTTATTTATTATTTTTTATTACTTGTTTCAATTTTATAATTCTTATTTGTCACAATTTGCATATATTTAACATTCTTACTCTGTGTAAATATGTTTATATCTACCGAACGCGTGCAGTCTCTAAACGGAAACGGAAAACAGAAAGGGAATAGATAATAAATTCATTCATATGTATTTTCTATATTAAGTTCAAAGGAACACGAAATCGGCGGCATTTGGTGCGACCCATTTGGTTCGCCGTATAAATTGACTGCCGCGTGCTAAATATATTTGAGTCGTCCCAAATGACTAAATTGACTATATATTAGATTCGGCACATGAAAAGCACGCGCATGAAAAACAGTGTTTTCAATTACAAAATTTAAAACGGAAACAAATGCCTGACATTTGAATTATAAAGAAAACGCCATGATGTTTCAGCAAGTAACTGCAACTTGCCAATCTTTTTAACTAACAGGATATTTTACTTAGCTATAAAAACTCGGCAGCCGAGAGTGGGTTTCAATAACAGTAAAAGTCTACTCAAGAACGATCACTATTGAATACGAGATCACACTTTGCTGTCAAGACGGAATCAGCCACGATGGTGAATATACAAACTATGTCGATTGGAGTGTTGCTGATGTTGTTTTACACTTGTGCACAAGGCTCAAAGGTAGAAAGCATAATAATGTGCAGTAATAAACCATGAAAGATAGCGGCATGTAATTAAAACTGACTTCTGTGCTATATACATTGCATGCAGTACGTGATATATCGCAGATGTTTTCTTATTCTATTTTTTTAAAGTTTTTACTTAATGAAGTTATTACGTTTAGAACGTTTTCAACGTGGCTATTAACGAAAGAGGAACTCAATTTGATGAAAAACTGGAAGTCGACAAGCAAGAGAAAACTGTAATTTACAAAGTACCAGCTCATAATGATGTGGATAAATCGGATGAGTTAATTGACTTTCAAGCGGTACAGTATATGATCACGGTGGTATGATGTATAGGGGTCGAGCGAGCGAGAAAAGGCGGTTATTTACTCAGGTTATACGATGTATGAACTAGCTACGTTTTAAACCAGACCAGCAAAGTGGTAAAGAGCGGTGCGACGGTGCCTTGTAGGCTATTCTCGTAATATAGATGATAATTAATTGTGTTCTCTCAGAGCCCGTGTTTCTGTGTCCGTGTCCGTGGCTTACGGGTGGCACAGAAAACCGTACAATCCCGTCAAACACCCATGCAGATTATTAATCTACCTAACAAGTCGTAGTATAAAGCTGCCTGCAGACCTGGAAAACAGTGAGATCTCGGGATCCTAGATCCGCTGAGGAACATTTTTTAAGAGCCAAAGATTGAGGAACATTTCGGGTTCTTCATATATACTTTAAGAATTAACTTTGATGATTTTGATTGTGAAGTGTTCCTCGATCTTTGTATCCTGTTACTGAGAATTTGAAGCCGTCTATTTTGTTTCCTCACTTTTGCAGGGGTTCCAACCAACATAATTGAGTTCCAAATTTTTAGGATGTTCTTCATTTGAAATATTATTTTTGATGTTGGAGGAAAGTATTTGTGTTGTATGAAACCTTCTTATAAGTAGGAGGGAACTGGGAAGCTTGATATGAAGTCAGGAACTCAGGAAATGCAACTCAACTTGTGTTGTGTGGCTACCGGTATATAAAATTATGAGAAATTACCATAGCATGTCAATATAGATTTAGGGAAATATACACGTTAACAAATTTAAATTACTTTCACTAAAGAAGTTAGGTACGGGGGTGAGTGGGTATACAAGGCTGCTATTTGCGCACTTTTGAGGGCAAATTCAGGATCTGACACTTTTTCCGCCAGGTCTGGCTGCCTGACGATTTAGCCGCTAACTTGTCAGGGCACAGCATGCACTGCAACTTTGTGAAATTGTGTTTACCTGCCGAATGCTTTGCTTCACATGCAAAGATCGTCAAAAAGCCGCTAAAATTCCGCGCGTCAAAAACATATCTTCCATTCTCAATGCGACAATGCCAGAGGCCCATAAAGTTTATGTGCCGTGGCTATCACGCTTCTTGCTCTTTTAGTTACATTAGATTTTATTCCTGACATATTTTAGGGTGTTATTGCCACACGATTTCCGAACCTGAAAGAGTGCCACATTCAGTCAATTTCCAAAGATGAACTGTCACCTGAAAAAACTGAGAGATACCTAAAACTGCGCCAGGTGAATCATTAATGTCAATTTATGCAGTTTCATAGAACTTGATGGACTTTATTCAATTCGTTTATAGGTTAACGATGATTAAAACTGTTATATTTTTTTTGTTATTTTTTATGAAATCACTTTTCTTCACAGCTGATGTCAAAGAGAAATGTAACCTTGCCTGTAAAGACGGTCAGTTCAAATGTCATTAAAGTACGAAGAATTTCTCCCAGAGAGTTGAGCCAAAAAGTACTGTCATTTTGTGGTCGTCATTTTGTGGCCTATCAAGTAAAAGAATTCGATTTAAATAAAGTTTTTACAATGGGAAATGAGAGAAAAGGTACTTGACAAACTCATTCTACTATAGTTCCAGTACATTTGATAGAATTCAGTAAATTCAGTGTTGTTCTTCCAATTTCTATACTGTAAATACAGCCAAGAGGGTTGAAAATACGAGTTTTTTTAACCAGCTTGGCTGCATTTAGAAACTGAAAGAACACTGACGAGTGTTGGATATAGCTTCTCAAACAAATCTATATTTTAAGAGAAAATCGACTAAACGTTTCGGTTAGAGGAAAATAAACTTTAATTCTCGATTTACGAGTAAATCAAATTGAAATCTTCTATATATAGTCTTATATAAAGTACAACAATGTACGAAGAGTTGATGTGGTAAACAGCAACAACTCGTCTCTTTTCGAAATATATCTACTAAATTAATCTACATTTGAAGTTCGAGAGATCCACGTGACGAGTCAAAACGTATATCAAATGAACTTTATAGTCATGTTATAAGAGATACAATCGCTCCCGGCCCTACTTCCTCGGCCCCTACTTTTTCATCCTTCAAAAAACTATACATGTGCGAGCTGAATTTTCTAAATATAATTAGTATAAATTTACAAGTTTATAATGCAAATCCTCGAATTTCATTGGCTATTGCAGGAGTTTATACTTAACAATTAGACAACGAGCCCGAGTTTTCTATATGAGCGAATAGTCAACGAGGCGAAGCCGAGTTGACTATCGCTCATAGAAAACGAGGGCGAGTTGTCTAATTGTTTTAGTATAAATTTACTAGCAAAAGTTAAATAAATTCTCGACCACAACATATTCTTTGAGGCTCGTTTAATACATTTTTTAACTGCCAACAACAAACGTTCAAGAGTCATTTCCGACATCTCCTTGGCCCATACAGTAACTGATGGAAAAGTAAAGTTTTCTTGCATAATTTAGCATGGATTTTCATGTACAATACTGAAACAATATATATCCACTCATTTGATTTGTAAAAGTGACAAAAAGTTGAAAGAAACATTCAATTTAGCATATAGTTTACATCACGAAATCTTGTCAACAACAAGCGTAATTTTGAAATGTGTTTTGTTTGCAGTTATTTCGTTTTAAACGAACACAGATAAACAATTTAACGCTCTTACCATTAATAATTTTCATTCTAACCATTTTGTTGCCGTTTTGTTTTCTATTGAACGTATTGCTTCGCCTAAATGTTCAATTTCTTCTTTCATTTGCCAACTCCGTTATAATTTCGGCGCCATTGTTGCTTAACAGAACAACCGCTGGCTCTAATGATCAGTGTTCGTGCTATACTACGCATTTTGTCATTGGTCATTTTTTTTTAAAGAATGACTTTCATTGGCTTATCCCAGGGGTTCGAGGATTTGCATTATAAACTTGTAAATTTATACTAATTGGTGATATAAACCTCTGGGATAAGCCAATGAAAGTCCTTCTTTTAAAAAAAATTACCAATGACAAAATGCGTAGTATAGCACGAACAATGATCATTAGAGCCAGCGGTTGTTCTGTTAAGCAACATTGGCGCCGAAATTATAACGGAGTTGGCAAATGAAAGAAGAAATTGAACATTTAGGCGAAGTAATACGTTCTATAGAAAACAAAAACGGCTACAAAATGGTTAGAATGGAAATTATTAATGGTAAGAGCGTTAAATTGTTTATCTGTGTTCGTTTAAAACGAAATAACTGCAAACAAAACACATTTCAAAATTACGCTTGTTGTTGACAAGATTTCGTGATGTAAACTATATGCTAAATTGAATGTTTCTTTCAACTTTTTGTCACTTTTACAAATCAAGTGAGTGGATATATATTGTTTCAATATTGTACATGAAAATCCATGCTAAATTATGCAAGAAAACTTTACTTTTCCATCAGTTACTGTATGGGCCAAGGAGATGTCCGAAATGACTGTTGAACGTTTGTTGTTGGCAGTTAAAAAATGTATTAAACGAGCCTCAAAGAATATGTTATGGTCGAGAATTTATTTAACTTTTGCTGGTAAATTTATACTAAAACAATTAGACAACTCGCCCTCGTTTTCTATGAGCGATAGTCAACTCGGCTTCGCCTCGTTGACTATTCGCTCATAGAAAACTCGGGCTCGTTGTCTAATTGTTAATTATACAATAACGTGACTTCAATGTGGATTTTCATTGGTTGTTTCCCGTATTCTATTAGAGGCCAGATGCACAGATTACATGTTACGTCATGCACTAACGTGGTCTGATTTCTGTAAACCAATCACGGATCTCATTGCAATATCAGAGTCAATGACGTTGCTCGATTTGTATTAATGGACACGTCAGCTGACGCGATTCCTCTTTTTCAATGTCTCACCTCCAAGGCTCGTGGGTCATTTTTTTGGTTCCTACCAACGTTGTGACGTCATTTGTGCATCTATAACTGAACAGACAACTGAAAAATGCAATCTATTTGTTAAAAAAAATATTTGCTCTTGACACGAAAACATAAAATCCATATAATTACGGAAACCACTGAATATTTAGATAACACGGTAAACGTGCGGTAATACGGGCAACATTTTTCTTCAACTTTCAACGCAACGTTGCAAGTTGAAAAGCGTTGTTGCACGTACTACCACCCACCCATTGTCACGCAACAATGATACGATTTTATTGCAAATTGAAACATTTGTTGAAAAAAATAGACTCCAGTTCTACTTGCTGCAACATGCTATTTCAACTTGCAACAAAATCATTGTTGTGCGACAATGTTTAAGGTGGGTGGTAATACGTGCAACGTTGCTCGTATTATATACTTCACCTTAAAGCTCTAGCATTCCTGATGATGACTACAATTTAGTCGAAACGTTGAATCATTAATAAAACGTTTACCATTTTCGGAGTTACCGTTGTTTTGTATCTCATTAAAATCCATATGTTCTATTTATTATATAAACAACGAAAATAAACGTACGTGGAAGCTAGTAATGCTAATAAACTCAGCTTAAGGTAAAAACTTGGTTACTTGACCGATAAAACTTTTAGGGAATACAAATAAAAACATTACAAGAACAGCTTATGAAAAACTGAATAAGCAAAGTTTACACTTATATATAGTTTATTCGAAACGTAGAACACAAGCTCTAGATTTTGACTTGTCGAAACTGACCATAAAAAAGTGGCGTATTGCCAATTGTTTTAGCAACGAAATGCTTACATGCATGAACAGCCTCCCACCCTCCCCCCATAATACCCTTCATAAAGAAATAAGTTCACTACCTTCTCGCTTTTAGGGTGTTCAGACATATTTATTTTGACCCGTTGCTAGGGAAAACTTGATTACACCACAGAGCTTCTAGAGCTCTACAAATTTGATCCCCAGGCTAGAAATGCGAGATATTCTGCACGTAGTATATATGAATGAAGTTTTTTGTTCGACGTCATTGTGACGTCATTGAGATAAGAAAAAACCTAAAATTTCCGCTAACTTAAACGTTTTGCTAACTAAAGAAGTTTCACTGGAACCAGAATTGTTATGTGCAAAAAAGAACGCATGCGGTTTCTCAATTGAGCAAATTTTAATGATTTTATGGCCGTTTCAATGGAATTTTAAGGGTATTTTTAACAAAAAATAGAATATCTTTGTCATTTTTGGTTTATTCATAAAAGCCATGCCTACTTTTTGGGAGACATGTTTTCCCTAGGTGTAAACGAAAGAAAAGTAACGATTCGATAAATACTTGCGGAAATTATAGGAATCTTGTGAGCTCATGTTTCAATCTAGCCTGAAAGAATCAGGCGGGAGCCCTCCTCCTGCCTCGTACCTGATCGGAGCTTGCCAGCTAGAATTCTCAAAAAGTCGTCTTGTTCTACATACGAAGTTAAAAGTTGATGTCCACTGTCTTCGGAATGTTTGGTTTATGGTTCATCAGCTCTGCCGATTTCTAAATTCCGGCATTCAATCCAAATATCTCGACGTGACAACGTCCTTCGTTTATTTTTCCATCTATCGCCGTCTGTGTACCGAAGTTCTTCAACTCTAGTCAAGTGTCTTTTCCAGGACATTCTACAGCAAAGGAATAGTTTTCGTTTCTTTTTTTATCATTTTATACTTTTGCGGTGTATAAGCATAGTGTATAATACAAAAATATGTTTTTGTGAAAAGAATTCTCCAACCGGAAGTAATGTCCTTAGCAACCGGTTGCCTAGCAAGCCGAGCAAGTTTGTGAGAAAAAGTACCAAAACAAAAGGAAACTATTCCTTTGCTGTAGAATGTCCTGGAGAGTTGAAGAATTTCGGTACACAGACGGCGATGTATGGAAAAATAAACGAAGGACGTCGTCACGTCGAGATATTTGGATTGAATGCCGGAATTTAGAAATCGGTAGAGCTGATAAACCATAAATCAAATTCCGAAGACAGTGGACATCAAATTTTAACTTCGTATGTAGAACAAGACGACTTTTCGAGCATTCTTGGCTTGGAACCACGGCTGAACTCGCAATTTATTAGCTGGCAAGCTCCGATCAGGCAGGAGGCAGGAGGAGGGATCGCGCCTGATTCTTTCAGGCTAGATTGAGTGGCATTGAGTGAGCTCACAAGATTCCTATAATTTCCGTGAGTATTTATCGAATCGTTACTTTTCTTTCGTTAACACCTAGGGAAACATGTCTCCCAAAACGTAGGCATGGATTTTATGAATAAACCAAAAATGACAAAGATATTCTATTTTTTGTTAAAAATACCCCTTAAAATTCCATTAAAACGGTCATAAAGTCATTAAGATTTAATTTGCTCAATTGAGAAACACATGCGTACTTTTTTGCACATAACAATTCTGGTTCTAGTGAAACTTCTTTAGTCAGCAAAACTTTTAAGTGTTTTTCTTATCTCAATGACGTCATAATGAGCATGCGGATCAAATAACCCATAAAACAAACACCACTTGGATGCATATAAACGCCTTTTGATAAAACCATTTCTTTTACGCTAATATAGGAAGAGTCTTAAGGAAAAGATATGTTCAACGTTTTACTATTTCTATGAGTGCCCGCGGTGCTGCTGGTCTCTCACAATCTTTATATACTTGTAAAGGTATAAAGCACTATGTACCTGCAATAAATAAATGTGCGCAGGTGCCGAAACCAGTTACATATGGATGTGGAATTCGGAGTAAAAAATGCAGATACATTACACTATGTACACAGGTGTCACCGCCAATTCACGGAAATGCGATATTAGATTTAGCAAATGGAAAAGTGACATTAGATTTAACAAATGGAAAAGCGAAATTAGATTTAACAAATGGAAAAGCGAAATTAGATTTAACAAACTATAAGTGTACCGCAACTCATAGCTTTACTGTGCAATGGTGTTGTGATATTCTTTGCCTTTAATTACTTTACTGTGATGATGAAACACTCAAATGCTTTTGCAATACGTTTGTTATTCATCTATTCTGTTATTAGTTCAAAAGTTGTTTCTTTCTGTGAATTTTTCTCTCAAAACAAACATGTCAATTTGTGATAACGTTGATTAAGATAATTGGTAATGTAACCAATTGTAATTTGATAATTTCCTTTTTTGTCTGATAATAAAACTGTCATCATTATTTCTTTGTGTTTGGTTTAATTCATTTAATTTATGCTGTTAGTATTCTTGGTTTGGACTTGACATCATTGCAGGTCGAGCTTTAACAGAATAATTTCATTAATAACTATTATATTTGTCTGCATGTTTTCCTGACTATTCTTTTATGAGTATGTTTTCCTTCAACATGGCCATCCTTTGTCTCCTCAAATCTCAAGGGATTGATTGCAAACCCCCATATCAATACAAAACTGAATCCAGCAAATGCTAATGCATCATACATGAAAACTATATTCAAATTTTAATATATAGACGTTAACATTCTTCTTCCAATCTACAACCATAGGGAATGCCCTATCCAGTTTATAAAGATCAGTGGATGTTTCCCACGTAACCCATGACAGCGGGCAACATTGCTTTTATTTTTCCCTAGGGAAAAATATCAAGATTGGAAGTAGATTGTCAGGTTCAGTTTGTCTTTTTTTTTCCAGTTTCCCTAAATTCAAAAGAATTTGCTCAACATTTTCGTTGTCATTTAACACTTGATATATAACAAAATACTTATTTACTGGTATATCGGGAAAATAGTATTCTATTCAGTAACACTCGCCTCATCTGCTCAGTTGGAATTAAGACATGGGGAAAAATATTGATCCAACCGACCAGACGAAGCGGTGGCCGCGAGAGCCCGAAGCGCACGAATTTTGGGCGGGAGGGTGGGTCAATCTTCTCTCAGTTTGATCTTCCTCTCAAGGAACTTAACGCTGAAGAAGCCTTGAACTCCGTATTTCACTGATTTTTATACCCACTCTATGTTACGTCATCCTCCAATGTAGGATTAATAATTAATAATAAAGGATTATTGTACTTATTTCTTCCTCGCATCTCATTACGAGTATTACGAATAGTGTGTTTTGTGGCCCATCGACCGCTCGTTGTTGCCCTAGGTCACAGGATAGATACTCAAGGCCAGAAGAACTAGGAGTCCAACTCCCGTGAAAACCTGTCCGATTTTTTATGCGCAATGCACGAGATTCCTCATTCTATGACGTCACACAATTGACTTTGGACTCACCCCCCCCCCCCCTCCCCCCTGATCAAATTGATGCGCGAGGCAAGATACGTGAGGACACTTACATCAAAGATACTAACACAGAGTCGGACGTCTGGTTGAGTATCTATTCTGTGCCTTGGCTTAATTGCCTTAATTGCTTTGGAAACAACAGTGGTCTTGGGGCCAGAAAACACCCTGTTTCCCTTGGTGGCAAAAAACACCTTGTTCCCCTTGGTGCCAGAAAACACCTTGTTACCGTTGGTGCCAGAAAACACCCTGTTTCCCTTGGTGCCAGAAAACACCTTGTTCCCCTTGGTGCCAGAAAATACCCTGTTTCCCTTGGTGCCAGAAAACACCCTGTTTCCTTGGGGCCAGAAAACACCCTGTTCCCCTTGGTGCCAGAAAACACCCTGTTTCCCTTGGTGTCAGAAAACACACTGTTTCCGTTGGTGCCAGAAAACATGCTGTTCCCCTTGGTGCCGGAAAACACCTTGTTCCCAATGTTGCCAGAAAACGCCCTGTTTCTCTTGGTGCCAGAAAACACCCTGTTTCCCTTGGTGCCAGAAAACACCCTGTTCTCCTTGCCAGAAAACACCCTGTTTGTCTTGGTGCCAGAAAACACCCTGTTTCTCTTGGTGCCAGAAAACACCCTGTTTCCCTTGGTGCCAGAAAACACCATACATACATACATACTTTATTGACATTCCCAATTGTAATGACAAATTACAATATTATTATCATATAAAACTAAATAACTATTTAAATCTTAATACTGTATAGCGAAACTTACTAACATCTACAGTGTAAAGTACATATCCTATTAAAAGCTGGAATTAATTACATAATTTTAATAATTCTAATTTTAAAATATTTTTGAAATGATTTAAATCAGTAATGCATTTTAAAGGTTCGTCTAAGGCATTCCATAGTTTAGTCACTCTATATTTGAATGTTCTCTGACCGGCTGCTGTATGATACTTTGGAATATTTAGGTCATTGTTATTTCTGGTAACACGATTATGAATTTGGCTTCTTCTGGTAAAATTATTACATAAATATAAGGGAGCTAGATCATTCATGCATTTAAATGCTAAGATAGTATCTCTATATTGTAAATATAGTTTAATGGGTAGCCAACCCAGCTCCTTCAATGCCGGAGTTATGTGGTCATATTTGCGACTTCCTGTAACAAGTCTAGCCGCAAAGTTTTGAATTAATTGAATTTTCTTAATGTTTTCTACAGAAGAATTTGACCATACTGAGGAGCAATAGTTAATTTTACTCATTACTAAAGTATCGATGATGGTTGTTTGTGTCTTTTGGTCAAAGACGTGTTTTACACGACTTATTTGACCTAATTTGGATATACATGATGATGACAAATGTTGTATATGTTCGTTATACGTTAGGTTAGAATCAAGTATTAATCCCAAATCTTTGACCACCTGGACAGGTTTAAGTCTTCCTCCAAGAAAATTGATACTAGGGTATGTTTCTAATTGTTGAAGCAATTGTCTTGTTCCAACTAGAAGCATTTTGGTTTTGTCTGGATTTATTAGTAGACTATTATTACAACACCATTCAAAAACTTTACGCAGATCATCCTCTATAGACAATAAGGATCTAAATGTAGAATCCTTTGAAGAAGAATGTCATGTTGGACACTGCCAAACGCTTTCGACATATCAAGTGAAACCATAATAGATACTTGTTGTTTGTCCATAGCTTCCAAGAAGGTGTCTGTTACTGCAATATTAAGTGTTTCGGTGGAATGCTTTTTACGATTGCCACTTTGATGACTTGATAATAACTTGTGTTTAGTAAGATATAATGTAAACTGGTTCAGAACAACTTTGTCGCAGATTTTGGAAAGAACAGCTAATAATGACAAAGGTCGATTGTTAGATGCAACTTCGTGGTCACCTTCCTTGTGTAATGGTATAACTTCCGCTAATTTCCAAATCGAAGGGTACTTAGATGTCGTCAGAGAACAATTAATGATATATATCTGTCAGAGGGTGTAAGATAATGTCGAGGGAATCTTTCACACATTGAATGCCTATTTTGTCTGGTCCAGGAGCTTTGTTAGATGGCATCTTCAAAGTTATTTTCCGGATTTCGTCAGGGGGACCACTCTAAATTCAAACATCTCTTCAGGTACTCTGCAGTTCCTAGGTAGCATAGGTGGTATTATAGGAATCCCGTAATCTTCTGCTAGTGACCTAACTTTGTCTGCTGTTGTCTTTCCCACAGAAGTAAAATAGGTGTTAAATTCCTCGGCTGCTATGCTAGATTCTTTCTGATAACAAACTTTAGAAGTTTCTTTGGCTGGTATGCAATGTCTAATCACCTTCCATGTAGATCTTGTATTTCCTTTATAATTTTGAATTTGTGTACGGACGTGATTTGTTTCTGCTTTTCTTAAATTGGTCTTAACGGTGTTCCTCAGGTGTTTATATTTTTCCCAATCTGCCATATTATGCGTTGATCTAAAAATCCTTAACATTTGATCTCTGGTATTCATAAGCTATTTTATATCTTTGTTGATGAAAGGGTGTGATCTGCCTTTCAATTTAATGCACTTTATTGGCGCGTGGTTACTTAGTGTATTGTTAAAAAAGTGCCAGAAAACACCTTGTTCCCCTTGGTGCCAGAAAACATCCTGTTTCTCTTGGTGCCAAGAAAACACCGTGTTTCTCTTGGTGCCAGAAAACACCCAGCCCTGTTTCCCTTGGTGCCAGTAGCCCAGTAAACAAGTGTTTAATATAATTCCTCAAAGCTATTTCTGTGATCACATGAGTTCAGTCACCAGACTGCACCTGAGACAAGTCTCGGTGAAAAGTGCCCAACTTTGTGCAAAAGCTGTAAGATTTCAGGGCAGGGCTGCAAAAGATGTCCCTGTGGTATACTCAGGGCAGGCAGGGAGTAAAGTCCTGAAATACATTGTGCAGGTTTCCAGCAATTTTACTGGGGGGCCACGTCAACACAGACAATGGTGCAAGGGCAGATAAGGCCGTGAAAATTGTTGTGCAACACATCTCAGGAGATCCGAAAGCCATCGCCGTTAACATATCTTGGGTGCGCCATTGCCCAACTCTGCAGTCTGGACCGTGGTCCGGTTCAGTCAGTTCACACAGTCACAATAGGGACTAGCCTAGTTTCTAAGCCTTTCGTTTCCGCGATGAGCTTGGCCGCGTAGTCGGTTTGGGTTGTTGGGAAGAGTTCGGATCACTTCCAAAACGTGTCAACCGAGGAAGGCCTAGAAACTAGGCTAAATAGGATCCTTAAGCAAGGCCAGCAAGCACAAGGCGAACGTCACGACGACGACCAAAGTACAATAGTATTTTTCAACGAAAACAAAGTTGAATAATTTGCAGTCGCAAGAATCACAACACCGTCCTTGTTGCACATACAACGTCAACTAAAGCGTTTTCACGTTTTCAAGACGACGTTTCAGTCAATGTGGCAAGGAACAGAAAAAATTAGGCGTTAATCTATACGTCACGTTGTCGAGGCTATGGCTGCCTTTTAAAGATCTTACAAAATACAAAAAGCATACAATATACGATGTCCTGATCCATGGTTTCTTTTAAACGTAGTAGCTTATTTCCGTCGTCGTCCTAGCTTGCTTAAGGTCCCTATTTACAAAATACTGTAACTCAACACATTGTATTGGAAAGATAAAAATACTTTAACTAGAACAAATCCTAATCTCACCAGACAAACTGTCTGGTCTGGTCAAGAAAACCTTAACCCTACAGTAAACCTAACCCTACATGTAACTCTGTAAATTGGATAAAGAATCTCATGGATTTTTTGCCACGTCAAA
Organism: Corallium rubrum; assembly: GCA_964035015.1. Classification (NCBI taxonomy): domain Eukaryota; kingdom Metazoa; phylum Cnidaria; class Anthozoa; order Scleralcyonacea; family Coralliidae; genus Corallium; species Corallium rubrum. The sequence continues at coordinate 40,901,055 of OZ035997.1, forward strand.
ATCGTCTGACTTTATAAATAGTTCACCTCAGAAGGAATTGGCCGATTTGAAGAATATGTAGTTAATAACAGTACGTTGTCTTTTTCTTTATCCGTCAATGGTGATAAACAGCTTTCTTTAGCAGCCAGTTCTATTTTTGCGACCAATCTAAGCTATATAAATACTTCGTGTAGGATATAACATTCAGTTTGAGGCAGGTCAAAATCTGAATCTCAACAGTGATCTTGTGCTATTGCAGAGGGTTATTGGTCGTTAATTTTTATTAATTGGAGTTCACGTATATACTGTGAAAAAAACGAACATTTGCTTCGCTTTATCAGCAAATTATTATTTATGTCAATATGCAGTTTGGCAACTGCAGTCATTTATGTCAGTGGTCAAGTATTTATTTTTCATGTAATCAGAAACGTAAGCCAACGTGTTCGAATCAAAGATGGCGGCAGATGCGAAGTTATTGCTTGACACGTTGTTGCGCGCTAATACTTCGGCTTTTCACTTGCTTTTGGAGGGTGGAGAACTTTCTCAAGCACTGCAGGACAAAGTAAGCAACTTTTCTTGACGCATTTTGGGTTATTTCCTCGTTTATTCGACTTTGGTCGAATAAAAAAACATAAAATAAACATACAGGTATTTATGAACATGTAGTGATATTTACATTTTATTGTATTTTAATAGACCGCAGCTCGTGAATGGATTACAAAGATAAATTCTCTTCTTGACTCAAACCATGACAGGCAAGTGTATAATACATTACTTATCAAAGATGATTGCATCAGACTGTAATACTGTACATGTAAACACAGGCATCCATTGTCTATTTTTTTTATGAAATAAGACTAAGAAATGTGCCTGACATCACAATCGTGTTTGCATAGCCTGGTATAAACACAGAAACTGACCAATCACAGTGTGTGAAAGACACAACCTATTTTATAAATGTTCATAATTGTTCAGCCATGGTTCAACATAGCTATATGTTATAATTTCTTTTTTTAGTGCAAAGTTTCGCAGAAACTTTGCAGTATTGTGATGGTGGCGAAAATTCACACGATAGATAGATAGATAGATAGATAGTGTAAACTTTTCCGGGGTGTGTGCCAAGTTTAGCGACATATAAGTTGTCGTGCTTGGATGAATAATATCGTTGTCAATAGGTACTTTAAAGAGTTTCACTGATAATTAAGACAATTTAGTAAAGTATCTGTGGATATCTCTTGAAAGACTTAAGTCAAATATTACATTTTAATCTTGAAGTATGTCGAGTTTAAAATCAGAATATAATGTTTTCCTCTGGGTGTTTTCCCCCCGGTTTATGTAGAAATCTTACTGCGCATGCGCGAAACTAAATTTTACAGCAAAAGTGAATAACCATATAATGGCGGAGACACAAGAAGGCGCGACCGACAAGCGATTGATAGAGAGGAGGTGATGAATTTTCTTGTCAAAATAAGGACTATGTATAAATATGGTCTGAGCGAAAGGATTATATTGTCGCATGTATTTCGAGGTAAGCGCATGTTCAGTAGTTTTTATTAGTTTATATTTCACTGTTGAATGTTGACGAATTGCGCCCAGCTGCCCAACTGCTAATTTTGAAATTTATAGAGTCAAACTAGAGATTTTCTTAAGGGTGGTATGATATTAGCCACTCAGGTATGATGAACAAAGGGCGCTGAGTGCATAAACTTTCTTAGACGATAAACTCAGTACAATCATCATCTTTTGTTTTGGTTGTTTGTGCTGCCGTGTTTAACATAATTCATCTTTTTTTCGCCTCTTCACGGTTTGGTGATTTCCAAATACTTTATATACACAACTATATTTTCATACTATTAAGGCCTACGACAATTGCCTCAGACAAAATTACAAGTCACAAACGACGTGTTTCCCATAACGCAGATACGCTGTATCATAGATTCATAGTCCAGTTTATTTTGTGTCGATTCTCAAGGCTGCCGTAGTTAGTTTTTCTTTGCTGGCATATAAAAGTAATGTGTATTAAATCAGCGCTTGAGAAGTCAGCTGTTTGCATAATTGCATCATCGCTGTACTTTTATAGTATAAATATCATACGACATTTAATGGCTGGTTACAGACGGCGTATTTTTTTATTCGCAGTCGAGTTTAACAGCCGACTCGCCTTCTTTTGTTTTTATGTCAAGATACCTCGGGCTCAGTGAAAGTCAGCTCTAGTAAAGCAGCCGCAAGCCAAGTACCAGACTTTGAATCCTTTATCAATTCGCGTAATAGATTTAAACAAAAACAGATATTTTATTATAACAGAATAGTCGAAGGTCAAATGAGTTGTTTACGTGCCATTAATACGACCGGATATGAGAGATGAAATCATGTGAGGCATATGACGCCTAGCAACGGGAACGTTCTTTGGTGTGATTGGCTGTCTAAATACGGAAATGAGTTTTTTGGTCACATGATATGCTGTTGTTTTGCACGTTTTCTTTCTTTTCGACGAGGTATTCGAGAAGTGAAGTTATGTCTGTGTTCTCTGCGACTTCTTACAATCCTGCGACCCGTCAGGAAGCTTCAGTTGGTAGCGAAATGCGAGTAGATGGCCAATGTGTCATCGACACAACGAAACTTTGCACTATCCTTGGGTTCTAGTTTGTGCATCAGGAGGGCAAGGGCCAAAGGGACTGCAGTTTTAAAAGTTTTGTGAGAGGGATATTCTTTTTGTAATAAAGGGGTTCAAAACATTTTGTTCAAGTTGTTCACAATCTTATTTTATACAGTGAATATTGCCTGCAGCACTTTACAAATTTTATATTTATTGTACTTTTGATATATTTTGCTGGAATTTTCATTACAAGAAAACCATTGGTCTTTACTGAAAGTGTACAGGTTACAATAATATCAACATTTATTGTTTTATTTAATGTTTGAGCAAGCAAAACCACTAACAAATAGCAGCCATCTTTTGTGGTAAACACTACCAGCATAGATAACAAATTTCGCCACTGTGCAACTGAATTTTGCAATATAAAGAGCTTTGAACTGAATTGTTACGTAGTAGATAATCAACAAATAATATCAGTCACAAACTGTACAAAAAAAGCAAAATATTTTACCTTGAAGGTTTACTTCCGGTTTCTATCTCATTTGCAGTATCCTGAACCTCAATTCTCATCTATCGGTTCCTACTGTCCAAGTAAAACTACAAAACTTTGATGCTTTATCATTATATATCTTATGTTTATCCTTTTATCATTCATAAATACCTGAAGAAAGTTATATCTCAACGAACCAACTCCACAGAATTTCTCAAAGGATCAAATCCCCTACATCCAAGATGTCCGCCGGCCATCGTGAAGCCGGCTACATGTTTAATGAATTTATGACAAAATGTGCAAGTTTCTGACTTGACACACATTAAAAATATAATCAGCACTACATTACCCAATACCCACTTATAGTGAAAAAATCATTTGGTTCCCCGATGTGCGCATACCGTGACTATTTCAGAAGGACTTTTGGACAGTCGGCCCATGGTCTATGTAAATGAGTGTATGGTAATATTTCACCGAAATATTTGGCTAAAGCATAAGCCTTTGTTTCCATATGATCACTACGATCACTCAAAAAAATCGCAGCGATCATACGATCAATGCAATCACCATGCACGATCGCTGAGATAGAACATTTTCTGCCTCGGCATTGTAGCAATCACGACTATGGTGATTGTAGCAATCGTGGTTTTCATTTCTGAATTTTTATTGCTTTCGATTTAGTTTAACTTTCAAACATTTGATTCGGTATAGCAAAACTGAATGCTACATTTGAAACAGTCAGTGTGGAAATAATTGATTTATATAAGAATAATGAAAACAACAGTAGAGGTAAGAAAAGTTTTATTTAATTAAAAAAGAAATCTGCTATCTGGTCACAAATAAACTGGTTCTTATAAATTAACGTTTATGTTTAACAGGACGTCTGATAAATTTGTCCATAGCACGTCGGCATTTGTTGGATACATTTGACACACGTACGATTTTATCAGTTCAACACGCACAGGGTCCACAGCCAGTTTGTTTGTTTTTCTTGTCGGAAATATTTCTGCCTTCTAAGACTCACTTTGGAAGAGACGCCGTAAACAGTTCACATCGATCCAAAACAAGGTATTATTGCACGCTGTCGAACCCAAGCCCCCAGCGCGGTCGGCAGCTTGAAGAGTAAACAAAATGGCTTTTAACCGGTTTCCATCGTTAAACGAAGAAGAAATTTCGACGTTGCTCTCAGAGAAAGATAGTAAAAGCACGAAGAGTATAGTTTTTGAATATATAATAAAACAATTATTGGATTCGGTTTTCGCATGATATCGAGAATTATCAAGGCCTCGGTTTGTGTTATCCACCTCAGCCTTCGGCTTCGGTGGATAACACAAACCTCGTCCTTGATAATTCTCGATATCATGCTCAACCTCATTCAATAATTGTTTAGTATCATGTAGCCCAAAGAGTTAACCTTTCAAAATTATACTGATGATACGCAATTGTCAAAGAGCGAACTATTTATATTTTTCATGTGCAGTCAACTACACGCAACTGCGTGTAGTGCAAGGTTGCGTGTAGTGCGAAGCTTCGTGTAGTTTGAATACAGTACTTCCACAAGAAAGTATAAATGACATGATCAATTTATCTTAACCGTTTACCGTGAAAGGCCTGTGGTAGCGCACTTTGCTACAGCCTATCTGTTGCAAAGTCAGGGGGGTTCAGAACCAATAGTCTCGAAATCCGAAAATTGGAGCTATCATTTCCTTCAAATTATGAAGCTTAACCAACTCTAAAACCACCATCTGATTAGACAACCTTTTTAAACGAAACCTCACCCCCATACCCCCCCGGAAACCCTAAACCTAATCACACCCCCCGGAAACCCTAAACCTAACCACAACCCCCCGGAAAAATGTCCCACCTCTCATACCCCGACCACAACACCCCTATAGAGTTTTTACCTTTATGTGTTCAAGTTTAACATCCCGCTTGTGGGATGGTTTTATTGGATGGTTAAGCTTCATAATTTGAAACCGATGATACCTCAAAATTGATATACGCAGCCAGACATAGCTCGGCAAAAAGACTGAGCATGAGTAATGCATAGTAACCCAAGAGAGATGTCAAGAATAGCAACAAATTCTATTTATACGCTCGTTCATTGGTTTGCCTGATTTCGTTGGGTTTTTTTTCCTGATTTGGACCACTATATGACTTATTCTCATTGGTTGAATATTCGCAGAAGCTTTTTATCATGAACATTGATTGGTTGGTGGCGTTTTACTTTGTAGTTCCTGCGTGGTCTGCCGACTGATCTGCTGTTGAGACTGCCGATTCTGCCGAACATAAACTATGTATACTATAAGTATGGTACGGTATTACGTTTATGTTGCGTTTAAAGTGCGATCACAGTCTTCGAAATTTTTTGGCAGCCACACGCCAAGAAATTCGATAATATATAAAGCCGGGCATATGCAACAGATGCAGTGCATCTCTTGCGTCTGAAGGTAAAAGATTACTAGTTTACAATATGCCAATATGTTTGGAATTTATTATTTCAAGAAGGGAAAAGACGATCCAACATTTCAAATCTGCGGGAAAGCCTTAAAGAATAAGGGAAGCAACTACCCCTGGGCCTCTCTTCCAGACAAAGAACACTTCAAATTCAATGACTGGCTGCATGAGTGTCTAACCATTGGTTCTAATGCACTTTTGCACCTCAACTTATGTTTGGGTCAGCGGCATAGCCAAAACTCTTACTATGTGTGTGTGTGTGTGTGTGTGTGTGTGTGTGGGTGGGGGGGGGGGGGGGGGCTTGATTTCAAATGGGGGGCTTAAGGCAGATTTCTGGACAGTCTTGCACGAAGTGACTCACAGCTCGCTCTGAGTACTCACACGGTTTCCACTGTATTTCCACCAAATGCAGCTTGTTGCAATTACTCATAGGGTTTTAAGGCTGATGAAGCAACAGCTATGTTTTTTTAACAAACTTTGAGGTGTTTGGATATCCTGATGAAGCACTCTTTTGAGTGTTTGTTATAGCATCTCAAAGAAATCAGTATTTTAAGAGAAAATTGAGGTGAAAGTTCGATTAATTTATGTAATTTCTTCCTTTAATATCCATGCAAATTAACCATCAACATGATAATGATTTCCTTTGTGCAGTTTTCTTCATGAATTACTAATGAGTTTGAAATGTTGACATAATTTGTTTTGATTGGTTTATTTACTGCAAGTACTTGCATGAGTTTAAAATTTCCAACTATCTGCCACAAGCGCTAAAACACTCGCAGCGAGCTTGTGAGTGGTTGCAGCAAGCTGCGGGTTGCTTCATGTGAGGATTGGAAATTCACCTTCAAGCTCCTTTGGAATCTGCAAATTCTGTGCACTGCACATGCACCAAAAAAGGGATATAATGAGCACGTAGAGAATTCTGAAGATTATAAATCATCATATAAAATACACAAAAGATTGCTTAAATCATTGGGAAAAAATGTTATTTTTTATATAATTTCTTTTTCTACTTGGGGGGGGGGGGGGGGGAGTGTTTGGGTTACGATTTGGGTTTACAGTAATAGCGATTTCGATAGGAGTATCATACCCCAGCCCCAGCGCCAGATTACTATTAGCACTATTAATAGCAAACATATGCTATGGGGCACAAATAGCAGGGCTTGAAATTTGCAGTATCCCGATATCCACGGGATACTAGATTTTAGTTTTGGAGACTACATGTAGAAGTCTTAAAAATTTCGAGAGAAATAAGAATTTCGGTAGCACACAATCACAGCATCTGAAATAACATCTTACAATGTAGCGCAATGTCTTACAATGTAACCAGTAATGTCTTACAATGTAACGTAACGTCTTATAATGTAGCGTAACTTCTTACAATGTAGAGTGGTGTCTTACAATGTAATGTAACTTTTCTAGATTTCGAGAAGGGATACTAGATTCAGAAACCTGGTATCCCACTTGGATACTGCCAAAAATTTAAAATTTCAAGCCCTGGATAGGGGTTTAGGGGACCCACATACTGTAGGTTGGTCATAGTAGTTTTTGGAAGCTGTGAAAATGTGAAAAGCTATTCGAGTTGCCATAACGTTGTCTGCCATCACTCTAGTCTTCGAGGGAAGTTCTCCGAAAAGAAAAGGTAAAAGACAGCAAAAGGAGTGCGTCCTCTATTCAATCTCTTCTAAAATATAGGTACGGATTGCGTACATGCGGATACTGGTATTTATTTGGCCTCAAAAACCGCGTCTGTCCTAGCGTTGACCATTTTCCTCAGGTTCAAGCAAGCCGAAATACCTAACCGGATTTTAAGAACGACTTACCTTTCTGAGAAAATGTACCATAACTGTCATTTGAGATTAAGTTACACGTTCGAACTTCGACACTGCCTGTTCGATTGTTGTACCTCACTTTTTCAATGTGGTGAAGAAAAGTTACTCCACAGAAAATGTCGCAAAACACCATACCCAATCTAAAAACAAACTAGGGAACGAAAAAGAGCAGATGCGTAGACATTTGGAAAGTAAACTTAACGCTTCTCAAAAAGTTAAAACCTTTCTAAATCACTCGATTGAAAGCCAGCTTTTAGAAGAAAACAACGACACATATCGGAAGGTGCAAACGGACTCTTTTACGAAAACATGTATACGCTTTACAAAGCTACTGTACAAGGTGCTAAAATTGCTAAATGCGAGCAGTACCTTTTACAGATAACTAGATAACTGGAGAATATTATGTTTTCCAAATGACTGTAAAATGCAAGCAAGTGAAACAGGGCTATGTGAACACGGTAGTCGACGCCTGTTTGTCGCAATAACGCCGTGTTGCGTGAAGCACTGAGGATGTTATTTAATAACATCCTCAGTGCTTCACGAGAATCAATAGAATATCTTCAATAGAATCAGGAATAAATCTATGTCATAGAAGGAAGATTGTTGTTCTTATAGAATTAATAGAAGCCAAGGTTAGATGCAAGCTGGCAATTTGGTTTGCGCGATGGTGGTTTTGACGGTATTTGACGTGCGAGAAAGAGTTGCATCACATTTAAATTTAGTGTTACAGATGATGTCACTGAGTTGGCAGAGAGTTGTCCTCAGGTAATCAGGTTTTATGACAACATCATTCTGGTATCACAATTATTTTAAAACTGCATGGATTGGAAGGTTTTGCTAATATTATAAACTAATTGTTTTATGTTTGTCATGGCAACATTGTCGTACACGAAAAAATCGAGGCAGAAAAATTTGCATTCGGGCCGGACCAAAACGATTTCTTGGGGTTGAGTTCTCCAAAGCTATTAAATAATTGTTATTGTTATTAATTGTGGGCTTTACGTTTATTGTTAAAAAAGGTGTTATTAAAGGCCTGGAGACGCATGCTAGTGGCAGAAACGGGATGGGGGGGGGTTACACGACCCGAAATTTACGTTTTGATGACAGTAAAAACAAACAATACAACTATTATATATCCGATTTGAAAGCTCTTTTAACGTAGATTTCAAATTTATCAGTAAAAGGACACATTGGTTACTAGGTTAGGAGAAATTCCACAAATTTACTTACGAGTTTTATAAAAGTTATCTCTTGACAGGGACGTAGCCGTGGGAGCCCCGGCTCCCCCCCTTTTGATATAAAACAACAGACATGTAACTACAAAACTGATGCAATAGCCATTGTGTCAGGAAATAAACTGTAAACAGTCTATTCAATCTACTGAGTGTATGCATTTTGAGTATCTATGTGACGTTTACATGTTTTGAGTATTTTATATGACGTTTTTTAACCTTTAGAGTCTGTAAAATCTTCCTCCAAAAGCCAGGAAATGGCATTTCAGCGACTTCCGATTTCAAAATTTCCCGGGGCAGCATGCCCCCGGACCCCCCTAAAAATTTATTTTGACTTCGGCTCCCCCCCTTTCAGAATCCTGGCTACGTGCCTGTCTCTTGACTCAATATTGAAGAACACAAATCCATTAAACTGTAAAGCTTTATGCAGTACTACACATGCCGAAAATTTCAATACAATTAGTCAAATACTTTTTTAGTTTTAAGAATTTGAAAGTTTTAATTCCTACGGCAATTAGTTATATAGTATATTTTGGAAAAAAAATCACGTCCACCCTCAGATTTCAGATCGTGTCCCCCCTTAACGAGTTACGTTTTTGTAAAACCCTATCTTGCGATTATTGTGCAAGAAACAATATTTGTGCGCAAACGATTGCAGTTAAATCATAGTTAATAGAAAATATACATGGTTTAGAAACCCGGCAAACTTCAAAGCGGTTAACAATCAAGCTACGTTTCCTGTTGAAAGGTACATGAAGGTGCCAAATCCTTTGTTTTAGGTTTATTAATATTTAAACAGTACGGTTGAGTGATTGAACCCAAACGCTGCTAGTGGATGATTGCTTCATTATACAGAAAACACAAGATGTTCAGTAACCGTGAAAGTGCAAAAATTTCCATAAACCTGAACAAAAACATAAAACAATGACTTTTGCCGAGCTTCCAAACCATGTATATTTTCTATGGATTATGGTTAAATGTACAAGACGCCATCTTTTTCGGTACAGTCAATTGGCTTTGCACTTACCTGTCACATGAAACTTTTATAAAATTTAGTTTGCCTTTGCCTGGTACGTTTCACAGGGTGTCATTTCATGTAAGACCCAGCCCACACGTTTCCCGATTTTTTTGAAAACACAACACGTCCACACATAAAACGATGAAGCGGGATCAGAAGTGGAACTTTTTGAAAACGCCCTTTTCCTGTTCTCGTGTGGACGTGGATTTTCATAAAAACGGATAAAAAAAGTTACGTTTTCAAACGAAAACGGACACGTGCGCATAAGGCATAAATTTAGATTTTTCTGGATTATTTGTTTTTATATTTACTCTAAAATTCTAATTTGTATAGGTGGATGGGAGTTTGTTTGCTAAATTGCTTAATAAAACAATGTAGCACAGAAGTATTTTTGGAAAATTGCTTATCGTGGCTCCGAACTTTCGCTCGGATCTTACAAGTAAGTTCTTGTTCGTTGAAGGTGAACTGAAGGCCTATACACACTGTTAATTTCAAGGAGTCAGTTAAACTCCAAAAGGAGTTATTCTGAACCTAATTTAGGTTCAGAATAACTCCTTTTGGAGTTAAATTAACTCCTTGAAATTAGCAGTGCAGTCAACTCTCGTTATAGCGGACGCCCTGGGGACCGTCATTTGGTGTCCGTAATAACAAGAGTCCGCAATAGCGGGATGCGATGAAAATATCCTGATTTCAGGTTGTAAAATGTCACTACAATGTATTACTGCTTTTTTTTTTAAATGTCCAGTTTATTTAAATTTCTAGTTGACGTTTACTGTGATACATAAGTACATAGTACAAGACAAAATACAAGTCAAAAATTTGTATTCAAATATTTTTTTTATTCCAAAACCAAAAATACAACGGTAACATGAATCAGTAACATAAATATGTCACTCGATAAATTAAAAAGTCATTCACTTTCATGTGTCGAGAGAAAAATACGTCCAAGGTGTCCGTTGTAACGAGAGTAGAACAATAAAAATGTTTGTTGGGGACCACATAAAGTGTCCGCAATTCCGTAATAGCGAGAGTCCGTAATAGCGAGAGTTATTTCAATACATTTCATAGTAGGTTCGGCCGGGGATTTACCAACTGTCCTTAATAGCGGGTGTCCGTAATAGCGGGGTGTCCGCAAGGCGAGAGTTGACTGTAGGTATACATGGAATAATAGACAAAACGGTGTACTGTATTACATTTTTTCTGGTACAGTACATATAGTTACATACCTGCATTCAGACCAGGATAACTACCACTTCAAACCAAACAATTTTGATTCTCATTTGCAGCCAAGTTAATATAGGATTTAATCTATTCGTGAACCAATTAGCTTGCAGGAAATCCCAACAGATTAGCATTACTGAAATAGTTTCGCGTGCTAACCAGTGAATATTAACATGCATGAAAGTTTCGGTGTTCAGTCAGTGTGCAATAATTGCATCTTCGAGGCTTGAAACCGTTTCTGGTTTTGACCAATACTTATTGGGATATCATGTTTCAACTGTATTATATTTAGATTCCTATTTGTGACAGCAAATCGTGTTAAAAGCAAAGTGTCTTTGTTAGTATAGGTAATCATATGATAGCGAGTACAATTAAGGATTTACACTACAAGTGATATTTGAAAATTTTGCCAAAATTGCACGAGCCGTCAGGCCAGTGCAATTTGGCATAATGTTCAAATATCACGAGTAGTGTAAATCCTTAATTGTACGAGCGAAATCATATGATTACTCATTTATTATATGCATGACAAAATTACGACACGTACGCTTGGTACTCACTCACGCCTTTAAAAACATCTTGTTTCATTACTTGACAAGAAACATTTCCATTCTGGGTGTTCTCCGTACTCATTTCAAAATATTTACATGGAATTTTTAGTTCGTAGTGTAAGTCGTTGGAAATGTAAAAACTTTCCATTGCAGAATTGGCTGCCATTTTGAATTTTATTGTTAACATCGTTCCCAGGGCCTTGGGAGCAGTACAATTAATAAAATAATTGTACTCCTCTCAACCAATCAGAATGCAGTAATTTTGTCATGCATATAATAAGTACAGTGGTTTTAAAATTCTTTTGTCTCGCAAGTAAGGCCTGGTTTCCATATAGCCGCAAGAGCCGCCGGTTTGTCGGCGTCCTGCCAGCGACTTAGCCTGCGACCTAACGCCGGCAAAGCAATTTTAATGAAAACATATTGTGCCGGTATGCCGGCGGTACCGCAGTCACATCGACGGCGGCACTAGAAAAGTTGAATTTGGTTCAACTTACAACGTTCCTGCGGTGCCGCCGACCTACGAATTTTTTATGGAAACATCTGACGCCGACATGCCGGCGAGACAGACGTCTCTTTAAGAACATGTGATCAGTGTTATAACCAATCGAAATATGGGTAGGAGGCGCGATAAATAATTTATTCAAGCAGGTATTTTTTCAAGCCACGTGCCGGCAACGCCGCCGAGCTACTCGCCAACCAGACGCAGACACCGCAGTCACATTCTCAACTTTGCCGGCGATGACTGCGGTCGGCAGAACGCCGGGTGTAAATATAACACAACTGAAATAATTATGATTTCTCAATAAGTATTAGACAGCGGATTGTCAGTCCAATCAGACCGAAAAACACGAGTGAAGTCAATCCGGGCACATGTTTATATTGAAACATTGTTTTCGGTTTTGGAACACTATTTTCTGTGCTTCCCTCAATGTCTGCTATTTAGCACGACACGCTCCAACTTCACTCATGCGTATCAAGTCATTTTCAAGTCAAACCGTGTTTACACGAATCAGATTGGAGACATTCGAGTCGGTCGATCCTTGCCTGAATCTCGAGTCAATCCACTCCACTGCGTGGATTGACTTCAGCCATTCGTTTCGATCAGATCGAAAACTTTCAATCTTTATATCATGTAAACACACAAGGAGAGACAACATGCGAAATTTGACTTGAACACTCAATCCACTTCATGTAAACAGGGCCTTAGTCGGAAACTGTAGTCACGACTTAGGAATGTAATTATAAACCACAAAGCTTTTCAGTATAGGTTTTATGTGCACAAATTTTTAATGTTTGTCTTGTGTTGATTGTGTTGTTTCACTTATACGTTATATGTACAGACTAGATACATGCAGAATCTGTTTTGCTTTCTATATCCACTTTAACAATCTTACAGCAGGAAAAACAGAATGTTAACCTTTGCAAATATGTTGCCAATATATTAGAATGGATGTTATCACTTTCTATTCAGGTGATTACTATTTACTACTTTTTATATTTATTGTACTTCGTACTACTGATTGGCTTACTGCTGCATTGTATAGAAACCATTTGTTAGTATTTTTATTAGTCCGTGAAAAATGTGACTAAGGGCTTTTACCCGAAATGTTAATCTTCTGACAATTGGCATTTTGGCAGTATATGCTAACATTGTACGTTTTGAGTTGTCATAATCTACCCTATCTACCCTCAGGTTTATGGAAATTTTTGCACTTTCATGGTTGCTGAACATATTGTGTTTTCTGCATAATGAAGCAATCCAGTAGCAACGTTTGGGTTCAATCACTCAATTTTTTGGGTTTAATCACTGTTTAAATATTAATTAACCTAAAAGAATGGATTTGGCACCTTCATGTACCTTTCAACATGAATCGTAGCTTGATTGTTAACCACTTTGAAGTTTGCCGGTTTCCAAACCATGTATATTTTAGTATTAACTATGATGCATCTAAATCAGAAGTTGGCGATATCACATCAATAATCGCACGTGTAAACAGGCCTTATGCTGAGGTCCTTTTGCCATGTTACTTCCTAGTTCTCCGAACTTTCAAGAGAAATATCATCAGTGATTCCATCCTTACTTACTGCCATGCTAAATGAGAAAGCCTTGGTAAGTTAGCTGAACATTTTGTTGTAGTGTATATATCAACACCGCTGCCAAATGTTTGCGCATGCGTGAATTCGCTAGAATAAACATCAAGAGAAGCCGTGGCGACAACAACCAGACAGTGAAACAACCAGACAGTGAAGACTAAGTAAGACTCGACTATGCATTTGTGTTTAAAAAAAAAGGGTAAAGAAAATTACGAAGGGGTATGCATTTGTGTTTAAAAAAAAAAGGGTAAAGAAAATTACGAAGGGGTAATTTCAGAATATGTTACAATATTGACAAAGAAGCCATGCACAAATTATCTACCTTATCTTTTCGGTAGTACGCTTATAATTTTAACTTTTGTGTCGGACTCTCGGACCAGTCCAAATATTTTCGTGTTTCCCCGCTCTTTTTCTGATGACGAGCGTGGACGTCGGCCATGCGCAAAACGTTTGGCAGCGGTGTTGTATATATCTTAATTTTATTTTTCAACATGATTTTTACTTTACTGCTATACAATTTAGAGTTCGGTTAATAAGTAGTTTATTGACGTTATAAGAGTGCATAGTATACATCTACATGGCGTACACGTGTTATCTTGGTGAAATGTAACAGACGAGCATTACTGAGAAATCTTGCAACGTTGCTTGCTAGTATATTATAAGGCCAGCGTTCAAAAGCATGGTAATTTGCTTGGGAAAAGTTAGTTTATCTTTTTTTTGCTCAGTTTATTCCACCTGCATTTTGTTGTTAATAATAAAGGGATATTTATTATTTTCGTTATGGTCAATATGGTGTTTTCTTTCTCTCGCGTTGTTAGAAAATCAAAATGTTCTCAGTGTATATACATGTATAAGATTAATATTCCACAAGCAAACTTGAATATATGCTCATGTATAGTGCTTGTTGTCGAGTAAAAGTGACAAACGCCGAATAAAAGTATAGGCTTTATTCTACTAAATGTCTAACTAAGTCTAAAGCAATATGAAACTAAAACATGGCGTCCAAAATACAAACTTAAATAGGTGAGCCACTACACATCGCGGACTCGTAGCTATAAGTAACCCAAGCTGATAAAATAATATAATAACTAATAAACTAATTGTCCAAATGTCGCGTTCGAAATATAATTCACAACTGAACCCTCGACTGAACCAATCATACTGTAACAGTGCTTTTCTTTTTTAGAGTTACGAGGTTTCACTGCTGGTTATCAAGAGTTGTATACAGTATTATCCAGGTCCATGTGGATCATTTTGGGTAAGATTATAGGCAGAGAAATATTTATGCTGTATATAATATTTAGTATATAACCAACTAGTGGACTATTACAAATCTTGCATGCATTCTGATTGGCTGAGCTACTCGCTGTCAATTTTCATTAAAGTACTTATGTCACAAAAAAATTTTTTTAACTTTTGAGTAGAGGACAAAAAGTTAGTTAATAGGTTTTTTAACATTTTTCGGTTTTCTCTTTTCATTCGCGAGATATGCGGCTCTAAACAGCAATTTTCGTGAAAATGTCGCGTATCAACAAGAGTCTGGGACGAGCGTGGTGTGACGTAGCTTATGGGAATGCGATGAAGAGAGATCCCTCTCTCTGCGTTTGCTTGGTTTGAGCAACCAAAAACGACACATCTATCCGGCATTTTGCTGTCTTTTTTTATTGAGAAATAGCTTTTTAGTACTCCTTCACATGTGAATTCGAACCTCCGTCCCTTAAGCTACGTCACACGGCTGTCGCCTCAGACCCTTTTCCGTTTTTTTCTCGGGCGCGACAATTTTTTGCTAAAAGCCAATTTTTCAAGGTTTAGAGCCGCATATCTCGCGAATGAAAAGAGAAAACCAAAAAATGTTAAAGAACCTATTAACTAACTTTTTGTCCTCTACTCAAAAGTCAAAAAAATTTTTTTGTGACATAAGCACTTTAAAAATTATGTCCTTTTATATTTATCTAGAAACGCATTGAGACTCTTCTTCTTGAAATATTCAACACTGACAACTTGTTGTTAAACCAGGTATACTTTACATTAAACCAATACACCGATCGCGAATCTCAATAAATATACGCGTGCTTTGCATTGTGGGATACCCCGGAGGTGAGTAAAACTCGTGTTCTCACTTATACATTGTCGTTTTAAAAATGGATAATTTTTTGTTGTTTTCAACGATTTATGTGTATACAAGTTAGTTGTTTCTTGTTACAACCATAGAAACATTGGCACCAAACTTAGACAAAGTAAACTGTGCTTTGGTCAAAAAGTAAAATGTTATTTGGGATTCCGTTGATTTTTCGTCCAACTGACTTCATTCAAGGACTTAATTTTCAAGTATTACGAGTTTATACCGTAATTCCTTTCTCGACCTTCATGGCACATAAGATCGCTAGCCGAGAATTTTACTCACTTCAAGTATCCCATAATGCACCAAATACGCTCATTTTTTCGAGATTCGCGATCCATGTATCCAGCATAAATTCGGCAAACCACGCCCATTAAAGATGCCAGTAAGTTTGAATGAATGAATGATAAAAAAGTTGTTTAATTCGGCTTTCGTATGATATGAAGAATTATGCAGATCTCAGAGCTGCTTGGGTGTTTAAGGACTTTTCCAGGTGCTGCAATTTTCTACCATATTACTATAAGTAGTTGTTTTATTATACATTTTCAGCTGAATTTGTTTTTTTGAATAAGATGTAGGTAATTGGACTGACACTGGGGTTATATAATGTAGATGAATAAAATTTGCAAAGAATGCGGTATATGGCCTTAGGCCAAATGGCGCATCTTGCTTGTATTTTTGTTAACTTGCGAAGGCAACGACGGTTGAAGCTAGGCGCAGTGTAAACTTGATTCGGGAGTAAGTAAACAATTATAAGAGAAGGATTAAAGATACGTAAGTAATATTCAGTAAAATAATACATGGGACACAACCCTCGACAATTGTTTCGACCTTCTCGTGGTCTCTTCAGGAGGGATTTGGGTTTGGCAGTCGATGTGATTATGTTGGAAAATAAACAATAAACAGCATAGAACGAGACTAATAAATATAAATAAAAGTGTGTGCTTACCAAAGTTGTTGTTATTTCTTGACAACCAACGCGTCGTGCCTTCATTTTGCAAGAGCAGTCCTCAAGTCTTGTTCTTTTGTTGGTAGTCATATCAGTTAGTGATCAGTAGTTATTCAGTCAGATATGTAATGAGATCGGTTGGTCGTAAGTGATAGTTTATAAATGTTCGTTATTACGTCATTGGTTTTCTATAGTGGATGATATATGGTGTCGTTGGGGGTTAGTTGGGGTGACCCAGGATCCCTGTAGATAAAATTTCTGCAGATGGGTGTAGGTCAACTTTGTCTCAGTTGATGTATCCTGTGCTGTAGTTATTGAGTATTGTTTGTTATATAATTGTCATCTTGTAGTTTAGCACGAATAAGAGAATCTTTAAGTTTTGCATTTCTTTGATACGCTACAATTGGTGCTTCTGGCCAGAGAATGCTCAATGTAGGATCTTGTTCTATTATGTGCCAATGTTTTCGTAGTATTTGTTCAATGCATGTTGAACTCTTGTTGTATGGAATGGAAAATATACATGTAAGGCTTTCGTTGTCAGTTTTGTGTTGTTCCTTGTTTAGTAGTTCCAGTTGTGTATGTTGTTTGGCCTGTTAAAAAGCAGCCAGTATTGTTTCTTGTTTCTAACCACAGTTGATCAGTATAACTGGAAGGTTGTTTAGTCTTTGAATGTAATTTAGTATCATCTGCGATAATGCGGCAATATCAAAGTGCATGACTATAGACGATACTATATTTACAAGACTTTGGATGGAAGGAATTGTTATGTAGAAGTAGTGTTGACTGTTCTGTCTGTTGGTTTTATGTACAGGTCTGATTTAAGTTTGTTGAATTGTTCTGTTGATGTAAACTGTGGTTATAGTCAAATTTAATTGTTGGGTGGAATTTGTTTAAATACTCTAAAAATTCATTGAGGGCATAAATACCATGTGTCGATAATACAAAAATGTCATCCACTAGAATTAGTCTGTTTGGTGCATTTAAGAGCATTTGTTTTATAAGGACTGACATGGATATATTAGCATATGTAGGAGCTACTTGTGAGCCCATTGCTATGCCATGAATTTGTAGAAAGTATTTATTATTAAATGTGAAGAAGTTGTTGTTTAGTATGAGTGAAAGTATTTCGTTCCCTCTGCAATTTTCTACCATATTGCTATAAGTAGTTGTTTTATTATACATTTTCAGCTGAATTTGTAAAAAATCTCCCTAATGCAGGATAGCATGTGTGGTAGTTTCAAATGTTTAATCGGTTTTCCTGGCTGAACAGTCTCTCAATGGCGGAAAGTATAAAGTTGTAAGCCCTAGTTCAGTTAACGTCGGCAACAACATCGGAAAACAGTTTTTTGCGTGGTTTCTTTTACTGTTTGCAAGTTGTGCATTTCACTCATATTCACCTGCTAGTTTATCACGTAAAACTGTTCTCGTACGCGAATAATTTGCGGTGACCATGCCGTTATATTTTGAACTCATTTTGTAATGCATGTATATATATATATATATATATATATATATATATACTATAACACTATAATGGCGAATCTAATAATAAAAATAAAAAATAAATAAATTTATTTCATACTCCTTGCACAACTTCCTAAGTTCTTTGGCCCAGTGTTTCTTGGTGGGCGTGGCCATGAAAACCAGATTTTCTATGCATCAAACAACGTCGTATATCTTTAGGTGCTATTTAAAGCTGGTTTACAATTACAAACCTCGGAAAAAAATCTTTACGATTTTAGAGCTCTAGAATCGTAGTGTCAGTCATTGCCAATGTGTTGAACGGTAAGTACTAAACAACAGAGAGACTGCCCTTGCGGAAAACATGTCCATTTGACGTATGGAAATTAATAGAACCTGCACGGGATATTTTGTGGTCCGCCAGCAATTTCGAGCCAACATTTTTAGTCGATAAATTGATGCGCACATGGTTGTCTCATATCTACAATTTTATATTTGCAAAATTACCAACAGAAATTACAGTTTATAACATTATATGCTCATAACCTGACAATTTTGCGACTTATATGTACAGATATACTTTTAATTATTTTTAACTTTCTAACCACTTATAATAAATAACTTAACAGTGCGACTGAGGTTGAGTTAAACAATAGTTCAATTAGTGCTAAACTTCGGTAAAGCGCAATGATTTTCTATAATAGCGCATAGAACAGTTCATATTTCCAGTCATCGGGTTTCAGTGACAGTTTGACCAAGGCTGGACAGAGACTCATGACAACCTGTCCTAGGTTTTCGTTAGATTGCTTCTGAGCTAGAGGTGTGCAAATCCGATTCGAATCCGATCCAGTCGGATTCGTTCGGATTCGGAGCAATTTCATTTCGGATCGGTTCGGATTGGAAAAGTTGTTTGGTTGTCGGATCGGATGGGATCACAATTGCCAAATATGAAATAATTAAAATATCAAGTTTATCTTCTGTTATTGACGGAAGATTGAGTGTTGTCCTTAATTTAAGTGGAAACGAACAAAGTTTCTGAATTGTTGGACTATCATTACCAAAGATCAGTGCCTATGAAGCGAAAATTATTATTGTCTTAAATGAAAGAACTCTCAAAACGGCAAAGTAACATCTTTTGCAGATCTTCGTTTCCGTGCCTCATTGTTGAGATATTTCAATTTTTTTTGATATGCAAATTAAACACTTTGACGTCACATGGGTATAATGAGTTATCAGAGAAAGTTCGGTATCTTTGCTGTTATCAAAGAAATCAATTAAAAATCTGTATGTCTAATGCTGTATGCGAAATAGACGCACAGGATCGGCTTCGAAGTGATTTCGTCTGATAATAGCAAAGATAGAACTTTCTCCGATAAATCATTATACATGTGTGATTATACATGTGTCAAAGTGTTTAATTTGCATATCAAAGAAACTGAAATATCTCAACAACGGAGCACGGAAACGAAGATCTGCAAAAGATGTTACGTTGTAGTTTTAAGAGTTCTTTCATTTAAGACAATAATAATTTTCGCTTCATAGGTACTTTAACTATATGTTAAACCAATTATATTTAGCTTGTCTCAATTTCCATTTGATTAAAAGTACATATTTTTTAATTTTAGCTGATACTCTGCATTAATTAACGTCCATGTTTGCTCTAAGAAACTAAGAAGACGAAATGATTGACGAGATTGGAAGTGCATTTTATTGTACATTTTGTCGGATTATTTCGGATCGGATCGCAATGCTTTATCAAGCTCGGATCGGATCGGTTCGGGATCTAAGAATATCGGATTCGGATTCGGATTCGGATCGGATTCGGATCGGATTCAGATTTCAAGCATAACCAATTGTCGGATTGTAACCGTTCAATCCGATTCGATGCACACCTCTATTCCGAACAGTACCGTGTGTTACCACAACATTTGTCATTTAAGGAAATGTTGTATTTGTTTTAGATTGCTTGCAGTTGTTTCGCTATCTTGCCAAAGTGCGGCAACCCTACAGGAACTGGAATGCATGATAAACAAACTGCGTCATGGGAAATGCAATGGAAGAAAATCTTGAGTACTCTATCGGCTGTAATTGATGAGCTTTACAGTAACTATGAAAGAGGTAAGAAAATACGACGTACTGAGCTTATATTGTAAAAACAGCGCGGCGCGTATACAGTGTGTTACGACACAATAAACCGAGATTTTATATAACGAAATGCTGATATTTCGGACAGATGTCATTTATCAGGGTAAATTGACTCGAAACGCCAATATTTCGTTATCAGATGGTAAGCTGCCGAGATATTTTACAATCGAGAGCGCGGTCATTACAGAAAAATATCGGACCGAGCCCGTAGGGCGAAGTCTGTACATAAAGACGAGGTCTGATATTTTTCCGTAATGACCAAGCGGATGAGGTTAATAAGAGGTTTATTATATGGCATTTTGAAACAAAACATCTTACATTACCTTGTCAATAGTGTGACCTCGAGCGTGTGACATAGACTCATCGTTTTCAATGTTGTTGCTCTTGTTGTCATCCTAAAACTCACTGCCAGATTGTTCATCGTCCCACTCGTACATAATTTAGTCTCCAGGTTACTGAATTCACAAAATTCTTGCGGTTTTCTTTCATTGTTTAGTTACAAACAACATGTCTGCCAAAATCCGTAATCGACCGGTCGATTACGGAAAATTATCGACCGGCACGTGCCAATGAGAACACACGATTTCAACGGAAGTAACTTGTGCCATATAATAATCTACCAGAAGAGATCAAAGCATGTGCAAATAAGAAAAAAGTCAAATTGAAATTGAGAAAAAAAACTCTCGTCATAACAATATAAGTTATCTGAAAGAAGCAGCTGTAAATAATAACAAGCATGATGATTTCATATATTTTTAGAATATTTTAATTTAGTTAAATAGTTAAATTTTTAGTTAAATTTTTGTTTTTACTGTAATATTTTTGGCAGGTCCACATCAGCTAATTAGCTGCCAGACTTTATGACCTGCCTACCTAATCAAATAAATTATGAACGAACGAACGAACGAACGAACGAACGAACGAACGAACGAACGAACGAACGAACGAACGAACGAACGAACGAACGAACGAACGAACGAACGAACGAACGAACGAACGAACGAACGAACGAACGAACGAACGAACGAACGAACGAACGAACGAACGAACGAACGAACGAACGAACGAACGAACGAACGAACGAACGAACGAACGAACGAACGAACGAACGAACGAACGAACGAACGAATTGTAGGCAGCTTTCCAGCTTATTGAAAATACCGGAAATTTCGAGTTGGGTGACGCATGCAGTCACTATATACTGAGTTTTGATTCAATATTTTAGACAATATTTTAGTACCAGCAACTATACTGTACTTTTTTACTGTTCTTACAATTTTTAGAATCTGCATTCAAGGTTACTTTTGCCGCATTAGATTTAAATGCAGTTCCGGTTGTTGAGCCAAAGAGAACTGAAACCTGTGTGTTCAGGATAAAGTGCATGTTAAAATGCTTGGATCTGATGCTAAGGTAATGTATGGTTTCAGATTGAACTGTGATGAGAAAACGATTTTTAGATCATAAATTATTTAATTGCAGTTACTATAAAGTTGACAAGGACGTTTTGCCAAACTTAATATTTGGATTAGAAATGCAACTTTTGTCTTTCTTGTCTGCATGACACTTCACAAACATGGCATTGCGTCAAAAAAAATTGTTATGTACTACGACTTATAAAAGAGAGATATTGTTAGAATTATAAGATTGTATATTAGACATAAACCCATTCGATCTTTTGAACAATCTAGGCTATGTCCTTTTGTAGAAATGGCTTTTCTAAATCCGTTAACATCCCAGTAGATAGCACAGTGAAACTTTTACAGCGTATTCTCGCAGTGAATGACAAATCTATTGTGAGTATATTTAATTTTTACTAATTTGACCAAAATTATTGCAGATGCCAACACTTTATAGAAATATAAATCGTGCATGAAGCTCAGACCATATTTCTGATAGCTTCTGCAAAAAACAGTCTCAGTTGGTTTCATTAGATCTTAATCATCGCTTGACAACGTGCACCGAACACTGGCTCCGAATATTCTAACGCGTGGTTTATAACACTTGCCA
The DNA here is from genome assembly GCA_964035015.1 of Corallium rubrum. NCBI lineage: Eukaryota > Metazoa > Cnidaria > Anthozoa > Scleralcyonacea > Coralliidae > Corallium > Corallium rubrum. Next base: position 40,923,203 of record OZ035997.1, read on the forward strand.
CCCTGGGCCCTGGGCGGGAGCAAAGAAAAGACCCTGGTTATGACGTTCGTGATGATGACATAGACCGTAAATGTTGGCAGCGACGGCAAATTGCCTCGCCGCACACTGAGGCTCTTCTATGAAGACACAACGGCAAATACTCCCTCGCCTGCATGTAGCCAGTTACACCAGGAGCCAATGGACTCTTCATATACCTGGACACTAGATACCAACATATGCATAAACATATGTTCCTTACTTTGTACGTAATTAATTGAAGTGGGTTTTTTTGTTGCAGATAAATCATGTGGCTATAGAATCAGTTCTTTTAAAGTTTTGTCTACCAGCTATCCACGTGTCAGCGCTCAATTGTTTATCAACTTTTATTGAAAGGTGCAATCCTTATTTTTAAAATATTTATGTATAAATGTTTGGTAAAGTTTGAAACAAAAAAATAATTAAATAATTATGGATCGTTTTTACACACGTGATCGGTGGGCCCACTGGGGTGGTGAAACAATAGGAAATTTTGAACAAGAATAGAGCTAATTTCTCATAAGGTAAAGATGGTAGACCAATATGGTTGTTGTTTCATTTTTCGGTACATCAATATGGCCGCCGTGACGTCAGATGAAAACCATCTATTGGACGCATGACGTGGATTGTGCGAAATTAGGTTGAGGCATCATGTTGGGACGAAGCCGTCTTCGGAAGAGGGTGCTTTGCTCTCTGGTTTTGTGCTTACCGTTGTTCTATCAATTAACCTTAGGACACCGCAAAGTATTCTGAACGTCATTGTGCAAATGGTGTAATAATGGCTTCTAGTGAACATTAACTTTCCTGACAGGGTATCACAGTTTAACTGTTTTTTATTGTTGTGCAATTAACGAATGTAAACCAACTTTTTTAGCTGCCAGATGAGCTTATTACCTTACCACCGGAATATTACCAAAATGTTTCTACTTGAATTATCGTGGAGCACGTCCGATACGAAAACTACTGGATTCGTGCAAAAATTTAGGTAAGTGCTCACACTGAGAAAACATTTTGGCAACTGTTGTTGCATTGCGAAACAAACTAGAGACATTATAGTAAATCAACGCTGTTTGTTGAAAAACATCATTGTTTCTGAATGGCACTTACCGAAAATGTTCTGTAAAGTGCCCATCTCTAACGGGGTGTTTACATTTGCCCCCAGCCCCAGATTCTGACCGGCCCAAAAAAATGAGTGAATAGAAAAATTATGCAGTTTCTCTTTGAAAGTCCAAACTAGCCTGAGAAAATCACACGCTATCTCATTCACGGGCCCCCTTCTGTTTGAAAGCGGGGGGGGGGGGGGGGAGTGGCGGCTGAGGTAGGCTAAGCACGAACCTCCGACGATCCGATCAACTTACACTTTCAGTTCACCGTACTCCGGGGATGGCTCTCATTTTGTGACCGGCCCTAAAATATTTTTGCCCCCGGCCTGGGAAGGTTATTCCGGCACTGGCCGGCCCGAAATCAGGCCGGACTGACTTTAGGTCGGTTGTAGTGTCTTTACTGTCGATCGTTTTCATGAGTCGGGCCTGAGATTCAGTTCACGCTAGTTCACGACGGCCTAATCTCAGGTCGCCCGCTAGACCTAACTGAAGCACTTTCACCTCTCAAACTTAATACGTTGTCTTAAATGAGATTAGTGTCAAATCCACATGAAATAATGCTTCTCTGGCGGTCACAAGCTGGAAGACAATTGATACGAATCTTGAAGCAATCAGGGGAACCAACGATATAATCTCAAGCTCTGATGAAGTATCGAGTTTAGCGAGACGAAAGCTTTAATAGCGAACTATTAGTTTACACGAGTTACATGGTAATCACAGACGTTTTATATTTATATTTATATTTATGATATTGATTACCTTGCGACCAAATGTTTAAAAGAACATGATAAAACTATGGTTTCCATGATTTTACGTATTTTTTGAGTTAGAATAACGACAATATCAATGCAGAAAAGCAGGGGATAACTGCGCAGTTGGTCTTAGAGGATAACTCAGACTGGGGGATCGCTGAGACCGTGACACCGGCCTCTGTAAACAAAACCTCAAATGCAAAATTCAGTCTGGCCTGAGTTGGGGCCGACCTCATGTAAACACCCCCTAATAAGCGTCCGTCTCTATTAAAGGACATTGGCAACAAAAATTAAGTTTGTCTAATTTGAAAGAACTCATAAAATTGTAGTATCTTTCTACGTTTTCAAGATATTTAAATTTGTTTAATATGCAAATGAGATGGTCTCTGACGTCAGGAGCTGCATAGCAAAATCAGTTATATCTCTAAATTTGTTCAACGAAATCACTTGAAACTGTGCACATAAAAAAGCCTTGTGACACTGAACATTTCATAACTGATGTTGCTTTGTGTAAAAATACTGTACCCTGCTCCTGTTGTCAGAGCCATCTCATTTACATATTAAACAAATTGAAATATCTTGCAAACGAAGAAAGACGCGAAAAAGTTGTAAAAGATCTTCTATTACAATTTCACGAGTTCTTTCGAATTAAACAAACTTAATTTGTATTGCCAATACCCTTTAAAGGTGAAATGAAACCAAAAATTGTTGTGGCTTAACCTTTTCTCGCCAATGGGTTTTCTCGGCAACCAGCCCTGTGATGGGTAAAATCGTCGAGCGTTAGCCAGCGTAAAATATTTCAGACTTGAGAGTCGCATGGTGGCCAGAGAGAGTTCAACTTTTATACTTGTATTGATTTTCCAAGAAGCCTCAGAATTTCATCATTTTTGTTGGCCTGCGTTGGGCGAAGAATTTAAAATATTTGACGTCACAGTTAACGTGCCTCGTTTTCGTGTGTTGTACATGTATGAAAACCGGTTTTTCATGCACTTACTATATAATGATTGAAATAAGCGCCCTCCTTCCAATAAGCGCGCCCCCCCCCCCCCCCCGAATAAGCGCCCCCCTTCCACTGCATTTTTTTAAATAAGCGCCCCCCTCCTTCCCCTCGATAGGGAACTACCATAATAATCGCCCTAATATCAAATAAGCGCCCTCCTTCCAAGCCCCCCTCCCCCCTCGTGTAGCTACATTATAAATATAACTTGTACTCTCTCTACTACAGCAGAGAACTAGGGTTTCAGTTGTGTTTTTTTAAAAAATATTCTGCGTTTTTATAGAATCAGATTGCGCCCCCCCCCCCCCCCACACACACACCTCCTAAAATTAAATAGGCGCTTATTCGAATCATTACGGTAATTGAATTTTAATTTTCTTTTGCGCGCTCTCGGCTGGAACTATTAAATCTGATATAATTTGGTCTGACTTATAACGCCAGATGATTTAATAATCGTTTTTGGAATAAGCCACCACCGGGAATGATTGAAGCATGATATATGCTTAAACCGATCATATGTTTTTTTCATTTATAGCAAACTACGATCAGCCGTCTATGAGTGTTTGCAGCGTTGGGTGCACGTAACAGGTTCTGTTGGGGAACACAGTGACACAATAAAAAAGATTGTTTATCATCTCATTGATGATGTTAAACCACGAGTTGCCACGACAAAGGTTTGTTTCATTGTTTGTTTGTTTGTTTTGTTTGTTTGCAATTTCAAATTTAGTTGTCATTTTGTAACTGTTGATCTGTGGTTTTGAAAACCAAAGCATGTTGTATTTGAATAATTAGAACTTTATCAATCAAAATGAAACTTCTTTATGTAATATATACAAATAACCGTTAGCAGCTAACCTTTAGTATATATTATGCATGCAGACTCGACTTTGTTTGTATATCAGATAGACCTCGACATGAATATAAGCTGTTTTAGCTGAAAACGAGTAAATGTTTTGGAGAACAAGAAAACGGTGAAAGCGCAACTGCATGTTTCCATAAGAATATATCTTGTATTTCTTTTATAAAATAACACACAAGAATGATAAATAGCTTGTATATCAAAACGTAAATTCTCCCACGTCGTAATAATAGGCGAGCATGCTACCAGCATTCGAATTATATAAAACACATTTCAAAGATGAATGCATGCATGTGGTGACTGATTAACGAAAAGCGTGTTGTTGGTTTTTTGGGGCTTTAACCGAAGGTTTATAGTTCGATGGAAACATGACAAGGTTTTAACTGACATTCTTACCTGAATGAGTTGGGCTGAAGTTGTTCTTAAACTTGAATATTTAAATGGTCGTTCGTATTTATAATTCTAATGCACGCCTGCGTAGCGCTGCGAGGGGGAAGTCGCCCCCAATCATTTTCTTAACCACTTTTTTCCCGTTCGAAATCCGTTGAGAAAATGTGGGTGCTGCCGAGAATTTCCTCACTATGTAAAGAGGACTTCTCTCGCGCGCTGATCCACACAATTTAGGGACTGTATCTTTCTTTCGTTTTCTTTTGTTTAATCACATTCATTTACAGTCTAACTCGATCTATCTTTACAACTTTTTTTCTCTCGCTTATGTACCCTACTTACGGAAATACATGCCTTTATCTATGAACGTCATGATCAACCACAACTGAGTTCATTTCCTATTTACTATACAATTGTCTTTCTCTATTTATCTAACTGTGCCAGCATTTGCCTGGCAATAACAAAAGTTGCGGTTGCTGAAACGGACTTTAACGATGTTGTGACAATCTAATATACACTTAATGTCTGCTCCCGAGGGAAACAGTTCGTTTTGTTTTCCCGAGAGTCCTGATATTTCCCGAGACGAAGTCGAGGGAAACATCGAGACTCGAGGGAAAACAAAACTAACTGTTTCCCGAGGGATCAGACATTAAGTGTTTTGTTATATAGCTTGAGTTTCGCTGAATAATTTCGACGTTTATCAAGGGAAAGTACACGAAAGACAAACGCCAAGACTTACCAAAACATTTCGCCTGGCTCCGTAATTTCACTTCAACCAAACAAATGAGTCTCAGAACAAAAGAACAGCAATACATTTCTCCAGTTAATCTTCACACATGCTTTGAAGGCCTATAAATATTCTTTTTTTCGTACCAAACAAACTTTTGTTTATAGGATGCCGTGAAGACTTCAAAGTTCTAGCGGGAAAGTGGGCAACAATTGAAAACTTATTGACCGAGCAGGCAATAAGTTCTCAATTATTTCCCGCTCGGTAGACATTGAAATTTATCTAAGGTCATGTGACCACAAACCAACCAATGACAGTCATCGTTGCATCCAGTGAAACTCTAGCTATATAACAACAAACATTATCTTATGAGGTTATTTCCTTTTCCCGCGCGTCATCGGAACTTGACTAACGTAGCGTAAATGTAGTGTATTTTATATCTAGTGGGTTTACACCCTAAAACGTAGTAAACAATTCTTACACTTCTTCAACAGTAACTTACATAATGTTCATTTGTGATGACATCACAAGGCGTGGCCAAACCTTTTAAGACTAATCAACATATCTAACCACACACCTTCTTCCCCAATAAAAATTTTTGGCAGCACCACTGCATTTACGTTCTTTCGATTTTTTTTCTAAATTCAAGCGACAGTTTGCATCTGATTATATAAATTTGGAGCCAACGGTCCGTATGTTCTTTTAATTTTATAGAATGACAAATGACCTCTGACGTCATTATACCGTGTTTGTAAAAATTTAGCTTCGTCTAAACACCATGACTGACCATTTACAGCGAAACTTAAATTTTAAGCATTAATCTGAAAGATGTATACTATTTTTCTTTGTTTCCTGTAGCTGTTAGCACCAACTGCGTCTTCGTCAAAAAGTGTTCCACATGGAAAGAAGGTGAGTTTGTATATAAGATGTAAAACAGGACAAGTTACTCAGTGCAAAATGATATTTTTACAACGCACGCAAGACATTTTCCAAAATATATAATGCTAGAAATTTACAATCGTTAAGCGTAACTGCTGTTGTGTTCATGTGAGGTGGCACGCACGTTTAATTAATGTGTTAAACAATCCCGAACACTGATTGTATACAATAATATTAAACCCGAGGCGAAGCTGAGGGCAACAACGAGCGGTCGAGGGGCCACAAAACACTCTGTTTTCCCGAGGTGCCAGTAAATAAGTCTTTTTGTTATATATCAAGTGTGAAATGACAGCAAAAATGTTGAGCAAAACCTTCAGACATTGTTTTAAATGAAGGAAAACTGGAGAAAACAAAGACAAACTGACCTGACCATCTATACCTCTGGTTTTGATATTTTTTCCTCGTGGGTTACGCGGTAACCTTCACGATTTTCGGATCGCCACGCGTGGACCGCCTGCCCAAATTAGAAAACTAGAAAAATGGACTTTGACACTTGATATATAACAAATCTATTTATTGGTTGGAGTCGTTTGTACGCTATGTTGGGTAATGTTGTGCGATGTTGGTGTGTGTAAACTGGCCTTTACGCACGCTGTGTTTGGTCAGTTATTGTGTTTATATCAGGCAATGCAAAACACAGTTGTGACGTAGCGGCACGTTTCTTATATAGACTAGTCTTGTTCTATAAAAGAAATGAGGGAATTTGGAAGAATGCAAAAGTATACTCGCGGACGGACAGCTATTTTCTATTTCCTAAATATCTTTCTCGTACATAGGCTAAAAGAAAACGCGTACAAGACGACATTAGTCAGCTGACCAGAAGTAAGTAATTGTGAAGTGAACATTTTTAGTTTCGTGTTCTTTGCGAAGTTATAGTTTTTCAAACACGTGAAGCTTTGTATAATATATAGATTGCATGCTGAGATATTTCGAGCAGTTATTGAATGAAGATGAGTATTATAACAAGAATTTTGCAGACCAAGGCGAGTGTTATCCGACTAGGGCTAAGGAGAACACTTGCCGAGATCTGCGTAATTCTTTTTAGCATTTATACCTCGGAGGTGAATAGTGTTTATTGCGTAATTTGATTGGCTCCCCAAGCGATTCACCTCCCAGCAAAAAAATTCAGCATATTCGGACTTAACCCTTTTCCGTCTGTGGGTTTTTCCTGTGACGAGTAAAGTCGTGTGGCATTAGCCAGAGTAAAATACATCAGACATGAGAGTGTGATGGCGCCCAGAAAGAGTCAAGTTCAAGTAGTTGAAATCCTGGTACCTTAAAGCCCGTTCACCACTAGGCGAATTTGTTCGCGCGAATCGAATCGAAATACCCGTTCATGCAATGTAATTGGTTGGTGCTGCTAGTTTTCGCGCCAATTTTCTTACTTGCCAATCATATTGCCGGAGAATTCGCTTCGCGCGAACAAATTCGCCTTGTGGAGAACGGGCTTAAGACCCCGTTTACACTAGAGCAAAAGTTTTCGGATTCGTGACGAATCCGGAACGTTTTAGTACCGGATTCATTTTGCCGTTTACACACAAAAGAATGAATCCGGAATAAAAACTTTCCTGTTTGATCACGTATACGGCGATTTCGAATCCGGAAAAAAATGTAGAAACTTCGTATCTGAATACCTTTGAATCCGAGACAATACGTAGTGTGAACGGTTATTCCGATGAATTCGATGCTCTTCCGCTCGTAGTCATGTGAGGTTGTTGTGGAACCAACATGGTCAACATATTAACTGAGTTAAAGGAATTCTGAGTTTAGTGTAAAGGGTCGAATCTGCAAATACTGTTGTAGTGTAAACGCCTAACGAATCCGAATACTCGATACGAAGTGAATCCGGAAACATTCACGAATCCGGAAACTTTTGCTTTAGTGTAAACGGGGTCTAAGTGGTGAATCACGGATCACCGAGATCTTGAAGAACGAAATGCTGACGTTTCGAGTCAAAGCCCTTCACGAAAGTAAAGTATTTCAGAATCATCTTCAGTGAAACATGATGAAAAACATGTCATAATTTTCTGACGTTGCTTAATTACGCTAATATTTTGTAATTGTTATGTCAATCTTTGCCCACTCTATCTAGCCCAACAAAAGACCGATCATTTTGCGAACGAGGATCTTTGCACATCGGGCCTTAAAGGTATGAAAAACATTCCTTTGTAATTTAGATATCGATAAAATGCTTAGATTTCTCTCGTTCGAAAAAAAAAATAGCAAAAGAGAATGATAAAAGTTGATTTTTTTTTATTTACATGCACCGAAAATCACTCCACATAATTGTTTACTAATATAATATAAGTTTCTTATTGTGATCTTAAATGATAATAATAATATATTTCTTACTGGAATTATTCAAAGAAGAGTAGAGAAGTTTTTTCTTTACACTTTTCTCGTGTCATTAGCGACTTCCTTTGACTGTTATAACTCGACAATGGCAGACGCATTGTTATATGGCACGGATTACTTCCGGTAAACTCACGCGCTGGCTGACGTGGTGACATTTCTTCGTAATGTTCGTGGGCATTATGGAAATTGTTAATGCCCTACGATTGGAAACAAACAAAAAATCCTTGCCGAAAAATGACGAAAATAAATGGGGAAAAAAGGCGATGAACATTATAAAAGGAAATTCTAGTATCCAGACGAGGAAGAAACAACAGAAAATAACGCTAGTTCGGTGTTTTGACGAAGTTAAAGGAAGCGAAGACCAAGAAATACAAGATTGATTTTGAAATAAAAAGTGTCATATAATAAACTACTTAATAACTTCGACCTCGGTCTTGAAAGTATTAACCTCGCTATCGCTCGGTCAATACAGCAAGACATCGGTTTAATATTTTACCGTAAAGACCTCACTCTCGGTTATTAAGTAGTTAATATTTATGATATATTCTAAAATAAGAAAATCGTGAAAATGATCTCTTCATAAAGACACATCTTTTATATTTTGTCGCTTAAATAAAATTCGTGTTGCTCGCGAATAACATGTGATGTATATTTTTATATGATCACTCTCTTCTTTTTCTCTAGCTCTTAAGCTGATAATTTTAAAAGCAAGCAATGATATTCCTCCAGAGACTCTTAAGGTTTGTTGTCTCGCAGGGAGTGATGCGGGATTTGGCTTTATCTAATCTCAATCCACCATAGAAAAAATTGCTTATTACAGTCGCGTAAGTCCGGGCCAGGGTGCTCTGGTCCAAACTGAAGTGGGTGCCCCCAAGGCAGGGGGCGTATAAGCCCTCTTGTGAGGTCCAGGGGCAACACCCCAGTGGGCGAAGCCCCCATGAAGCTCTGACAATATGAACCTTTTGGTACTCATTTAGAGGCAAATTTTTAATGGAGTTGAAACAATATCACAGTTGCAAATTTATGGTAATTTACGATATAATTTAACAATGTACTTACCAATGATTGTGCGAACAGCCGGGAGAAATATTCGGGACAGCTGTCAAGCACACACGAGGAAGAAATCGCATGAAGACAAATGATCGGCTATCAGTCGGAACTGGTCGTGTACTTCTTCACTGCCATTGGCTCCGAAGAGATACCATTGTTACTTGCCTTAATGCCTTACTTTCGCTTTTTCGCTTCAACTCTTGGAGTCACGTTAGCATTGTATATTATCTTTGCCGTTCTCCCTTATGCTCTTTCTTCGAGATATACATCTAGTTTTCGTTGGATGCAAAGGATTATGCATGGTGAAACGTACATGCCGCCATATTGTCTGCTACGTACGGTGGATTATTATAAGAGGAATAAGTTATATTTATAATAACAAATAGAAATTGCCGAATTGCCGCCCGTGTTTATATAGGCTAATGCAACCACGAGATTGACTTTGGGAGAATTTGAAAGTTTTTTTATAAGTATATACTTCCGAATTCTTTCAAGCACACTCGAATGTTTTGAGGTTATATAATTAGTGATTATTTATTTATTTGAGCTTATTTGATTACTAATTGTAGATTCTCACGGAAACAACTTTCCATTTATTTCTATTTAGGACGTGCAGACTTTTGTTGTTACCTTATTGTTGGAATGCCAACAAGTATCCATTTCATCTTCGACGCCACATTCTTCATATCCCATTCCTTATGGCTCTCCTGAGTGCAGAAAGCTGCTTTACCAATTACTTCAATGTTTGCTTTATAACCACAATCCTGCGAGTCCTCCGCCTGTTCAACACGCTATACGAATTTTTAGTCAAGGAGTACAAGACCAAAATCTGGAGGTTAGTTGATTTTATTTGATTTTATATATATATATATATATATATATATATATATATATATATATATATATATATATATATATGACAAAACTATATACGCGTAAAATTACACGTCGTCTTTATATATATATATATATATATATATATATAAACAACGTTAATTATTTAAAAATTATTGGATGGGGCTGAGCATGATATCAAGAATTATCCAGACCAAGGTCAATGTTATCTGCCGAACCTGAAGTCTTGTGCTAACATGCAAGCATAGTCTGGCAGTAAACAGACTTGTCTACGTCAACAGACAAATCTATCACAAGCCCTTTGTTATTTTGTAATTTTCGCGCGCTTTGAGGCAGTGACGTCATCAGCGTCCAATAATTTACAGTATTCGACGGAGATGGCGTCACAGCCGTCCAATAATTTTCATTATTATACATTGTAGTCACTTAATTATGGGAATCAGCGCAACCTAGAGATTAGTGAAGTCGAATTCTGACACAATTTTCGTGATTCCAAATAGGTCAGCGACATCCGCTAAATATCCGGTAAACGTTTGCCGGCATTTTTTCCGGATACTAGTATCTGGATCCCGTATATCCCTACTCTGCGAGTTAACAGTCCACGCTTGACAAGGACCCAATTTTTCCCCATTTTGTTATGGACAAATCTGGGACATCTTTTCGCCCACGTTGGTGTATATAAAGCCAGTTATTCATTTGATGCAGTCGCGGTGCATGCCAGCATGGACATTATATATACTGTACATATAGTCAATTAATATAATTTGATTTGAAAGGTTAATTCAAAGATTCCTGCAGTTTGATTGACCCACTGAGTAGTGACTCTGTGACGACGGGCAACGCCTATAGTGCGGTGGCTATTGTATAGCAAGAAATTGTTCTTCCGAAAATAGTCTTTCGGTTAATTTTTGCAGGCTTCTATCATGTCCTATTAATCTCGAAGTTCATTTCATCTTTCTTTGCACGGTATTTATGCATAACATTTTCCCATCGTTTTGCAGGTCTCTAAATTTTGTGCTGAGGCTCAAATGATGTGCAATATTCTTATTCATCCCAGAGTAGCTGTTATAGCGAGCTCTTTAAATCTTGTACAGCAACAACAGACTGTAGAAAACCAACACTACAGAGCACCCGAGGTTAAACTCGTGGATGGGGACAAAGAAAGTATTGAGATGGGGTTGGTAACTGGAGTAAATAAAGACTTACCGTACACAATTGATTCGACCCAAGAAGCAAACTGTGATGACCAAGACACTGTGTCTTTGTTGATTTTAAACCAAGCTGGAGGGGCAGCCCAAAATGTTATTGCTTCTACTTCAGTTAGTTCACTTGGAAAAGAATCCGGTTCAAACTTAACACAAAATGAAGATATTCCAAATCCAAACAAAGAACCATCACCAGACTTGAGCATTGAAAGATCAAATACCGAAACAACGTTGCCTGTAATGGTTGTTGAGCAGAAATTAAATGAAGAAATACATGAAGAATCTAATAAAATTATTGATGAAAATCTCCATGAAGACTCTACTGAAAAAGATCAGGAAAACGTTGATAAGAATGATGAAACGCTTAGTGTCATTTTATCAAACTCAAGAAACAGACCGCTTTCTGATTACCAAAGTGTTCCACTCAATGGCAATGATGACGGGAACGGTCCTCCTGTAAAAAAGCGCAAAACGAGTGACATCAATAGAAATAACCTGGAGGAAACCAACTCGCGTGACAGCAATTCTAGCCGGGACAAAGACCATCATAATACAAAGGAAATAACGGGATCAGATGAGGTAAACTCAACTTACTCTTTTAATTGTGAGCACGTGCATGTATAGTCCTCGGCATTTCTGCAGAATTTGACCGCAGTCACGAAATCCTGAGTGCTCCTATTTTTTGCCCCCGTCATCGCAAACGTTCTGACGTAAGCATGCACGCACGCGTTTTAACCCTTTACTCGGCAGTGTTGCCATTTGGCAACTTATATATTTTACTCTAACGCCAGACGATTTTACTCGTCAAGTGGAAACCTCTTGGTAATCTGCCGAGTAAAGGGTTAACGAGTCCTTTGTTACTCCTGGGCATTACGTGCTTAAATAAATTACTTGATTTGACTTCATTTAATTTGATTTGATTTGATTTGATTTGATTTGATTTGATTTGATTTGATTTGATTTGAAACGACCTTCGGCGATCCAGTTTTGAGATCTAGAGAAACTATTTTTCAATGCAGACCTCCTAACCGGTAAAATATATTTTCCTAAATATCAGAAGCGCCCTCCTTCCCTCGAATAAGCACCCCCCTTGCGGGTCCCCCCCCCCCCCTCCCCAATAAGTGCCCCCTCCTTCCCCTCGATAGGGAACTACCGTAATAATCGCCCTTTATTATAGTAATAATGCCGTAATAATTGCGTTTTTATGAAACTGGATTGCGGTGTTTGCTAAAAAATTAAATAAGCGCCTCCTCCCGAATAAGCGCCTCCTCTCGAATAAGCACACCCCCCCCCCCCCCTTGACCTCTTAAAATTAAATAGCATCTCGGGCGCTTATTCGAATCATTGCGGTATGCATGTCTCTTTTTGTGCATGGACAGCAGTTACGTGGCATGTTTACGTGTCAAATATTTTCAGTACGTTTACTATAAACAACTTTAAAATCTGTTGCACGAATATCCAGAATAAAAACTCACTCTCTTCTACTCACAAATTGTCATTTGAATTCATTTTTTAAAGAAGGAAATTAATTATAACAGATGTAATATAACGGCGTTTCTGATTGGCTACCGTACGTGCTCCATAACTCGATGGAGTACGGTAATTTCAAACGTAATGAGAAACTCATTTTTAATCAGCGAAATAAATATTGTTTTCCGTTTTGTGTCTGATTCTCTGTTATAAAAGAAATGGTTCATGGTTTGGCGTGATCCATTGAGTTTTAGTATACACCCAACCATCGTCTATTACAAATCCTGCATTCTGATTGGCTACTCAACCGTTGTCTATTCGTGATGGACAACGTTTGAGAAAAATGAAAACAAACCTGAGAAAATATGGCAGGAAACTCTCGTTTTGCAGACGTTTTGGAGGAATTTTTTGAGAGTTTGATAGAAAATTCTATCCCTGAGAAAACTAAAAACGCCACAAAATATGGCATGAAGATTTTAATGGTAAGGAACGAAATACAATTAAACCGTATTTTATAATAAAATCTGCTTTTACTTGCCGCTCACGAGTGGTTAAATAACACAACATTTTCGTCAGTTTGCACGAGAAAAACTGTATTTTTTAGAGTAGGTAGCTACAGGGTGTATACTAAAACAATTAGACAACTCGTCCTCGTTGTCTATGAGCGAATAGTCAACTCAGGCTTCGCCTTCGTTGACTATTCGCTCATAGACAACTCGTACTCATTGTCTAATTGTTAAATGGATGCACTTGGGAAGTTGGAAAGTTGGAAAGCACTCAAAAATCTACTTCCACTTTTTTCGATCTCTCCGAACTTCCCGCGTGCATCCATAACTCGTTGGAGCACGCCAAACCATGAACCATTTCTTAAATAGCTTTTGTTCAAAATGCTTCAAAAGTTACAAATAACGAACAAAAACGTGCCAACATTCATATCACAAAAGGTAACCTACTGGCGCAGATCTTTCAAAATGTGTATGAAATAACGACGAAGTTCATCAAGTAGTCTCGTGATCAAGGCCATATTAAGTCATTTTATATAGCCCCCACTACTTCCGGTAAAATTATGTGTTTTGATTGGCTAAGGTGCTCTGACTGGCGGTCGTTACTTTTATTTTATTTTATTAGCTTTGCCAGATAAAAAATGTTTATGTACAGATAACATAGAAAAGTTACTTAGAAACGATGGCAGGGGATCCGCAACAGCGATTAGCCAATTACAGCGGGCCCAAGATATAAGTTAATGTATAAAGCTATATAACTATATACAAAGTATAACTAAATATAATTTACAGATACAGATACTAACAACAGCAAGAAATTGGACAGCTAAGACTACGGACAGAATTACATTTTAGACATATAGTTTTAAACGATCGACCAGGCCATTACGGATTGTAAAGCCTGTTGTGTAGCTCGACAGGCGCAATTTTCCATGCGCACCGACACAATTTTTATCCCAGTCTAAGTTTGCGCTGGGTTTTATGACCGCGTGCGAGCTGGTTGCTATTTTGGCGGAAAATTCACTCTATCGGGAAATTTTATGACCTCACTCACGTAAAAACGCCCATAAATTGATGCCGATATTTTGCGTTTCCTTTGGCGAATTTGTTTAAAAATTTGCACAGTTCAAGAGAAAGATTGTACCTGTGTAATCGTTCTTTTTTTCCTAAAAATTATGAATCCTACATTTATTTCGAAAATGTTTCAACGAAGTAAATTCCAGACTGCAAAATTTGAAGGAATTTCACCAAAAAAAGCTCAAGATTGATTGAATGACTGATTTATTGATTTCCTTGTTTCTTTTAAGGATGAAGAATTAGAGGAAATGATTGCTACATTTGTAGATTCCATTGCGGACTCGGAATAGAATTTAATACATTTATTTTAAAATAATGTTCGTATATTTCTACTGTCGTAACTTGTCAATTAAAGCATAGTCTATTGAATTAAAATGTCTGGAAACGCGCGCAAACTCTTTGTTCTATTTTTTTTACCTTTATGTAAATCTGTTCGATTTCACACTACAGTGAACTCTCTAAAGCCGGTTTTCCACTAGGCGATTTTTTTCTCACGAAGCGACTTTTTCTTTTGTCTCGTGAGCTCTGAGCTGGAACTAATCAGAAATCTATTGAATTCGAACAAAAGAACCACGCGCGCCTAGCTCGCAACTTTCCCTAGCGCGCCTGAGGTCATTGCCAGCGTCAGAGTATTCATGAGGGTACGAGGCTGGGGGACACACTCGGGACCAAATTTGGTGCCCGCCTTAGAAAGAGTTTTAATATAGTAAATGATGTATGAGTGGCCAAGATTAGCTGTCCGCCTTAGAGGGGTGTCCGCTTAGAGAGAGTTCACTGTAGTTGCTGAACATATTGTATTTTCGGTATGAAGTAATCAGCGAACAGCACCGTTTGGGTTCAACCTAGACAACATGTTGTACAGCAAGAACTGGCTAAACTTTATGTCGTTGTTTACGTAGTAAACTCATCAATTAAGATAAATCGAAAGTGGCTTGTCTTTACTCTTTTTCGTCTCTTCTCTTTTTTGTCTTTTGTACACGCATAGGGCGAATTTTACGCGCAAAAAATTGTTGCCAGTTTAGAACAATTGTTAAAATACAAAAGTAAACGGTTGCCAAAATCTCACCATAGTTAAAGGTGCCGTCCAGTCCGTTCTGCGCATGTACGAAACTAATGTTTACATCTCTATTTAGAAAAAATATACTGATACCTTATTCAAGATTGTAAGGTTTTCTTGCTTCCTCTTCATTGCTTGTACCCAAAACAAACCATTTTCAGAAGAGAAGAAATCCGAAGAGATATCCTCGCCGAATCTCTTGGTTTTCTGCCATGTTGTTCCTAACGGTTTACACTGTGCCGAGTACTTCATGTAATTATCTACGAATGTCATATTTGAGGGTCCTCATAAACAAAGATTCGGATCATGCGCAGAACGGACTGGACGGCACATTTAAAGGTGACGTACAGTCCGTTCTGCGCATGTACGAAACTAATGTTCACATCTTTATTTACAAAAAAAATACTAATACCTTATTCAAGATTGTAAGCTTTTATTGGTTCGCATTCATTACTTGTACGTAAAACAAAACATTTTCAGGAGAAATAGGATATCCTCGCTGAATCGCTTGGTTTTCTGCCATGTTGTTCCTAACGGTTTACATTGAGCGGAGTACTTCATGTAATTATCTACGAATGTCATGTTTTGGGGACCACATTGCGGTCATGCGCAGAACGGACTGTGCGTCACCTTTGAGAAACTAAACATGGTTTGGAAGCTGGACAATTAAGTCATTGTTTTATTTTTGTTCAGGTTTATGGAAATTTGTGCACCTTCACGGTTACTTAACATATTGTGTTTTCTGCATAATGAAGCAATCATCCAAAGCAACGTTTGGGTTCAATCACTCAACCGTACTGTTTAAATATTAATAAAGCTAAAACAAAGGATTTATCCACCTATGGTTGACCGCTTGGGAATGACCCCGTTGTCGATCTTGAAATTCATGCGAGTAGAGTTGTACTTGATCTCCCCTGTGCTTCGAGAGTGTTCCTCCCTCCGTAAAATCAACACCTACATCTTGCATTGGAGCAGTGGCGTGGTGCAGGGGGGGCCACTGGGGTTGCAGAAGGGGCGCCAAAACTAGCAAGGGCGCCAAAACTTAAAGGGGCAGTGTCACCATTCGCGCATCTTTTTTGCGCACATAGAAATAACTTCGGAAAGTGTAAGAAATAGCTCTAAATCGGACAAGAAACCAGAGAAATGATAGCTGGTCCGAACTGTTCCGTAATCGACGGCCACGTGCGTCCTTCGTAATTCATCCGCTGGCTGCGAGTGATGATGATTATACCTCATTACTCGGGCTACTGCGGTGGCTCTATTATATTTATTATTTTGCTGGTCGACAAATTGCAATTATTGCATCATCCCGATAGGCTTTGCGAAATCTGGTTTGACGAAGTGTTTTCGAAGCCTTTAGAAGATAACAAGTGACTTGCTGAACACTGTTAAAGATCAGTCATGTGGCTGACAACTATATTAATGTTAAATATGCTACGCTTACAACTGCAGACATTGATGGTAGTAAATCTACACTAAAAGATGCTGAGCTATTTATATGCCGATCTGGGTTAATATTCCGCCGTCTCGATCAAGACAAACTGATTATAAACGATTTATATGATTTATTGAATTTTAATACTAAAAAGTATTACTCATGCTCATAATCTGATAAACCTGCTGACTATTGGAAACTATCTGCAAGATGAGCGAGACATAAACGTTAACTGAAACAGAATTGACAACTTGCAAAGGCCAGTAAATATGCTGTATTGACATATAGGCTATGCCAAACTATTGCTATGAGTAGCCCGAGTGAACGCGTAAGCAGGCGTCTTGTTAGCAGGGCCTCTTTTAAGGATTTTTCCGTTTGGGGGACGTTCACAAAACGGGACTCTAGGGGGGTCCGGGGGCATGCTACCCCAGAAATTTTTGAAGTTTAGAGTCGAAAATGCCATTTCCTCCATTCTGAGGGGTGATTTTTAAGAACACTGCGGGGAACTAGAAAAAGATTTTTCGTCACCACGTATATAGAGGATATTGGTGCGAAGATATGAATTTTATGTTCGAGTGGTGAAAACTATATTTTACGAATGAGCGTAGCGAATGAGTAAAATATCGTTTCTACCACGAGAAGATAAAAATCATATCTTCAAGCCAGCGTGTAATTTTCTTTTTATTATATAGATTCAATGCAAAAGGTGGGAAAATGTTTAATCACGTGATCGATGTCTTCACTAGTGAGGATATGGAGAATATGTCACTGCATATTTCTTAGTAAATATAATAAATATTCCCATCTATATAATAAATAGATGCATCTATACCTTTGTAACAACTAAAACTATTCAACTGATTTGCTTATCCATAATGAGTACGGAATAGGCTGGGATATGGGGCACACATTTTATCCTGCGGCAAAAAGGGACTTTTACTGGGGGGAGGCAAAATCAATTCGTGGGGGGCTCAAGAGGGGACTGGGGGGCCTTGCCCAGTTATATAGTTAAGAGGCCCTGCTTGTTAGACTTTAATACAGTCATTAATTAACAGACTTGGGTCATACTGTATTGAAACTATATTTATAAATGTTTACTATATATTACATTTGATTTTAAACCAACAAACCATCGTCAATAATTTGAATAAAAGGTTAATATAGTGTTATTACACAAACTTCTACAACACGCATGTTAAAGGAGCGTATGAAACGCGAAAATAGGGTGAAAGATTAGAAAACCCTATTTGAAAAAACGTTTGAAGTTATAAAGATTGATCTTTACAGCTCTTGCGTACCTACTTCAGTTGTGAGATGTCGAGATTTGTTTGATATGTAAATAACTCCACCGCATATGTCACTCTGCATAATGACTTTTTCAGTCGGATATCAGAACATCGATTCGCAGCTGAGGTTGTCCAACAGGGTTTAAGTATACAGTTCATGTACTGTGTGTATGTATCAAGTATCAACTAACACTAAACCAGCAAAGTTTCGAGATATTCGACATGTCGTCCTTTGAACCCAGGTTCCAGAGGGATTTCATCTCTCCGATTCAACCATTTTATGTACTCGAAGGACTTGGTACAGTACAGTTTCGAATAACCTCAAATCTCTGCATATCTAAAGACTAAAGTAAGATACGCAAGATCTCTAACTTCAAAAGTTCTTTCAGATAAGAAATTTTACTTCAAACCTATTTTTTTCATTTCATATTCGCTTTAAGCAACTACGCTGTTGTCCTTCTTAAGAATATAAAACAAAAAACACCAAGGTTCCGGTATAAAGGACGAGCTAACACCATGAGGGTTACCATGCACAAACGTCGTCTTTACATGGCTTATCTGCTGGTCAGATAATTTTAAAAATATTTCTTTGAATTTTAAGGTTTTAACTTCTTAAGAGCATAGCTTTAATAATCTATATACACCATCCACCTCGATTAGCTGAACTATATTTGCGGATTAGCATGATTACGTAATTTGACACAAAACTGAATAAGATTGAAATATTTCAAGTACTTATATAGACCATATTCATAAATGGCCGTGGAATTAATATTCTTTTATTTGCATATAAATTAGCCCCTCTGAACTCGTTGTCATGCGCGAAATTCAAAGGAATCTTTACTCTAAAACGAGGTCAGAGGGGCTAATTTATATGCACATAAAAGGATTTTAAATCATCGGCCATTTATGAATAAGGTCTATTTCATATCATTTCTTCATGGAATAAAATTATGTCAAGATCTTTTTCACGTACAAATTGTGCGGTCATGCGGTGCCAAGAGTGTTTTGTTTCTAAGCAGATTTGAGTATGTCCCAGGAGGTGCTATCCTTTTAAAGCGGAATCGCGGTGTTTAAAATACTGATAATCTCTTCTTTGCAGACTTTTGTTTATTCGTGAGACTCATCACTGACGCGCAAGCAGGAATGGGAGTGGACTGGGAGATAAGACGCGTGCGGTCGCACTGCCCGGTTGAGCTTTTGACAAAAGAAGCCTCTGCGGAGACTGAGATTAATTACGCCAACTTTTTGGCAATAATCTACGTTCTTATCACACTTTCTTTTCTTCTAAAATGATACGTATATCTATGATGAGACAACAATGATTTCTCTTGGCCAAGCTTAGCTAAAACTGTTAGTCGGCACAAACTTAAGGTGGCTCCGTAGGGTCTATGACGGCACGCAAAAACGCGCAAAACAACGCTAATAACTTGCGTTTACTTCAAATTTTTCTTCTTGCACTATATTGGTGATATTGATCAAACCATATATGAACATTTAGTTTGGTCTAAAATCTTGTTTCGATACACCAAGACTACGAAGTTTGAAGAAATTTCACTGAAGTAAACTCGAAAAATAGCGGGTAACATCTCCTATGTTACAGGCTCGTTGCTGTATCAACAATCTTCCAAAAGTAAATAACAAAAATGTCAAAGACATTACATAAGTAAGAAGCTAGGCTTCTCTAATAGCACTCGTTGGTCTAGTATAGTTGGGTATGTATGAAAAACCGTACGAAGCCACCTTAAGTAGAAAATAGAAAAAGGGTCAAACCCGTCTTAAAACTTAATTCTACATCAGGGTCACGGATAAAAAGTAGTATACTTGCGGTACACATCGCTACATGACTGGATGTACTCTGTTTCTTGCCACCTAGCTTTCGACATTTAATGCCATTCGTGATTTGATTGAGCGATTCAAGTAAGGTGCATGTCAAAGCGATGTCTGCTGCCATAATCGCCGGTCTTGTTGAAACGACGCTGCACACTCGAGGAAACAAAACTATGACTATGTTGTAATCACACTTACAACTGATATTTCTCGTCATAGCACGTGATGATTATTGTTTTCAGTTATTTCAAACGTGTTTTCATCTTGTATTGTTTTTCTCAACATATATTCATCTCTTTTGCCAAATGCCGTTGCTTCCTCGTCGAATTGTTTCTGAAGTGCCTGAGCTAATTTGAAATCTTTATCGACAGAATGCTTTTCATCCGATATACTCCTGGCAACATTGGCTGCACAACCTGCACAATTGAAATCAAAAGAAATGTTACAAGAACGTCCCACCTCTCAGATCCTAACCACGACACCCCTACTGGGTTATTTGTTATATGCTTTTTAGTTTAACATCCCGCATGTTGGACAGAGAATTACTTACACTTACTTATTATTGGTATTGGTAATTAAAGGCCGTAGGACACTTAATGATTATTGGTAATTCTTGTAGGAATCTCTCTTAAGCCGACGCCTCTCTTTAGCCGACATCAGCTCTCTTAAGCTGCCGCCTCTCTTTAGCCGACACCAGCTCTCTTAAGCTGACGCCTCTCTTTGCCGACGCCTCTCTTTAGCCGACACCAGCTCTCTTAAGCTGCCGCCTCTCTTAAGCCGACGCCCCTCTTTGCCGACGCCTCTCTTAAGCTGACGCCTCTCTTTGCCGACGCCTCTCTTTAGCCGACACCAGCTCTCTTAAGCTGCCGCCTCTCTAAAGCCGACGCCTCTCTTTGCCGACGCCTCTCTCTAGCCGATACCAGCTCTCTTTTAAGCTGCCGCCTCTCTTTAGCCCACACCAGCTCTCTTAAGCTGACGCCTTTCTTAAGCCGACACCAGCTCTCTAGCTGACACTTATCTGTGGTCCTAGCATTCATGAAACAGTATAACACCTTTAGGTCCCAAAGTGTCCACCGTACACTGGCGTATTTTGTGATTGAGTAATCCGTACCATGTGACATGTCATGGCCACGTTCAGTCATGGGTTATAAGCTGTGCTTTAATTTCAATAAAGCATGGAGTGGATATAAAGCACTCACTAAACGTTAGGGGTATTGGGGTTGGGGATAGTTAGCGAGACACGGGTCCGAAGAACACGACTTATGGAAGGAAATACCGCTATCAAACGTCACCACATGTGTTCCTGGTACCTCCGAAAATGGCAGGGAATTTTATTACGTTTTATGGAGGCCGATGTTTTTTTGCAATACGAAACAGCAATGGAAGGTAAAAAGGTAGGCAAGGTATTGTCAGAATTGTACAATATTCCGAGTTCACAACCTTCGTAATTTTGCATACCTTTTTAAGAAAAATAGGTGGGCATTAGAATCTTACCCGGTCTCGTTTACACTCGCAATTTACGCACACGCAAACACTTGGCAGCACCGTTACCTAGCGTGCATTAGGGACTTTAAGATACTTCAGGGTTGGCTGACTTATATTTGATATTTAATACTGCTAAAATGATTGTAGTGTCTATATTGAAGTTTATCTAAAGCAACAGTCCTCGTCTTTTGGTCGTTCACGTCGTCCTTTAACGTGAAAATGGTCTAAGTGGTTTTGTATAAATAACGAAGACGGGGTTGAGAAAAATGTTCTTGTTGTTTTGCAAAAATAATTCTTTTGTTTAAAGGACGTTATCGTTGACGTCGTAGATCTTAAAGTCCCCATATTATCTAATTCATGTTTGTACGTGGAAAACACCGGTTCAGCAAAATGCTGATTTAAGACCAAGATTGACGAGACACTCACCGGTTTCACTTTCCTTTGTAAAGTATTTATCCAGAGTGTACGATGTCCGAGAATTTTTGCTGTCCGAAACCATTTTCTTCCTTTTCTTTATTCCTTTATATTTCTCCGAAGATACTAAAGTAGACGTACCATTGACACTATTTTTTGTTGAAGGACCTTCGCCATCGTCCTATAATAACAGATAAAGCTATAATTATATGCCGTGTATGAATTTTATTATAAGTAAATGTATGGCATTGAGGGTTACTAGTGATTATATTATATCTCAACTGTAAATTGTCCAGTCAGAGAGCTTGATTTGTACCACGTGACCAGTTAATTTATCGTAGAATTGCCCGCCACAGCGGAGTATAACCTCGAATACCCCGCTGTGGCCGTGGTTTTCGAGTTCGTGTACCACGCGTGAATGTCACGCATGATTCACGAAGCTGTCAACAATGGCGGAGTTTGGCGAGACAAGAAAACGTTTCGCCTGAACATTCAGACGTTGACAAGAAGATTGTTAGGTTACAAGAAAATAAGGATTCAGGGAATACAAAGAAAGCAACAAACAATGCATCCAGAAACCTTGAGACGACAACAGAATCGAAAAAGACAATGAAAAGCGGACAAAAGTTAAGCTAAGCGAACTTTATTAACATTATTTAAGCTTTTTTTGGAAAGGTTAATATGTTTCGATATAATATATCATTTATAGACCTTTCGCTCGGGAAATTCGATGAAATATTACCCCTCGGGATGATATATCCCTCGGGCACCTCGGGGTAATATTTCATCGAATTCCCCTCGCTCCAGGTCTATAAATGATAAAAATGTCCCCGAAAGCCAAGGCAGGGTTTGTTCAGACCACAGTCAATATGAGAGAGACTCCCTTCTGTTAGTAGCATGCATGCTAATCTACTAGCATCGGCCCGCTGATTATTATGAAGGACGATTTCCTATTCCCTCGTGAAAGTCATTTGCAACGTACTTTTCACGAAAATATGTTTTTTCAAAAGTGTTTTTTGTTATTTCTAAATTCGATTCTTTCCTGGGAGTCCTGATACAAAGCGCTAAGTCGGGGTTTTTCGATATTCGTTTCAATGAAAAGTTATATACAACATTTTGTAAATTGACAAAAAAGAGCCTGAAGTGAACGCACGGGAATTAGAGAGCTTAAGGGCTCCGGCTAACGGCAGAATTGATTTTGTTACTATGGTGTCTTTCTACTGGCCCTCGCCACTTTAAGTTCTATGTTTCTTCGTCATGATGGTGATTTTACGTTATAGTTTAACGTGAGAAGTCTTTTACTGTGAGTGATCGTTTTAAATAAAACCTTGCCTTCGCCTGCCGTTTGTCGTTTGGCGTACGAACGTGAAGCTTAAACTCTCTACTGATAGCTGTCAGCGTGAAAGCTTTTGGAATTATAGAATTCCCCGATACAGTTTTGCTGGTGATCTATTTAGTATCTATCATCTCTGAAAATTTGAGGGAAATCAAACAAATTCCCTTTAAGTTGTAACTCCCTAAAATCTCCTGTTGCAAAAGAATACCTTTCGAAAAAACGGTTACTTTCGACTAGACAATTCCTTTGAATTTTACTTTCAATCAAAAACATTACATCGTCATTTCTTTGTCACTATTTACTCGTTTTTCATATTTTTTCTGTATGAAAGCTTAGCACAAAACTTAAACGTAGTCCAAAAATTATTTTTTTAAAATTTAGCTTTGAAGGTATAAGGTAACCTTAATCACTGCAATTAGAGAACAAATAAGTACATATACTGACGTTTCATGTCAGATCTTCGTCAGAGTATAAAATGTAGTGTGCAGAGTGCTGCGTAAGCAGTGTTTTGGATAGAGCAAACTGAAAACAATGGTAATTTGTTGCTAACTGAGTATTTCATTGCTAAATATATCGGCAGTTTACCACTTTTTCAGTTTTCACTTTGCTTATTCAGAGTATATCCTCAAGATTTGAAAATTTTGGATAGCGACATTAAGTTCGCATTATATAGAATCTAGATCGTAACGAACCAACGTTTTACACGCAACACTCTACTTTTATATGTGAAAACCTGGTTTATCAGACATTACACCCATTTCGAATGGTGCAGTGTTACTGCATGCATTCGCTTGATTACATTAAGAATCCGTTGAATAACAATGTTTAGTATAAATACACAGGTGATTATAGAAAATCTCAAGGGCTGATTGGTCGAGCTACTTCGCACCATTGAACTCTAAGTAGACTGGAACGATGTAACTCGCTTGCACGTTTTGAAGCCAAAAATGGGGGACCGCCATGCACGTCACCCCCAATCCCTTTTACTTTATAACCCAGAAAAAATGAAGCTGAATTGGTGAAACGGGTTGCAAAAACAGCTTGAAAGCAAAGAAAAACTAAATTTGTTAACCACTTTTAATCTTAGATCAAATTACAATATACCGTAGAGTAGGTGGACACTGACATGACGAGTAAAAAAACAAGAAAAACAGTAAAAATATAAGCTCTCAAATGAAAGTCAACAATACGCAACCAAAATTGCCATGGTTTGGACAAATATAGAGAAAATACATAAGAATCCCAGGTTTAAAATGAACAGTTTGTTTATAAAATCAGTTAGGTTTTAAATTCCTCAATTTTCAGTAGGAAAAACTCCCAGCAAAATGCACTTTACCAGGTGTTTTTACAGCTCTGGAGTTACTCTTCGTCTCGAAAAATGTCAGATTTAGCATTTCCACAACTGGAACTTGAGTTAAAGTAACAATTTAGCATTATTTTATTACTAATTCTTGGCATGACAACCTTCAAACGTTTGAGAGAACAAAGAAAAATAAGAAAAACCTGCATTTTCCGTACGAGTTTCAGACTCGAATTTTCCTTTTCTTCTGCAGATATTTCGTCGTTCAATCCATTTTCGCGGGTAGAAATTGTTCAGGTATAAGGCCGATAAGCCCAATACGTACTCGCTTCATCGTTATCATCTATAAAAAACTTTAGGTCTAAAAAATGGTTGTTTTTTGCAGCGAGTTTTCAGTTTTTCATTGTGCCCTTCACAGGTTCTGTTGACGTGCAATGGCTACCCCCAGCGGCCGGAAGTTTGACTTCACCCACTCATAGCGGCTGTCTTATGGCGTTAGCGTTCCAGTTTACTTAGAGTTCAATGCTTCGCACTAATTCTCGATAATCACCTACAGCGTTTATTCAAAATGGCCGCCAGCCAACTTGTCAATGCGACAGACGAAAAAATTAACAATTTCAAAGAAAATGCTGTTCCTAAAAGTAAGAAAATGTGTATTTATACTAAAACAATTGTTCACCTCGGACTCAGTGAATATTGGAGCATGAATAATAACTTCGACTTCGTCTCGGTTATTATTCACCGATATTCACCTCGCCTACGGCGAATAATTGTTAATTAATAATCTGCAGTTTAAATAGACAATCACGGTATGACAAATTACCGACGTTTTTGAAAATTATATTGGCCTCGTATATAGTACATTTATTTATCTTGATATTTATTTAATTAATTAATTCACAAACAACTATAGAACTAACAACAACGTGCTGATTGGCATTTTTAAGAAAAATCTGCAAAATATCTTAAAGTTGAGTCATTGGCGTAATTGATAAACTTAGCTTTTGGTCTTTTGCGCAAACAACAAACAAAATGCACTTTTCGTTAATTGATTATGATTGCGCTCTTGCTGGGCGTTTAATGGTAAAGCAATCTCGTCGCTGCACTTGGCAGCACAGAATGAGTGGCTCATTCTCTACGTGAGGTTCCGGTGATGAAAACACTCACCCATAGACCACCCAGAGGATACTCACTGACTAAATTAAATAATGCGCTAGAACTTAAAAGCAGTCAAAAGTACAGTGTCATTACGACGTAACATAAAAAAACTCAAGGAAACGTGATTAAAATATAGTGAATATCACACACTTCAAAAACTTGTACTAAATAGTTTAGAAAATGATGCACTTTCACGTTTTCAGAATATTGTTTCTTTTCTCGGCACACAAATATCATTTTTGTCTTGCACAACTAGCTATTAGACGGTAATTTTATACCTAATATTGTGCCCATCCCTGTCTGAGGGTTTCCCGCGGTCATGCAGATGTGAATAAAATCGTCTGGCCAGCATGTACATGTATGTACAGTTCTTGGGAACACACTGCTTATTTATGGTTAACCCTAAAAATTCTTAAAATAATTCATTAATTTGCAATAATGGATTAATACCAACAGGCTATTTCACATATTCTACCAGTGCTGCATAAGCATTGTGTTACAATGAAAAAAATCGTGAAGGTGGTAAACGACCGACATTTTAGAAACTAAGTATTGACATTATAGATTTGAGGTTAGAACAGCTGGCAACCTGCCCGAACGTCGGTATTTTGTACATAATTTAATAGATTATTTGTTTGATGATGATGGCATGATGCATGATGCATGTGTAATTGTTTTTGAAGAGACACCACACAGTCGCAACTAACTGCGCCCATGCAAATTAGATTACCTGATTCGGGATGGGGACGTGACCTACTGTAGATGACTCATGCATGCAGCCTGTAACTTAAGCCATTTGCCAGTAGAACCCAGCAGCTTTCTAGTATCCAATACCAAATAAAGGAATAAAACCGCATATGGAAATAGAGCTTCACTAAAACTAGGGGCAAGGAATTTCTGAAATATTTCTTTGTGCAATAACGAATCGATGGATTGTGCGGATACAGTACAACTTTGTGGCTGGTTTCACATTTTCAAATAATATAAAAAATCATACGTTGCTTTTAAAACAAATGGCCACGTGCTATCTAGTGTCCACTGTAGTCGATCCGTTTGGGCATAGCCCCTAGAATTGAATTGTTTGGAAACGCGGTCAACATCAAAGCGGCTAACAACGAGCTGCAATTTATTTTGAGGGTGGCCTGAAAGTGCACAAATCATTTATTTTGCGTTCATTAATATTTATACAGCATGGTCGAGTGATTGAACCCAAACGTTGCTATTGGCTAATTACTTCATTATACCAAAATATAATGTGTTCAGCAAGTGTGAAACGTGAACAAAAACATAGAACAATTAGTTTTAGAGACTATGGTTTGGGGAAAATATATTGAGAGAAATAATTGGGTGGGAGCTAAATAACCACAAGGCTGCCAAAATATAGACTAGAGCACACTAGAAGCTACAGTGCATACGGTACATCCTACCAAAGAATATTATGTGCTTCATGTTTATACTGTACACGTACATGACAACAAGTTACAGTATTCCGGGCCTTGGTCATTAGTATATGATTTGGAGAAACCTGTATGGAATTGTAATATTATAAGCCTTGTTGCTAGAGAAGAAACTGTTAAGTGTTCAGTGCGACTGTGGTGCGATAAAGTCAAAACTGTACAGTAGTTCATGTATATAATTATGTAGTTTATACTCTCCTAAAGGTTGTTATTTATAAATTATGATCTTCAAAAATTATTGCAGTACATGAAGAATACCTAGATTTAGTCGCATAGTTTCATTAGCTTACATGCCATATTCACATGATTGTACACTGGTCAATTTTGACTTTAATGCGTTGTTTTATTGCAATAGCTAGTCACTGGTAGATTACAGTGTACAGTAATTATCTTAGCATACATTCCATTATCAACAACTTATAAGTTATAACTTATAAGATATACTACAATGCATTAAAAATCAAATTTAACCATTTCCAGCTGCCTGGTAGCCTGCGTCACAGAATGCGTCATGTTCTCCGAAAATCATTGTTGATTTTTGTTTTCTAATTAATAAAATTAACGTGATACGCCATTGTATCCTTACGTGATCAGTTGCTTAGTTTATAAATGACGTGAGCCAACAGCCTGTTGTTATTGCTCTGATGAAGGCCTGAGTCAACAGGCCGAAAGCTTAGCAAATAAATATTTTACGTGGTGTTTCCACATAACTTATTTATATTACATTATCGCCATGAAAACTTTCAAAGAATTAATTATATATCATTGCTATTATCAAATATAATAATCACCTGAAGATCTACACGTTTAGTGATGTGGCAAAACACATCCACATGCTTCAACCAAATTAATTTGGTTTGATAATAGAAAAGATATCTAACCTTCGATTCTCCAATAGCTCATTATGCACCTGTGACGTCAGAATGTTTAATTTGCATATCAAACAAACTAAAATATCTCAAGAACAAAGCATGCAAGGAAACGTAAAACTGCAAAAGATGTTACTCTTTAATTTTAAGTGTTCTTTCAAAAAAGACAAACTTAATTTTCGTTTCATAGGCACTTTAAAGTGCACATAGGTATACAAATTAAACATTCTGACGTCTGCATCATAACATTCTAACACATCTGCATCATAAGTTACCAGAGAAGCTTATATATCTAAATGTCTTACAGTGCTGTATTTGTCACATTTGGCCTCCTGGACATGGTGTCTAAACTTTTGTTGTCAAATTTTGTTGGCAAATTTTGTTGTCAAACGTACAATAATCCCTTGAAAATCTGCATGTTTGGTGTTGTGGGAGAAACATCCCCACACGCTTCCTTCGAATTAATTTGGTTTGATAATAGCAATTATAAAATAAGGTGTCCTCTACGCACGCTCTGATGGGCTGGGCTCCGTGCATTTATAAGAGTAGGAAGATCATGAATGACGGAAAATGACCTGGAGTGGCATAGGATGGCGTCACCTGGCGGGAAAATCTAGCGAACTTTCAAAACTATCCCACTTTAGGTTGTTTTTTCTTATTATTATTTTATAAAACAAATAAAACATACCGCTCCTGTGCATTATGTACTCTTATAAAGGTTCGTTTGACGTCATTTGAACACGAAAGAAGTGTAAAGGCACTTATTCGGCTATCGCCTCGTGCCTCTACTCAACTTCTTTCGTGTTCAAATGACGTCAAACGAATCTTTATAAGAGTAATAAAAGTAGCGTGCTGCGTAGGCAGTGTAGAAACAACAATCGAAATATAGCACTGAAGGTTAGATATACTGCCGAAACAGAGAACGTAGGAGTCTAACGTTTCGAGCGAAGGCCCTTCGTCAGAGAGAAACGTGGAAAAACTCTGACGAAGGGCCTTCGCTCGAAACGTTAGACTCCTCCGTTCTCTGTTTCGGCAGTAAAACTAACCTTTATAAGAGTACATATGCACGGAGCTTTATGTTTTATTTGTTAATGATATATACTGTAACCTTCTCCGATAAGTCATTATGCACATGTGACATCGAAATGCCGTTAAGTTGCATATCAAACAACCTGCAAAAGATGTTAGTTTGTAATTTTAAGTGTTCCTCTCAAATAAGATAGAGTGACTTAGCTAATTTTCGTTTCGTAGGCACTTTAAAATCACAAAAAGTGCCTGAGCATCAAATCTATATGAAAAACATGCAATTATTGAACATGTACAGTACCTGTACTCTTTCGAATTTTACTGCAATCTTTCTTGCTAAAAGTTCATCATCTCTTTGTTGACTTTGTTCTTGTAACTGAAGAGCTTTTTCTTCATCCAGCAAATTTTTAATGAGTTCTTCACTTGCCTTTTGTTCCTTTTCTTTGACTTCTAATATCTACATGTACAGTTAATTAAAACATTAGTTTTCAAGCCAAGACAATCTCAAGTCAAGTCTTTATGATCAGTAGTCTGTAGTATTACTATTAATCTAGTATACAGTGTACATGTAGTGTACAGTCGTATGTGCAAAACTTTTGGTTGACTTTATAGTCTCTCTTTATTCTTTTCTCAAGTAGCTCCAGAGCAGTAAAGCTCTGATTTAAATTACATGACACCTTCAGAAAATTCATGAAAATTACCGTATTTTCTAGACTATATAAGTCGCATCATTGCGGTATAACCGCGATGCCAGTTTTTCGGTAATTCTTCGGGAAAATTCTGATCAAACCGCACCGTTATATAAGCCACATTTCTAAACTGGAATGTCTTACTATACGTACTGACTTGTAGTTGTAACATCTTAGAACGCAGCGTAATGTCCTTTTAGTAGTGTACCTGTAGGCTGTAACGTCTTTAAAAATAGTTTAACGTCTTATAATGTAGCGCATGCAACATCTTACAACGTAATGTACACGTAAGGTCTTGTGACTTAGCGTAACGTCTTTTAAAGTAGTTTAACGTCTTATAACCATAAATTTTATTCTCAAGTCCAAATGGGCTTGAAGGAAAGTTGAGAGGTAACTTCCAAACAAAAATATTCTAACAAATATTATAACATAAATCTAGTAAATATTAATTCTTAAAAAATAACTCTTAAAATAACGTAAAATACATCTTAACATAACTTAGTGTAACAATTTATAATGTAGCGTAACCTCTTACAGCATAGCACGACGTCTAGTATCAGTGTGATATTTTTTCAACATCAATACTCAGTTTCTGTCTTAAATTCCAAAGCGAAAGCCTAGTTATTGCCAAACAAAGGAAAACGGATAGCTATTCCTTTCACAAGTTTGATTTGTGATAAATTGCAAGATTTCCTATCGAAATCGAACGATTTTCCAGTCATCAAGCGGGACTTCCTGTCCAGACAGTTGAACGGTCATTCTCAGGAATGAGTGGAATTTGAAAAGTAGGCTGCTAGGTTATGACTATTTAAAGACTCAAACGAATATTTAAAGATACAACAGGAAAGGAATAGCTATCTGTTTATCTTTGGCAAAAACTAAACTTTCGCAGCGAGCGTTGATCTTGGTATGGCTTAGAAGCTTAGAAAGGCTCAGACGCTCAATCAGCAGCTTCGTCCTGATACGATCATCGCAAAGAACGTAACTCAAAATATCACGGTTGACGAAGACATGGTTTTAAATCGCCAACAAATTCGGTACCAATTTGCTGGCGCGCCAGCTAATCCTTTCGCAGCTGCTGCCAATGCTGCAATGGTTCACTATCTAAGTTGAAGGTAAGACTAAGTCACTAAATTAACCGACCCGCTATCCATGCTTTGACCAAACTACATCCGTAATAATGCATGTGCATTTTTTTTTTTTGCCGCGCGCAAGTTGCGCAACGTGTCAGATTTGAGCTGCGCTTCCACTCGGGTCAATACCAGTCATATTATAAGCGAATTTCCTTGGTATTTGGCTAGCTTAAAATAAATATTGTGTTACCTTAAGACAATGCCTGCACATTCCATATTTTTTGGCAAATTCTGCAATCGTTTGTGGAAAGTTGACCTGTTTAACTTAATTTCTGCAACGGTTTTTAAAGGCCGAAGTTTCGAAGTTGTTGAAAGGTCGTTTACAAGTGTTTGAAAAATGATAATACATATGCAATTAAGAATCTGTGACAAGCTTTAATCAACTCAGTTCTCCAAAATTATGACGGACTTTTTGAGACTGAGAGTGATATCGTGAGTGAGTTCAAACGTTTTCAATCATTCTGGAAGGAGGTTGGCAGAAACATTAAGATTACGTGGCAGTTCAAAAGTTTTTGGTGGCATATCAACTTCACAACGTTTTCCCCCACATTTTTAAACTTTATCAAATTTGTATAATTATTCCTTCACCAAGTGCATCTGCTGAACGTTCATTTAGTCTCATGAAGCTTATTAAGACCTACTTGCGAACAACGATGTCATCAAATCGACTTATTAGCGCCTTAACTACTCTAAGCATTGATCTGCCACATGATATCATTGACACTTTTGTAACATTGAAGAAAAGACGTGCCAAATTTTAGTGCTATCGTTTAATATGGATAAATTGAACATAAAGTCATTTTTCTTTATCAGTGTAATTATATGTAAATATACTAACATACTAAACATAAGACACGAATATTGTAAATAGCGATTGGTATAAATCATTTATAAAAGTTTATATCCAATGTTTATGTTTATGTCAAAACCTCTGATGATACAAACAATTTTTATTTTAGTCTAGAAAATCGAACGAAAAAAGTTTATCACATCTACAACTACTTATTAAACATTCACTTCCTCGTTGTGTTTTTTATGCATTATCCGATACTTATAACAAGTAAAATGTTTATCGTGCTTACAAAATTAACTGAATTCTTCAAAAAGAACAAAAATTTAAATTTTCGTTGAGGAAACAGGCGGTGACTAAATGAATTTTGTTAAATTTGTTGGGAAACTTTTGACCTTGCTCCTCCACAAAACAACTCCAGTTACACCACTGGGTTAATACATATAAATAGCTATACATGTACAGGTACCTGTATTACGGTATATATATTAACATGTATATTAGGCTTAACTGGCAATAATAAGTTTGCTCTTCAACGTCTTCAATGTACAGTAAAAAAACTTACAGTAAAAGATCTGTTATACAGGTAGCTTTGCATAAATAATAGGATAGTGTGGGTAATTGCTAATGGATAACAACACTTTTCTGAATCAGCAGAAACCTTGCACACAAACAACGACAACATAACCGTTACAAGATGTTAACCATCATGCTATAATAGATACATGTACTGTAATGTACTTGCTGTAACATATTACAGTACAATCAACAAGATGGCACTCGGAGACTGCATATAGGCCCTTCTAATAAGTATAGAATATGTAATTTTCACCTTATGACATCAATTTCTTTTCAATTTTTCTTTTGAATTATATTAAACTTCATTTATTGCAAGGGGTGTTAAAATGCTCAGCTAACACCACTAGCTGGTCAAATAGTTTACAAGTGTGTGAATGTGTTTTTCATATCTCTTCTTGCGTAGTTCACTCTAGAGACTTGGTGCAACAATGCCAATCATTCGTCTTGTAATTACTATGTGTTAGGTCCACATAATAATTTGGGTTAGGTTTACGAATGTTTGGGGGTTAAGGTTAATGTGGAGGTAACAAGTAGTGTTGGGTTAGCACTACCTGAAACAACCAAAAACCATCATATATATATTTTAAAATCACAATTATCTATACGAAAACTGTTATGCAGAATTAACATGAAGGATGACATCATCATTTTGTCCCCCCCCCCCAACCCCCCCACCCCCAACCCACTCTCCCAGGTCTGGCAATGCCACTGTTTATAGCTTTTGTATATTTTCAATAGAATTCATATGGCTGAAAATGATGTCAAGTGTGGAAAATGATGTACTGTACTCTGCACTTATTAAAAGGGTCTATACCTCCATCAATGAGTTATTTAATTTAAATTAAATTAATTTAATCAAATTTGAAATAAACATTATAATATTTACAATTATTAACATCATTTGTGGTTGGCCGAAAACAGAATTCAGGATTCCATCAAGCTTAAACCACCAATAAAATAAAAGAAAATGAGCTAACCAGGCCACATGTAGGTCACAAGACCTAGTACAGTGAAACCTGAGTTTTGCAACCACCCCTGGTGCCACAAAAAAGTGGTCGTTAAGGACAGGTGGTCGTTCAGACAGGTAGTGATGTGATGTCATAGCAGCCATTTTGGCAGCGCCGCGACCCGCAGTGCTTCTTTATATCAACATTGTTTCAAGGTTAGGAAAATGGCGATTTATAAAGATTTACAAGGGAAATGGAAAAAGCAAGAGCACTTCAAAGAAGTGCAGTCTTGATTTATTAATGTTACTATGTTATTTGGATATTACAGTAAAATAAAAGAAATCTGACATTTGTGTGTTTAATATCATGGCCTTATTAGAGCGATGTTCTCCACATCAAAATGGTCTCGTACTGTCGTTCACTTCAGTTTTTGCGCTGTCTTTTCAGTAGTCATTTATTAATTATTAGATGTGAACACTCAGTTTTGTCACTTTCCTTTCCAAGTTAAAAAGCTGTTGTAAAATATACAAACTTGTCACAAATCGTCTGTGCCAGAAAAAGTGGTCGTATATGACAGGCGGTCGCAAAACATGGGGGTTGCAAAACTCAGGTTTCACTGTACACAGTCACTTGTACCAAAAAAATGCAAAAATGTTTTTTTGCATAAAATAAGGATAATGATCGCAATCAAGCATTTCCTCTACCCAGACAATTTTGTGGTCAGATTTTTTATTAATTTCTCATCCAAATTTCAACCAAATTCATCCAAAATTGGTTGGGTTGGTCCTTGGTCTATAAATTGTATTCAGATCAATCTTTCCACAAACATTCGTAAAAACCTGTGCAGTATTTTGTGAGATGTCCTGGTGAGAGACAAACAAACAGACAGACAAACAGCAATGAAAGTACCTATAACCTCCTGGTAGAGGTAATAAATTTGGGTGGGTTCCCAATTTAAATTATTTTAAGGTACGAATTCAAACACATGTTCTCATCCAAAAGTGAGTCAGCTATGTGATGTAATTTTTGAAGTTCTAAAAGCTGTATACTACTGTATACAGTATGTAATAAAATTGTCTCCTGAAACAAAATTTTAGACACCAATGATGTTCAGCGGGCCAAATGTGACAAGTACAGTAGTACCTGTATGCACTGTAAGTATTAAAGCTGTATGCAGTATTTAGAGTGGTCTACAGAATATTGGATGTTAGACAAGATGAAGAACCAATGATGTATTCTAAGCAAATGACAATACATGTAATGTGGACATGCAACTTTGAGCAGAATAAGTACTTTTCAACTACAACCTAGATTTACAGTACCTTGTTCATTTCTTTTTCATATTCTTGTCTTAGCTCTCCAGATTTTGCTAAAATCCTCTTTGGAGCTGGGTTTACTAAAAATATTTTAGTTAAAAGAATTATCATCATCTAATATGTTGCCACTACTAGTACTGTACATAATTATATATTCAGAAGCTTTTATCATGTTACTCAGCAAAAAAAGAAAAGGATAGCCTGAAATTAATAAATTAAGTCTCAAATAATTAAGTAAGTCTCACCAGACTGAACCAGTCTTCTAGGACTGATTCAGGGACTACTGTACAGCTAGCAGGTTTATTTACATTTATACTGTATATTTAACATCTGTTCCATTCCACAAAATAATGTAGGCTGTCAGTTGATAGTACTGTACTGTAATACACTAAGGTGTAACAGATTGAATCGAAAAGGGTGGTCCACTGTCCATAGACTATGTAATAATACCTAAACTGCATTGGGTGAGACCACCTAGCACAAATTTTAAGGGCCCACTGGCACGCTGGATAATTTTTTTCAAAAGCACATTTTCAGCTTAAACACTGTGATTCATATGATATACATTTTTCAGAGCAAATGCCCTTGTAACGCACCCTGGCAAGAACTTGGCACTGGCAGCCGGGATCTCGGCAAAGCGGGATAAACATGCCCCCATTATAAACACTTTTACCTGGGTAACTCAGCATAGTGGGATGAATTTTCTATATTTGTTAATACTTCATGTCACTTTCATTGATGAAAGTGACATGAAGTCCCCATCCAGGGACATAGCCGAGGGAGCCGTAGCTGGGGGAACAGACAGGAAATAAACTGTAAACAGTGTATTCAATCTACTGAGTGTATGCATTTTGAGTATCTATGGGACGTTTGCGTGTTTTGAGTATTTTATGATATTTTTTAACCTTTAGTGTCTGAAAATTTATTTTGATTTCGGCTCCCCCCCCCCCCCCCCCCCTTTCAAAATCCTGGCTACGTCCCTGGAATCATCTCAAATATTACAACCTACCAGGTAACTCGCTTTCATATAAACAGAATGTAAAGTTTATCCCAGTTTATCCCAGTTTATCCCTCTATATAAACAGCCCCTTAGTCAACTGCCATCAAATTTATAAATTTAACTGTGGAGCCACAATTGAAAATACTGTTAAATTAGAATAAAAGATCACATAAAAAAAATTCCTTGATTCTCATCACCACCCGACCACACTTTGAGACCTGCATACACATATATTTTTATTTTGTTATAAAATATAAATGTGCCACCCGACCAAGTCTGAGAAAACTTAATTTATTTATATTTTATTTTTATTTTTTGATGTCCCAAGTAGAGAATTTCTGCAACGAAATTATTTCATTGTGTGTTGGGGGAAATGGTGGGACTTGGCGTGACTTTGAAGGAAAATATATGAACTGTCAACCTTTCTATGCAAGTGTTTTATTATGTACATTTCAGGAAAACAAGGAAATATAAAAACACCACCCTCTCCAATTTCAAAATTTTATGGAATATTTAATTGTTATATTTTAATATAAAATATAGACCTCCCACCTCTTCGACATTTTCAAAATGTAGTGATGAGAATCAGGGAATTTTTTTATGTGGCCTAAAAACAAAAAGGATTAAACAATTTGTCTAGAATAAGTCTTTGTCTATGTACTTTTTATAAATACATGTACAGTGTAACCAAATTCTTTATTTGTTTATCCTGGTTTGACCAGGATTAACAATAAGAGTTGTATTAACAATTCTCATACACACTTTTGTAAACAAACCCGCATTTGCCTCAGAGACTCACTTATAGCTATAAGAATTAACTTTGTTGTGGTTTGTGGATGATTCAATGCATGCATGAATACTACGAAGTAGTATTACAAACAGAACTACTGTACTGACAGATCTAAGGGTAATCATGGTACAATACTATAAATATACTAAAATTTACACACATGCATCTTCACTTTCATCAGTTTCTCCCTTTAGTCTCTTCAGGCATCTTTCAGGGAAAAGCTTCTGTATAAGTTTCCATCTCTTTTGATTCACCAACGTCCCTTCTCTGTTGCATTTCCTTGCCCAACTTGCAATCCGTTTCCTGCATATTGGACACACGAAATTAGCTTCTTCCACATTATGTCGAAAGCAAGGTCCACATAACTCGTGTTTACAAGGCATTACGACAGGTTCGATCAGTAGTTCTAAGCATATAGGACACTTGTAGTCCGACGTGAGCAGTTCGTCCGCCATATTGTTTATTAACCATATATGGTTATTTCCCGCGAAAATGCGCGGCTTGGTGACGAAACCCTAATTTCTTTCTTTTCGTTAAGCTATCTTTTCTTTAATTTTCAGTTTTTCTTCACAATACAAATAATGCAGCTAGAACTTACCTGCAAGGACTTACCTGCAAGGTAGTGGAATGTAGTCGTGAATGTAGTAGTGAATGCTGCCTTGTCAGTTTGTTAGTATATAGTGTTACAGACTTACAGTTGATTTCACATTACTTTACCGCGGCCGTGTGTTGCGAAGTTCGTTGGGAAGTTCAGATATCCGTTCGGAAGTTCGGAATTATGTTGCTAAAGTTGAAAAATTATCCAATCAGAATGAGATCTGATTCAAAGCTCGCAATTTGATTGGATAATTTTCAGCCAGCTTGGCAACATAATTCCAAACTTCTGAACGAATACGGCGGTAAAGTAATGTGAAATCAACTGTAAATTGTCGAAAATCAGCATAAATACTGATTAAATAGAATAAAGTAAAATAGTATTCTAGAAAGTATGAGATTTCAAAAATGTCCGCAGTAAGCGACTTTTGTCGAGGTAATTTACGCATTTATAACAAGAGTGTGATAATATAATTAACCACAGGATAAACGCGACTTCGTTTTATGCTGCGCGCGCCGCATTTTTTGCCAACACGCCCTATTTTTTTCAAATGGCGCGCGCAAAAAAGAAGTACATTACTTCCGGTCTGTTGTTCCTCGAAGTTTTTGGGCGCGCATTCTTTCACCAGTTTTTATTTTCCGCGCGCACTTTGCAAAGAATGAAAAACATTTGTTATTTGTAATAGCTATTGTTATTTGTAATAACTATTAATATAAGAACTGACGAGCGTCTAAAACCACTATTAAAGACGCGGGATTGCAGAACAGTTGGGCTTGCACATACCCTGAACGGCCCCCTGCATGAACTGGCAGCGCCGTTAGTTGCTCGATCACAAACCTTAATGCATGCTGTCTCTTTTAACATTCGTCCGAATTATCAAGATATAACTGCTTACGAGGTAATAAATTGCTGGTAATAAACGCACATGTCAATGTGTTTCACCAAAGTAAAATGAAGTTCAATTTTTCGCAATTAAAATTGGCTTAAGTTCGACGATTAAGTTCAAACGCATTGCATTGTGGTCGGTTACATTTTCGACCACAATGACGTATGTTCTGGATTTCATTGCGATCAGCCGACTGTACACATTTTATCTAGATTTTCTAGTTAATTCTAATCCAAACAGGATTTTTATAACATGCATTTGCATGTGCAAACAGTTGGCAGATAGGGCTTATATGTGAGAAATTCCGTAAGAGAGGGACATGCAAGGGTATTTTCGTGAACCCGTGATTGGCTATTTTTGAGCTTTGTGAATCGTGATTTAGAGCAATATTGTCCAAGTCGTGAAGATGCTATTTTACTTTTTGCGAACTCGTGACAAGACCCCCCTTCCCCCCCCCCCCCCCCCCAACCTCCCATACGGTTCCTCCTACAACTGCCGACTAAACTGAAAAATCTGAAGAAATCTCTTTTGATGTTTTTTCTCTGCGATAGATTTTGCAGACCGCTAAACACATCGATCGTCTTCGCAACAGGTTTGGATATTGGCCATTGTGCCAGTTTGGACCCATTTTGCAATAGAAAAATAGCTGTGTATTTAGAACAATTAATTATGACTGCAGGGGTGCAACTATAGGTAGGAGGGGTATGCCCTTTTTGTGATACCTCACAACTTTTTTGCGTTATCAACATATCTGGTATCCCAAATTGTTTAGAATTCTGAAAGAATTTGCCTTTTTTTGGCGTACCACTCGTCAAGATTTTCTAGTTGCGCGCCTGGGCTGCACATTAGGGACTTTAAGATTCAGACAACGGACTACAGCTACGGTAGAAAGTTTAGCAGTGATATTAAATGGTGGTGTATTGTACATCCAAATTTCAAGATACAGAATCGCACCGACTCGCCTTGTTCTTAAATTCTTGAAGAGATACACTTGTTCAATCTATGCTAGTCGCAAGAGTAAGGTTAAGCTTTCCCAGCCTTCTGTGGTGATTCAGCTTCCGCGTTGTCTTTACAACGTAAAAATGCTTTTTCTACGTTGTCAAACAGAGCCATGACGGCATGTACATTACTCTTGGGACCGTCATTTGCAAAAGCTCTTTGTATATGACATAAAAATCTATTGTTCAAACACGTTGTTGTAGTCATAGTCGTTGTGTTTTCTTCAAAAACTCATTAATAATTCACGAGGAAAACACAAAAGAAAATCATGACCGTATCGTATCTTTATACAGGGTGTATCAAAAAAAAGGCTACCCTTAGAAAATATAATTAACATTCTTTTCAAATAACCTATTGTATATTGACAGCCCTGGACACATACGCGTTGCTCTGTGGTCAGTTGAACCATTTTTAATCGAACTGATATGAATATAATTAACATTTTATTTCAGTTATGCTCCTTCATAGGTTTAGAAGCTATCGTAATTTCCCAGGTGTATACGACCATTTGTTTTTTACGCATCCGTGACTTCAGAGGTGTCCAGGGCTGTCAATATACAATAGGTTATTTGAAAAGAATGTT
Source organism: Corallium rubrum (assembly GCA_964035015.1). Lineage (NCBI taxonomy): Eukaryota > Metazoa > Cnidaria > Anthozoa > Scleralcyonacea > Coralliidae > Corallium > Corallium rubrum. The sequence goes on from OZ035997.1 coordinate 40,962,457, forward strand.
AATTATATTTTCTAAGGGTAGCCTTTTTTTTGATACACCCTGTATGTGATAAAGATTTCTCCTGATTTACATAAACTTTAGCTTTGATTTTCTCCGCTTAGACAAGGTTTTTTTTCAAACTAACTCCGCCAATCAACTTACCAAGTGGTTCGTTTTTGAAGCCGTATAATAAACTCGCAGTTCGTGTTTTATCAGATATAAAAACACTCGGCTTCGCCTCGTGTCTTTATATCTGATAAAACACTCCTGCTCGTTTATTATACAGTACTTAAAGTCCCTATTGCTTCATGCTTCGCAACTATATAGAATTTTTCCTTTATTAAACATTGCAGGTATTCGCAAACAAGTGTTTTTTGTTTCAGAGAAAAATCATGCTGGTTTTTTCATTGTCAATTTATGTAGGTTTTTTAGATTTTCAATTGCTGCTGCTAAGTCATCAGCGATATTTTCCAGTTTTCCAAGGGTTTTCAGCTATAAGGACCATGCACAGCGCTTGTATACGTATAACTGAAAAACTTAATTAAGAAAAGATAATTCTGCGGTTGTCTGCCTGCCCCATAAAAACACAACTTCCTGTTTGTAAATTAAATTAAATTAAATCTCGTCAATTTAGCTATAAAAAGTTGAAAAAGATCTCTTTGCTTTAGCACTAGTAAAGAAGAACGATTCTTTGAAGTAAACTGTATATGCGCGCGCATGCATATATGATGTATGCCGTTTACTATTTTTCGATTCTTTGCATGCTTTGGGAATTTCCAAAAATAGTCTCTTAACTAGATGAATTACCATTGACAATTTTTTTATCTATATATAGCTGTTAGCACTTAGGCTTATTATAGCTCATACATCAGTTGAATACATGCGTATAGCTAGGCTAGGAACTATTATAAGCTATATACATGTATAACAACTGATTTACCAGGCGGAAACCGTAATCGCAAAATGAATATAAGAGCCCAGCCCAAAATTTTAAAATGCAATACCATAGCGAAAGGAAACCATTTAAAAAAGCAAAATAAATTTATTGACGTTTCGTCACTTAACCAGTTACTTAACTATATTAATGTTATATATAAGTATATTCAATGTAATCTTAACTCATTCTGAAGATGTTACTGGTTAAGTAACGAAACGTCAATAAATTTATTTTGCTTTTTTAAATGGTTTCCTTTCGCTATGGTATTGCATTTTAAAATTTTGAGCTGGGCTCTTATATTCATTTTGCGATTATGTGTAACAACTATCTAATCGTTAGTAATTTAATACAATAGATTAGTCTATTATGATAACCATAGTCACGGAAACGATGACAAGTGAAACGATATTTTTAATTTTACAATTACTATTCTGTAAGAATGTTGAAATGCATGTGATAACCAGACATAATTAACTCAGTCACTCCCTGCCCACTTACTATAAGCTGAAAAACATGAACTCAAAAGATAAAGCCTGATGAGTTAACCTGCAGCTTCCAATTTCCAAATCTCCCTTTGATATATACCCAAGATCGACGTGCTGCTATCACTAGAAGAAGTGTCCCGAGCTATCAAGACACTCAACTACAACAAGTTATCAAAAAACATTTCACCAAGCATTTTTTCCAAGCTGATCAAAATCTTCCAATATAGTTCGACAGATGCAAACGTGGTTGCATGCAATCTACAAAAGAAAAGAGGACAATAAGTCAGTTTGCGGCACTCATGCAGAAGATTGTCTCTTGTGGTTGAATCGAAGCTGCTAAAATTCAGATCGTGCACATGCAGTCGCTTGATCCAACGAGTAGCTAGCCAACCACGTTCCCCAGAATCTCAGTGTGGCTTCAGAAGGGCGGAGAGAACTGCCCAGGCATTTTATACGTCTCTATGGCTGCATCGAATAATGATTAGAACGTGTTAATCACTATAGTATTAATTATTTCCGATAAAAAAAGGAACGCAGTGTATAACGTGTGTCGTGGATCGACTTTAACATTGTTTGAAAAAATGCATGTGGGTTGTGCGTTAGTTGCGATTGTTGCAGTGGCGGTGGAATATGTTTTAGATTGGAGAGGCTAGCTAATTCATCAATTACTGAAATGATAAGAAGTGTATTTTGACCCGCAACATACTTTCAGGCTATTCTTAGCTCTATTTTCATACATTGGGGGGGGGGGGGGACTCAACCCTCTCTAGAAATATTGGGGGGCTAGGCCTATATCTCTTGTTCCGCCGATGATTTTTTTTGATAACTATATGCACAGCCAATATTTCTCTTATTAATTTGTCTATATGCCCTGGTCTATTCAATTCATATTTACTTGGAGCTGTTCAAAATTATATATCTGACTATGCCTGTTAAGAATAGTCATGGAAATTCTCTGCGTGTATATAAATCCGCAAAAAGACAATTGTTAAAGTAATTACGTTAACAATTGTCTTTTTGATTTATATACATGCAGAGATTTTTTTTTGTTTTATACGTTCACTTCACTTACGTAATCTGTTGCCCCATTGCATGGGTTGGTAAAACAATACGAAATGTTTGTATAAGAATATTGACTAAATTCCCATATGTATTAGAATATTGACTAAATCCTCACCCAACCCCCACCCCCTCCCCAAATAGGATATAAAAGAGACCGCATTTCATTGTTTCGATACACCAATATGACCGCCGTGACGTTAGATGAACGATCTATACGTATATATTCCTACATTTTTAACCTTTAAAAAGCGTTATGTAATAGTCATATTATAAAGATGTAAAGCAAAGACAATATATATTTGACTTGTTGACTTTCGGGACAACAATATATATATATATATATATATATATATATATATATATATATATATATATATATATATATATATGTATATATATATGATATATATGTATATATATATATATATATATATATATATATATATATATATATAGATAGATAGATAGATAGATATATATATATATATATATATATATACATATATATATATATATATACGTGTGGGTTTTGGTCTACGAAACGCAAAGAGTGCTCGATAACATATAGTTAGAGCAAATATAGATTTTCGCTTACCTCAAAAGTCTGCTACAGGCTGTTTCATCTAAAAAAGAATCTTCAGGCAGATGACAATTTTCGAAAACAGGGGGTGCTTATATCCTTCTTGTCGGAACGTGGGAGTGTGGGGGCGAAGCAATACATGCATTCATGGCTTTTGTTGCGCTGTTTGCGCAGAATTTGTTTCGATGACGACATTGACTGATAATTTCTGCTCTTTTGTTGAGTAAACAATTCTTGTTTTTATCTTTCAAAATATAAAATTTTTCTTCTAAACATAAATTACATCGTTTTGAACCTCCCGTGTACGAAATAGAATGTTTTAAAATTTGCCAATATATATATATATATGTATAGGTTCCAGGTGATCTGACCGTGAGGGAAAGGCCTGGAACTAGCAACCTAATAGAAATCCATTTTGCTGTATTGAATAACTTATTTCTTTCATTTTCCTTTATTAAACTGGTTGAAACTTTGTATTTATGTTCAGTGTTGAGAATGATAAGTCTATGCTAAATTTGGGAACAAAATAAAGTATATTTCACGAGATATTAAATAGTTTAATTCGAAAAATGGATTTCTATTTGACAACTAGTCCCAGTCCTTTTCCGTGTTTTCAGATCACCTGGTTATATACCGAGAACGCGGGATATAAGTCATATATTGACCCGAGGGGCCGAAGGTCCCGAGGGTCAATATATGACTTATATCCCAAGTTCGAGGTATATAACCGACTTATATCACGATTGAGGAGGTTTTCAAACAAGGTTTCGTCAATTTCAAAGAGTTTCGATCAAGATTTTTCGAGTTATATCCACAAGTTTTATCTAATTATTTATTCACGGGATATAACCTGTATATATCCCGCGGCACATCAAAGAAAATCGACTCAATCGTGATATAAATATATATATATATATATATATATATATATATATATATATATATATATATATATTCGCTTACTTCAAAAGTCTGCAACAGGCTGTTTCATCTAAAAAAGAATCTTCAGGATCTGCCTGAAGATTCTTTTTTAGATGATTCTTTTTTAGATGAAACAGCCTGTTGCAGACTCTTGAGGTAAGCGAAAATCTATATTTGCTCTAACTATATGTTATCGAGCACTCTTTGCGTTTCGTAGACCAAAACGACCAAAACCCACACGTATATATATATATATATATATATATATATATATATATATATATATATATATATATATATATATATATATATATATATATAATGTTCTGGATATCTGGCTTGCCAATGTGCAAATTTTGATAGCAGGCATTTGCATAATTATGATGCCGAAAATCACATGGCATATATCTTATAAACCAAACATGAGACCAGTACATTGCACATTCCATTTCGTAAGGTTTCTAAACCTACGACAGGTGATAATTTATCTGTATCAGTGTTTTTACTCTCTCTTGATGGTTTTTCTCTGTATGAGATGGTCTTTTTTGCAGACTGCTTACTGTCATGCCAATATAGAAGTGTTCCCGTAAAATATGTTGTTGCAACCATTTGCTCTGCATGACTGCATCCGCACTCCCCAATTCATTTGATGAAGTTTGATGAATATCTCCTCTTTGAATACGGACTGGACGGTGTCAATTTTATGAAATGAATTGGTCAGGAGTTGAATTGCGACAAATCTGACAATATTTAGAAACAGTAAACTGTAAACACACACGTAACTCCAATTATACATCCGTAACTTCATGCAGTCGGCCTTTTTCCCTATCGAAAATAATACTATTCCAAAAGAAATAAAGATCCTGTATGTCATTGTAGGGAACGTGGAGCTGAATCAAGTAACTGAGCCGCAAGATCTTTGCAAGAATTAGTTAGCAGCTTCAGTCAGAAGACAGTCTTCTGTAGGTGCCACAGACTGACTTATCCAGTGGATTAGCTTGTACATGCATGTCCGTCTTTCTTTTGTAGACTGCATGCAACGGTTGTCTCTAAAACGGATTACTCAAAAGGACCCTCCCATATGTCGTATATATATATATATATATTTATTTATTTTTTCTAAAAAGCTATAGGCGGCGTGGTAAACCATATAAGTCAGTGCTTTGTTGTGGTTACCGCGTTTGCATCTTTCAATATTGCTCTGGAACCTGTTCTCTGCCGTTCATTGTGTCCACCTCGTGGCGCCGCCACTATAAGTGAGTGTCTTTATAGCTCTGCCTCTGACACTTCTTCTAGTGATGGCAGCGCGGCGTCGATTTCGGATCAAAGGGTCTGGGAGAGGTTAACTGATCCGGCCTTATCTTTTGAGTGCATGTTTTTCAGTTTATAGTGAGTGGGCGGGAAGTGACTGAGTTCATCAGTTTTGTCTGACTATCACATTTTAACATGTCTACAGTACAGAATAGTAATTGCCAATGCAAAAATACCGTTTCACGTGTCATCCTTTGTGTGACTGCATGAATATGTAGTTATAATAATGAACTATAATCTAACATTGAATTAGATCGCCACTGATAAGATAATTATATAGCTTATATATGCTATACGACGGATTGTTTCCACCTGTATGCGCTAAGTGCTAACAGCTATACGGATAAGAAAATATCATGTCAATGATAAGTGGCCATAAGTCATGTAGTTAAAAGTCTATTTTTGTCAATCTCAAATAAAGATAACATATGTTATAGTATAAATAGTTATATAGTTGCTGCCGAGCGTCAGCGAGGCAGCACACTATTCTTGACGTTGCCTCGTGCCCAGTCCTTTTTCCGAGCTATGTATGGCCGACCAAGATCTCGATTTGTTAAATTTTGCGTTTGTTTGTTTGTTTGTTTGTCGGCATTACGTCATCCATATATGAGCTGTGTGACTCAGTGCGCATGTTCCGCTACCGGTTCAGCTTCTTCCTCGACAGAAAATTCACGATAAGAACAAATACATCATGTCCTTACTTTCTCGTGGAAGTATTCATCAAGGTCATGAAGGTTTCAGTGGCCAGTCTCGAGGAAAGCAGTGCTCTTTCATGAGTTTATCAGCGCTGTTAACAGCACAAACTATCAAGTGGAACTCGACAACCATGATCTCATTCCTCGTGAGAGATGTTGTTTGTTGCCGTTGGTTAGAAGACAAGTCAAAGAACTCGTCCATTGAGACATGTCGATCAGAAGTTGTCAACACCACGACGGCGATGGATTTTCTAAATTGGCAAATGGCAATGCCACGACACACAGTTTCGTTGAGGAGAGTTTATCTTGTCGAGGTAAGATATGAGTTTCTACAACTGACAAGTCCTTGGTAGGAAATTTCACGGTTGTTTTCTTCTATTTTTAGGTGTATATTGGTGTGGGTTCATTGTGTTTTCGCTGATCAACATTCTGACTTCGTGTGTGTATGTTGACTGATACAAATTATGGGCTTAATGGTACATTGCTGTACTGTATAATTTTATTAAAGCCCTAAATTGTCAAAACATAATTAAGCACTTGGTCAAAACCCTTGCCATATTATCTCAAGCGATAAGTTATAGTAACTTGTAGTTTTCAATTTTATAATTAAAAAATATAGAAGAAATGTGTAAATACTCTGTCTATTGTAATTAATATTAAATTTTGGGACTTTCCAGTGTCCTTCGCAGGCAACTCTGTGGGCTCTTATGGGGAAGAGGTGAGAAAAACTTGGGTGGAGTGGGCAAACTCAGGTGGAGTGGGCAATCTTGGATGGAGTGGGCAATCTTGGGTGGAGTGGGCAAGGGGTTGTCACATTGGCCACAGAGTTGCTTCTGGAGTAGGCTAAAGGTTTTTGTCCCATTTGAGGCAGCACTTCACTTGCGATAGTAATTTCTAGTATAATATATATTAAGCCGGTTTTCCACTAGGCGATTTTTTTCGCGCGAAGCGACTTTCTTTTGTTCGAATTCAATAGATTTCTGATTAGTTCCAGCTCAGAGCTCATGAGACAAAAGAAAAAGTCGTTTCGCGCGAAAAAAGTCGCCTAGTGGAAAACCGGCTTAATGCAAACAAAGAATCGAAAAATGTATTGTGAGCATATGCACGCGCGTGCATATATAGTTTACCCTGTAGATAAATCGACTCTTTAAATCAGAAGGATCAAATTCTTTCAACTTTTTTTAAAGATAAATCGACGAGACTTAATTTAATTTACTGTGTTATGTGACGGAATATATAATTAGAGCGTCTTTTCGTCTAATTAATCATCCACATTAAGCATTATGTGCTGCGCTGGATGCATTTCATTATTTGCTATCTATATATCTCCCCCAAAATATATGACATGTGCCAATCACTCCGCGTTTCGTCTGCAAAATCAGAAGTAATTGCAGGCTTTCCTTTTAGTAACAAAACTGAAAAGTCCAACCATAGACAATCCAGAAGATATCTTCCAACTGACTTCCTGCTTGCCGGATCAAGCTCTCGGTCTCTCTCTATATAAATGTC